>OX439483.1:479819945-480306106 GCA_949320155.1 Melangyna quadrimaculata
CATTTGATAAACAAATAACACATCTCGACCTATGACGTCAGTGGTCTAAAGCGGTGGAGTGTGTAGTGCACACGACTGCTAAGACTGAGCAAATCTGATATGCGTGGTTTCGAATCCTATGGTGTGAATAAAAAAGTAAGTAAGTAATAAAATTGGATTAAAGCTCAGCACCACAAAAAGGAGACTGATGAGTGCAAAAGTGGCAAAGCACGAAATAGCTATATCTCCAGCCAAACAATTAGTGGTTGTGCCTTTAAGTTGTTGTTGTTGTTCAAAAATTCGGTGACATCATTAGTTTTTGGAAATTTTGTGTTAGAAGGTGTGGTGATGGTTCCAGCTTGACGTCAAATTTGGGTCCACCACAAGTTTGAAGGGTAGTTTTAAGTTCTCCATCGGGATTGGGCTACTTAATTAGCCCAAAAATGGAACTTAATTATGGCATCATTAGATTTTTTTATTTCAGTTGTGGTTCGAGCTAGACGGATCTTTCGTATGATATGGTCGTGTATTTAATTCAGGTCAGCTTTTCACATCCGATAATATCGGCACAAAATTAAACATTGAATCCTTCTAAATTTCAATTTTTAATGTCTTTTTTAAAAAAACCTAGTTGTGAAAATTTGTTGCAAAATGTAGGTGTGCTAAACAATTTTGTTCTTAACACGCTTTTCGCTCAAATCATCATAAATAGCTAATAATCCATTCGTACACCAAAAAGATGTTGATGAATTCAGTTCCTGAGACAGCGCTCTTCAACAACAAAACAAAATGGAACCTACTTACCATCCATAAAACCTTTCTATAAAAGCCTTAATTTTATCTGAAACAGCTCTAACGAATAAATAGCTACGTTTTATCATTCTTATGCCAGAAAGGAGAATTCAATATGTTAAGAGCTTCAAAGTTGGCCAAGTTCAAGTTAACATATTAAACTTTATATCGTTTTAAGAAACCAAAATAAAATAAAATGTACAAATCTGATTTTCTGTCAGTTTCGTTGAACTAAGCTGCTGTATTGGACATTATGTCAATTGAAATTAAATGTTAACGTAAATTAACGCAACCCAAAATAAAAAGTTTACTCAACAATAAACGACTGCGAACTGCGACATGATGATGAATACCTACTGACATTGAAAATTATTTTAAATAAAAGTACATAATACCTATGCATCGCATATGTATATTATATATATCCCTCAAGTCCTTTGCAACAAATCTTCTTTTAAAGGCATTTAATACATAATAAAACAATTTACACTATCTTTAGAACTAATCTCTTTTCACAAAACCCATAAGTAGAGTGGATTCCTTTTATTTACATTTTGAATAAGAAATTTTGGTTGAGAACATTTCGACAACTAATTGTTATGCATGACGGCGAACTGAAAGGATTTCCGTTTTCTTATACCTACAAGAATCTCTTTTTGCTATTTCACCTCTTTTCTCTGTGAAATGATTTAGTTAGGTGTATTCCCAAATCAAATACTGATAAAGTCCTTCATCAACAAAAACATTCACTTAACGGCTTTCAAAATGTTTATTTTGTTAACAATTTGAAAAAAAGAACAAGAGAATAAGTGTTGAGGATTTTGCAAAGCGAAGGTGTTTTATTGCCCGGGCCCCCTGTGTGTGTAAGTATGTGTGTGTGTGAGACTGAAAACGCTTTACAGTTTTATTATGCTCAAACAAAAACAAAATCAATGGAAATTTCATTTCGGTAAATAAAAAATAAAACCCGTCGTCGTCGCCGTCGTCACCCGCAAAGAAAGAAAGAAAAATAGAAACCCCATTAGACCTCATGCACCCAGCAAGGAAATCTATTATAATTCCATCCCTGAAACTCTAGAAGATAAAAACAAACAGTGATAACGGCAGCAAATGCGAACCAACCAACTAAACCTAAAATAGAAAGTCCTGGAATTCCTTCCACTTTCACAAAGTCCCATCTCTCTTGATGGCAAATCAAATTTATTCAACGTTATCGTTGTCGTCCCCGTGTTTGTCGTCTTCGTCGTTGTAGTCTTCCTATAGATCGTCATTGTATAGTCGTTGTCCTAGCTATTTGTGTTGTGTGATATCGTCTTCCTTTCAAAAAGGAGCTTCTATCTATATCGATTATCGTATAATAAATTCTAATTTCACCTGTGTACCTACACGGCAAAATGTCAACTATGTTATTTACCTGTCTTACCACCACACACTACACAGGATAATAAACTCGCTCTCGTGTTCCTTTTGGTTCTTTTTTTTTTTTTTTTTTTTTTTTTTGTTTTGTTTGTATTTTTATATGAGATAAGAGATAGCAGGAGAACTAAACCATTGAAACATCGACGTTGTAAAGTGAGGCCTAAAGGGACCCTTCGCCTTCATTCAGAGGAGAACATTAAGAGACAAGGCCGAGGGTCGGTTGAGTAAAGCCCTTATACTTAAACTATACAACATTACATATACATTTTAACACGCCATAAATGAACTTCATAAATACCTTTTTCTTGTGTGAAGAAGATAATTTCCGTTTCTGCAAGGCTTTCACTATCTTTTTGTATTTGGAAAATAATTTTTTTTATCACTATAATTGATGACACAAAGAGATGGTTTCAAAAATTGAGGCGTTAAAATACTCCACTCCTCCACTAATAAACTACTTGTACACTCCAACGGCACTTGATATTTTAAAATTTTAAATTTCAATAAGTACGAGTATTTATGTAGATTTTTGTGAAGCAAGAAAATTTAAATAAATTTTTTTGTAATTATCCTATAGATTATAAACACCCGCTTTGACACATCGTTGTTATAATTTCTAATATTACACCGCAAAGAAAACATCAACGACGGACGATCATAAGTAGAAGAAGAAGAAGAAAGCAGACACAACTTTCCTTTCTGATAAGAATCATTGACTTTCCGACAAGTGCGTCTCTCGCTGTCGTCACACCTGAGTCTAGAAACGAATTGAATGCCTGATATTTTACCTGCAAGGATACCACACGCTCTCTATTATGTAGCTGTACAATTGAGCGACAATTAGAAAGGACCTTTTAATCATGAACCTGTATCTGCAAAAATCTCCTCAAGAGTTTAAAAGTTTTTGCCTCCGTTTCGCTTTTGTTCGCTCTCAGAATGATTTGAAGAGAATATATATAACACTCTTATCGGTATAGTGAGTGAATGGAGCTTTTGAGGACTGTGTGTAACAGGATTGCCAATTAGCTGTTAATGTACCTTGATTTTTAACAATTTTACTCAACCCCGATAGAATAGAATGTTTTAATTTGATTTAACGTGCTCAAAATAGGCAAGTATTCAGCCTAATTCTAAACATTCCTCGGGAAAAAACTGCCCGGGAGATTTGTTCTCCCAAATTTAAAATGCTCCTCACATCAAGTATATTTCCATTTTCCATTCTTTGGACATCTAGAATCCCATCTTCTTTCTCGTAGTATAATTTCTCATATAAGTTTACTTAAATTAAGGAAAAGGGAAAAAATTCACGGGAATTTATAGTTTAGAATAGAGTAGGGAATAGGGAAGCATTTCCCCGGGAATTTTTATTTAGAATTGGGCTGATTATGGATCCTAGTGGAAAAGTAGGTGGAACACTGAAAATTTCGTACACTCTGGCGTATACGTAATATTTTTGTTTGATTTTTCAAGTATATAATTAGCAGATTAACAATTTGTATCAAACAAAAATTTGTTGGTTTTAAATTTAAAACATAAATTCAAATACATATATTATGTTCAATTCATATATACAATCTACATATGTAATAAATCTTCAGTACCTTACATATGTACGTAGTTGTTATTTGTCTATCCAACATTTGTTATTTGTGCCGCACGAATCGTGCTATAAAAGTAAAACGTAATCAGCCTTATCTCTCCAATCATAAACAATGTTCGAAAAATGGGAAAAAACTCCAATAAAAAAAGTAGATATCGTAAATCTATTTTGCGGGGGAAAATTAATGCTGTTCCCCTGGAAAAAACTCGCCTCCATTTAGTTGAAGAATTTAAAAAATAGAAGCATATTACTACCTACTTTTGAAGGTTTTATAATTTTTTACTTGCTCTAAAGGACAAATTTTGGTTTTCGGTATAGGCATTTTAATAAAATCCAAAATTACGTTTACTGAGAAGTCCATCGGTATTGGTATGTGTGGCTATACGTCCACTCTACAACAAGCTAGAGACTTAACGGGGAAACGGCTTGGAGGAGAAATGGGTTTTGTTTTAACCGATCTATATTTCGTTTTTGTTTCTATAAATTTTTATCATATTTTGGAACAAATTTACTTAACACTTTTGGGTTTTCCCCCTTATATATAGTAACACAGTTTTGCACAGAGAGAGCTCTCTCTCATAAATAAAATATTACAACAACAAAATAGACACAAAATGCTTTTTTCTTTAACTTTTGATAATTTGTACGCGTTTCCATTACATGCGAATTGAATTTACGAAGCAAAATAGGTCTTTATCACCAAAAATAGTTCAAATATGTTTTTGAATGTATGCGATTAAAATAATTTACCTTATCGGGAATAAAATCTGCCCCGGATTTTTTCCCCCGTATAAGACTCTATATATATCGTAAATCTATATTCCGGGGGAAAACTAATGATGTTTCCTTGGAAAAAACTCACCTCAATTTAGTTGGAGAATTTTAAAAATAGAAGCGTATTACCAAGCTACATATGTATATTACAGGTAATATCATTAGCTTGTTCATTTTTGTTCAGTTCTGCGCATGTTGTCAAAATCAATAGTAAAAAAAATTGAATTTCAAACAATCACAAAAAATTTGTTTTTGTTTACTGTGTACTTACACAAAGGGTAGCCATCTTGAAATTTGGAAAGCTGCGCCTGATAATACCTTAGATACATATGTATACTGTGGCGTATTACTACCTATTTTTGAAGTTTTTATAATTTTTTACTTGCTCTAAAGGACAAGTTTTGGTTTCGGTTCAAAAATATAGGCATTTTAATAAAATCCAACATTACGCAGTTTATTGATAAGTCCATTGGTATTAGTGTGTGTGGCTGTACGTCCACTCAACAACAAGTTAGAGACTCAACTTGGAGGAGAAATTGGTCTTGTTTTAACCGATCTATATTTCGTTTTTCTTTCTATACATTTTTAACACATTTTGGAACAAATTCACTTAACACTCTCGGGTTTTACCCCCTCATATAGTAACACAGTTTTGCACAGAGAGAGAGAACAAAAATATTACAACAACAAAATAGACAAAAAATGCTTTTTTCTTTAACTTGTGACTATTTTAACGCGTTTCCATTACACAAGAATTAAATTTATGATGCAAATTAGGTCTTTATCACCACAAATAGTTCAAATATTTAATTTGATTACAAAAAATAATTTACAAACTTTGACAGATAAATAATTTCAGAACATAAATTCTCTCATAGTATTTCGAAACTGATTCAAAGTAATTTCCGGGGGGATTGAATGCGGGGGAGATTGGCGTTGGGAGTATTCGACTCCTGGGAAATATAAAAATCCGGGGGAAAACAATCTCCCTCGGAATTGCCGATAAGGCTGAATAATAAAAACTAAATAAAAAAAATATGTGATCTTTGATAAAAGAGTACATTTTAAGAGTGAAAAACTCTATGTTTTATGGACCTGAATTCAATCCTGTATTATTAAACAATTTATGACTGTCCTAGCACGTCCATTGTGTTATTCATTTAATTTATCGCTAAAAAGTGCCGTTTTCCGGACCCATGGAAACCACCTTTTATTATACCTTTACACAAGAAAAGAAATAAATGTAGAATTGATAATTACAGAGGTATCCCCAAGCTATCATGTATCCCGAAAATGTTCGAAAACATTCTATGTGACGCTGTTAAGCATCATTGGAATCAATTGATTTCTCCTCATCAGCTTGGCTTCAAAGAAGGAAAATCTACTGTTACTAATTTAATGGATTTTTGCTCTGAAACTATAATTAAAAACCAGGAAGGATTTCAAACTGATGTAATTTATTTGGATTTCTCGAAGGCGTTCGACCGTGTTAACCGTGTTAGTTGGTTTCCCAAATGGTTTCTTATGTGGCTTACATCTTATCTCACATATAGAATTCAATGGGGCGTATTCATAGTCATTTTAGAGCTGTGTCTAACTTAAACATAGGTTTAGTTGAGTTTTCGGACGTTGCGTTCATTCTATTTTTTTAAGTTTATAATTTCAAAATATTTGAAGCTATTTGTGTAGTATACCAAGTTAATTATCTTATAAAAATATAAAACCAACAATTTGTAATTAAAATCGGTCTGTATTCATTGATCCAAAATTGTCCTAAACTTAGTTAAACCTGTGTCTATCTGCGACTATGAATATGCCCCAATCAGTATTGTGCAAGAACAGAGTGTCTAAGCTTATATTATAAATGGTTACTCTGGTGTTCCTTAAGGAAGTCACATTGGTCCTCCATTATTTGTGTTATTTATTACTCAAATATATTTTTCCGAAACTATGAACTTATAAATTTAAGATTCAATAGAACTGTATTATGGTCAACATAAACCTTTATTTGCTGCATGTGTGGATTATAATAAATATTGTGAATCCATTAATTAAGTTTTTTTTAAACATTATTAAAACAATTAATTGAATAAGTTTTTTTTGGAAATATACAAAAAATACAAAATTTGTATGAAGCTAAATAAATAAATCTAAACAGACAGCTTAACTCGCGTTATCATTATACCCTTGATATCACATGCCAGCAATATATATATATATATTATGTTTTTCAATAGCTAGTTCAAAAAGTTTTATAACACGGAGCAGAAGAAATAGAAAGTGATTCCTTGCCAGTTGGATAAGTATATTAAACTAATCATCTCAATTGCGTTATAGTTTAAAAGCTATTTTTTATCTGTTCTATGGGTAACTGTTTAAAATTAATTCCCCATCAGCCAGATAACTACAGTGAGGTGTATTCATCAGCCAGGCATTTAAAAACCACCTTAAATAAGCGAAGAATCCACGTAATAGTGTCAAAACTATTATTTTGTGTGTTTTAAGGTGATGTTAAGCCCCATCACTCTAGGTTTCTGGCTGATTGGGAAATATTGTTAAATATTTGGCCAAGGAAAATATAAAAGGTAAAATTGATACTGTAATGTAAATGACACGAATTCTTTAAGATATTTAAGGTGTCTGGCTTACGTTAGACCTCACTGTAGATGTCTGGCAAGTGTCAAATTAAGCTAAAATGATAACCTAAGACATATTTAAAATTCAGCTCTGATAAAATATCGCAATGCTGCAACATTTGTATGCAACTTTAACACTCGCTACCTCCTAATTGTCCCCAGATTGAAGAATCTTAGTGCCCATTTGTTCTTACTTATCATAGCGTTTGTTGACGGAAAAAATCTTAGCTTTGATAAAATAATGTATGTGGCTTTCTTACTCTATTAGATACCAACAGCACAGAATAATTGCATTGTCTGAAGATTAAGTGTACCTACTATCTGAGTATTGACAAATTAGCTCTAAGGGTAATAACAACCCTTTAAGTGAACGTTGATTATATAGACAAAAATGGGTTCTTGTGGGCGGTATTTGATTGATTTTGTTTCGAGAATAAAACAGAGTTTATTTTAATGAAACTCAAAGACAAATTATTTTATGCCTACTTTAACTCTAATAAATGAATACCTACCTTTGTATGTATGTACCTATAAGTATATAATATTTATATCGACCAATACGAAATTTTCGAAATAAATAAGCATAAGTGCTCAAATATTTTGAACTATCAAATCGACTTACTAAATAATACCCCACTCCTTAACAAATAATTTTTTTAATGCCAATTTTAATTTTTAATAAATTATTAACTTTATTTATTTGTACGAACACTTTTGTTCAGTACTGTCATGTTGCAACCTTTGTGATTGTATGATTTCATGTTAAATTTAGTGCCCTGATGATGTCCTAACTAAGACGAAACGCGTTGGCTTCCAAAGCTTTTAATAAATAAAAAAACTATAATTTAAATTGTGGAAAAACAAGTGTTTTATTATATTTTTCTTTTTTATTGAAACAAACTACGGCAACCTCTTTTTGATATTGAATACTTACGCTAAAAAAATACAAAACCCTGAAACAATGCTCTGAGAAAAACGTTTAAAAATAAATAATCCACAGGCTTTACCACATAAAAGAGCTCAGAGAAAGACACCAACCTTCAAGGACCTGCGCTTAAAGAACCTCACAACATTTTTGTTTGCTTGTTATCTTTCAATGGGAACACATGAATGGCAGTAGGGATACTCTCCCACCTACTTCAGCTGGTGCAACTATACTTGTGAAGAGCACATCGCTTTTTGCATAGCAGAAAGCAGAGTGTGAATACAGCTGTTTGTTGAGGTTTTTTATTCAGTCGACCGTGTCGGTCGCGCTGTTGTCTCCTCCCAGCTTAATTGGTTGATTGCCCCCAAAGGCTTGCTTTGCCTTTGTTGAGCATCCCGAGAAACCACAAATCGGCTGCATAGTTGATGAACTAGTCGTGTCGTTTTCGGGATGAGTTGAACTGTGTGAGGTTACCGCAACGAACAACCAAGTACCAAGGAGTGCGGCGAGGCACAGAGACTGTATAGTGGATCGGATTCGGATGTACCTCCTCGTCCTTTGACAACAAGAGTGGGTATTGAATTGAGGCAGAGGCAGCGTGAATATGAGTTTTCAAAAGCTCTCGGATGTTCTTTTAATAGGGTTTTTCGAACCTGTATTCAATTTTGCTGAGGCGGCTAAAGGAGTTTACTGGCATGACAATGCTTCTGAATGCATTGATGGTTTCCAGGCAGTAATTTGTCAGGTTAATGGTGACATTGAATCGTTTGGTTTTTACACGCAAAAGAAATCCAATAAAAGTCTGAAGATTTTGATGGACGGGAGGCGGGGTTGGTGGTATGTTGGGATATTCCATTGCGTGTAAAATTCCTCTATAAAACTTGTTGAGTCATAAATTATTTGCAAAACAAGACGCAAAGAATATATGCTAATAAAGCGGCACGTGGAAATCACTTTGCCGTGTCGCCATTACTTAAAGGCTTTTAAGTTGGATTGATTACTCGATTTGTATAAAATGAGATATAGGTAAGCTTTTATTTTATTTTTTTTATGTGTTTTTATTATTATTATTATGCCAAAACGCTTTAGAGTCTTTGTAACTTATTTACTCATTAGCAATTTTTTTAAAATAGTTATTTCGCTTGGATGCACAAATCGATTTATATTCTTTATTACTTTAAGTGTAAAGCCTTCTAAAATGTGTACTATTAGTTTTACGGAAAAGATGCAAGAGAGAGAAGGTTTTTTTCCTATATTTAACGCATTCCCAGTCATACCATTCTTCTTTAAAAATTGTGCGAGTGCAATTATTGTTCTTGGGAGAGGCTTTTTTGATAATTTCAAGCAAAATATCCATTATTTGATCGCTGGAGAGGCTTTGAAGAGTTGGACACAACGCGGCTTCCTCGAATAATTTACACCATTGTGCTCAGCCAAAAGGCATGAATTCAGTTAAGAGAACAAAACCAAAATAAAAAAAAAAACAAAGCAGCTACCCGTTGACTGCTCTTGAATAGCATTCCTGGATCGAAATAATTTAAAAAAATTGATAACTTTCAAAAGCTTATATATTTATTCCTCAGCTTGTATTTATAATTAAGAAAATATATGGGTCTTAAAATTTTCGTATGAATGTTGAGTTTACCATAAAATTATTATTATTATAAAATATCAAACCCTTTTGAAAGAATATTTGCGACAAACTCTTAGAAACAACGTGACAAAAAATTAAAAAAACAATAATATTCTGAAAATTTAAACAAATTAAGAAATAAAAAAATAGCCTTAAACCATCTCATAGGCATAAAGTAAATTATAAAATTTGTTTTACGTTAATCAGTTTAATACTTTATGAGTTATGCCCGAAGGAAAAAAATTATTGTTTCGTCTTGATATAATAGTTAAGATTAAGATTAAGATTAAGATTAAGATTAAGATTAAGATTAAGATTAAGATTAAGATTAAGATTAAGATTAAGATTAAGATTAAGATTAAGATTAAGATTAAGATTAAGATTAAGATTAAGATTAAGATTAAGATTAAGATTAAGATTAAGATTAAGATTAAGATTAAGATTAAGATTAAGATTAAGATTAAGATTAAGATTAAGATTAAGATTAAGATTAAGATTAAGATTAAGATTAAGATTAAGATTAAGATTAAGATTAAGATTAAGATTAAGATTAAGATTAAGATTAAGATTAAGATTAAGATTAAGATTAAGATTAAGATTAAGATTAAGATTAAGATTAAGATTAAGATTAAGATTAAGATTAAGATTAAGATTAAGATTAAGATTAAGATTAAGATTAAGATTAAGATTAAGATTAAGATTAAGATTAAGATTAAGATTAAGATTAAGATTAAGATTAAGATTAAGATTAAGATTAAGATTAAGATTAAGATTAAGATTAAGATTAAGATTAAGATTAAGATTAAGATTAAGATTAAGATTAAGATTAAGATTAAGATTAAGATTAAGATTAAGATTAAGATTAAGATTAAGATTAAGATTAAGATTAAGATTAAGATTAAGATTAAGATTAAGATTAAGATTAAGATTAAGATTAAGATTAAGATAATTTTGAAGTCGTAAATATTTCTGCATTAAAATATTTAATGATTAAATTTTCCAAGGGTCTCAAAATAAACAGCTAACTTTTTCAATGATGGTTTCCAATGATAGCTATACTGGGCCCTTATAGACTTTATCAATGCAGTTATTTTTGGTAGTGGAATTTCGGCCACTTGAGCGATGCTAGTATAAAAACGTATCTATGTTTATAGGATAAATAACTGCCACATAATTCAAATTACATTCCATTTTGTTGACGTTGTTTATCACTCGTCATTAGATTTTGCCAATTTATAAAAAAAAACGCAATAAAAGTACGTATACGCCATAGTGTACCATTTAATTTTTTTACTTTGATGTACTTTTAGTCCAGTCATTTGGTTGTTTTGCCTGTAAAGTTTTGGAGGAGCTTTGAAAACTTTTCATTTTTATAGATTTTGAGGTGCTCTTTCCGAATTTTAACTTTGCCACCTCGTACCTTTGCCGCTAACCCCACCAATTTGAAAAAATGGCAGTTGAAAATTGTTTTTAACTAATATCTCCTTTCCACCAAATTTTAAGACAAAACAAATTAGAAACAAATTAAAGCTGAGAAAATTTGATACATTTTAAGTTTGATTCATTTTCTCGTAAGATGAATAGTTTCGGCGTACGAGTACCGCAAAGCCTAATGCGACATTTGAAATACCAAAAATATTCATTTCCACACCAACTTGAGGTACAGAAAGTGGCGCATCCACATGCTCCTTGACTAGCCCATCGTTGTTTTTTTCATCCCCATAGCTTTGCATTTTGTTCAATAGGGCTTTTTAGAAAAAAAGCAATATATCTCTGTCTCATAGCTTCTAAACGTCAAATCAAAATTTTGGGTTAATGACGTTTGAGTGCTTGGCGTTAATTGATTTAGTGGTGCGTTCTTTTTTGTAACTATGGTCAAAAACAAAAGTGGCAATGTCAAAACTAAAAAAGTTACTTTTTTTTAAGAACGACAATGTTAATAAAATGGGAAGGGGTTGAAAAAAAAATCGAAAAAATAATTAATAATAAACAAAAGACAAAATTTTGATTGCGTTAAATTTATTGATAAATAATTCACTACCAAAAATGCATGGTTCCTACAAATTAAATAACTATCAACTTCATTTTTGCATGAAATTGAATCGCAATGTCCCGATCTACATTGTCCGATATTTCCACGAAGATTTTTCCAGAAATCGTTTGAAATGTACACACAGAACGATTTTTTCCATGAGATTTTTTCCTTGTCTTCTTCATTTTTTATTTCTGTGCTCTTCATTTTACATTGATATTCACTCACACCATCAACCCAATGGCACACTGACACCGAACACACACAAAAAACTGGAAAGAGGGCGAAAGAGAACATAAACAGACTGGAAAAATCGTTCGAGTTTTGTGGTACAAACGATTTGATCCCTACCCCTCACTTTTCACTCCCTTCACCAACGAACAAAAGATCGGCACTGGAAAAATCGTTCAATATAGACCGGGACAATACAAAACATTTGTAATTTGTTTTTGCTTTTTTTGTTAATTTTTTATGAGCCACACATTTCTTTATTAAAAAATTGACCCAAGCGGATGAATAAAATTTCAATGAAAAGTGAACTATTCAGAAAACAATTCCAAATATCAAATTCAATAATAAAACAATTAAATTTATAATTAATTATTATAAAATTGAAAACAATTCCAAATCGGAAGACGAAAAGCAAACACAATCTAACCCCAAAATGAAAACTCAAAGTAACTTTTTCTTATTAAAAGAACGATGAAGGTGAACTAGTTAGAAAAAAAAGAACGCACAAATGTCATTAACCCAAAATTTTGGCTGTCAGTTTTGAGTTTGACAATTCTGTAAAAATCTCCATCCCATACCACAGCTGCACCTGGTGAAACGTTCGGAATCGGTATGAATGTGGTCGCGCTGCTGCAATATTGAATTTATTTTTATATGCTATTATATGTAAAGCATATGTACTTCTGTCAGTAGTTGTTCAAGGAATAGGTTTTTTATATGGAGATGAGGTCAGGTGACTGTGCCGGCCACATCAAAACGTTGATTTTATCTCAAAAAAAACAATTTTGCTCTAGTTAAGCGGTATGTTTTGGATCGATGTCATATTGGAATGTCCATTTGAGGGGCATTTCTACTTCCGCGTGTGGCAGCATCCAGCATGATGTTTTGAAGGACCTCATCATACACAAAACGATCCATTATACCATCTATTTTATGAGTTGGGCCGATTCTTTGACTAGAAAAACATCCCTAGGCCAAAATATTTCCTCCTCCGTGGTTTATTGTGCCTTTGTGAAACGTTGGCT
This sequence comes from Melangyna quadrimaculata, assembly GCA_949320155.1. Classification (NCBI taxonomy): domain Eukaryota; kingdom Metazoa; phylum Arthropoda; class Insecta; order Diptera; family Syrphidae; genus Melangyna; species Melangyna quadrimaculata. The sequence goes on from OX439483.1 coordinate 479,832,992, forward strand.
TAGCATTTTGCCTTTCGGTCTGCGGACTTGTTTCATTCCATCGGACCCATAGACTGGACTGTTGCCAAAAAGAAAGCAGTGTTATTTTCGGACGAATCCAGAAGTTCAATCTGCAGTTTGACGCAGGAATGACGCTAAAGCTAAAACCCACGTTTCACGAAGGCTCAATAAACCACGGAGCAGGAAATATTTTGGCCTGGGGATGTTTTTTTAGTCAAAGAATCGGCCCAACTCATAAAATAGATGGTATTATAATGGATCGATTTGTGTATGATGACGTCCTTCAAAACATCATGCTGCCACACGCAGAAGTTGAAATGCCCTTTAAATGGACATTCCAATATGACATCGATCCAAAACATACCGCTAAATTAAGTGCAAAATTGGTTTTTGGAGATAAAATCAACGTTTTGAAGTGGCCGGACCCATAAAAAAAGACCTATTGGAGATTGAAGATCGCCAGATTCATGCAGAAATTGCTTGGAAGTATCCCCCAGGAAATCATAGAGTATAAAGAACTTGATTGTGTCAATGCCTGGTAGTTGTCAAGCACCAGCTATGGAAAAAAAAATAGGTTTGTTTAATGAATAAAAACTAGATCAGAACAGCACAGCACAAACTGTCAGAACAAGCTAGAACAGAATAGTTCAACTTTGTGGTTGCCAGTTTCTAATCAGCTGTGAAAAGTCTCAAAATGAAATTGATTTGGTTAGAATAAATTAATAATAATTTTTTTTTTTAAGATGGATATTTCTTCAGATACTTCCCACTTTTTTATTTCTGAACTGTAGAAAGATACCAGCAGTGAAAATATTATTTTCACTTCCTCAAAAAAACACCAACAACCAATTACCACAATTAAAACTTGTTTTGTTTTCATGCTGACTGCTGACAGAAATCAGTCAGCTGTTCTTTGATATTTGTCACGCACTTGCACCACATAAAAAGTAGATGCAGAGAATATTGTTATCATCCTGTCTGAAAAACTTCATGGAACACAAAAATGACAGAAGGTAGAACAGCTGAGTGCAAGGTTTTTACCCATGGAACACACAATATTGTACTTTTCTGATCTTTTCTGATCTTTTCTGTTCTTTTCTGTTCCGAACAGATTCATTAAACAGATCTACCCCCATATTAATAAACGAAGCTATCTTTAACTCGTAGATTAGGAGTAAGATTTCTGCCACTTACGAGCTAGCTTAACCACAAAGGAAGGTATATTTATTTGTCATAGTTAATCCTTCGCTAAACTACCTTCCTTGGTGGTTTAGCTAGCTCGTAAGTGGCAGAAATCTTACTCCTAATCCACGAGATAAAGATAACTCGCCGCTGGCTTCGTTTATTAATATGAGGGCTAGTATCTTCATAACAAAATATTGGAAAACAACCACAGAATTTAATTAAGTGCTTTAGTTTAGTCGCAATTGCTGTTAATAATTCGGTTTCGTTCGGTTCGGTCTCTATTCGGTTTGTATTCGGCTGTTCCTGATATGTGTGAAACGATAAAACGGTGCTCTACGGTTTCTATTAGGTTTTTATTTTTGCTGTTTTGTCGTTTCACACATATCAAGCACAGCCGAATACAAACCGAATAGAGACCGAACCGAATGAAATCGAATGTGTGTGAAACAAGCCTAACTAATATATTTTTTTTGTATTTGCGATTAAAGAGCTAATGTATACGTACATTAACCAAATAAAATTCATTAAAATATATTCATGTTTAGAAATTTACTTAAGCAACATGTAACCAAGTGAAATGGAGTGCTTTTGTTATGTCCGACACTGTATATGCGAACCAAAAATTTCAAGTCAAAAAATTGAGCAGAGTGACAAAAAAAAATGTCTGACCCAGGCGAAACAATAATACCTACCCAAAATGCAAAGGTCAATGTAGCATTTCAATTTATTTTGTGCTATAGAGTCATGTTTTTCATTTGTACATACTATCCGGTGACGTAAGAATAAGGAAAATTAAGAATTTGGCCTTATTTCAGTCGTCTACCAAGCGACTGAGCGACGGATTTACGTGAGCGGGACATAGGACCCAAAAAGGGAGTTAAAATCCTTGAACCCGCCTAGCGGGCCACCTAAATTACTGTTTAATACAAAAAATTTGAATGTAGACAGACTGATAACATAAGCGCCTGCCCGTTCCGTTTTATTTTCAATTTAAGATGGAATTCAAACCCTATAGAAAAAGGAATTACACCCCGCAAGTGTTAGTTCCCAATTTAAAAAGGAATTAAAAGGGGGTTTGTTCCTTTTTTTGGGAACTAACAACTTCTGTTATCACTGCATGCTTTCTTACAAACACATTTGGTTTTATTTCCAAATCAAATTTTGCCTTATTTCGTTTTGGAAATGGAAATAAAGCTAATTTGGCTGCATTTCTATTTTAAAATAAGGCCAAATTACTTATTTCATTTGGTCTTATTTCAAGTCACCGTACTTTTTGTTTAAACTTCGAAACTGTAATATCCAAATTGATTGTAATAAATCTGGAGTTTAAGTAATATAATATCATGCACTCCACGTTACATTTGGGAGAGTTGTATTGAAAACTGAAAGTTGAGAACATTAAATCAAGCCTTTTTTATATCTCCATGGAATTATGTAAATCTTTCAGTTTTTCGTCGCGAAATTATATAACTTTTTAAAATGAGTTATTTTGATAATAAACATATATCTTTTAAATGCCGCAGCAGTTTTTAGGGCTATAGAATTTTAATTCAAACATGTTCATATACAGAGTGTCCCACATTTAACGGCCCAGACGAAAAACGTGGGTTCTTGGTGTAATTTTAAGAAATTATTCTCTTTCGCTTCCTTTTCGACTTACAACGGGTCTTATTATTGTTGTCCGTATTTCTTTTAACTGGCTTTAACTTTGCCAAATTGATTCAATACCTCTGAGATCTCATTTTCCTCATGATAAGATTAGTTGCTTGTTATGTCTCCTTCATCATCTATATAATTACTTCCTACATACTGGTAAAGGTAACCAAGAACGAATAAGGAAGGAAACTTCCTATGTCAGATGATTTCGTTTAAATTTCAAAAATAGGTACTATTACTTCAGTCAGTTTTTGAGTGGTGAGTTAACCCAGAATTAAGAGGATTAAGAGATTACCTACAACTTTTCTCCACTAAATCATTGACAAGCTATGAAACTTGATTGAGTCGACTTCTCATTTTCGTTCGACTTCCTATGATTCCATGAGTTAACGAGTTCACATTTCTGAGATGTCACAAATAATAATTTTTCTCCTACCCTTTCTTATTGCTAGAGTAACTATTGTGTGTTGTAAATTAGCTTGGTTCAATTGTATAGAGATGGTCGCTCTCCCACATTCGCATGATCCACAGAGGCAACCTCTCAGGAACAATAAACTCATGAAAACCCATATTCTGAAACTCATTTATCTATACTTCACTTCTACAAACATCGAGAAACGCACAAAATCGCATACGACTGTTGTTTTTTTGTTTCTTGTATAAAACTTTAAGAATAACGATTTCGATCCGAGACGAGTTCGAATACGAGTACAACACAGAATACGACTTGCAGAATATGCGATGAGCGAAATGTACATCCAAATCTATTTCATCTTAATCAATGATAAACCTGTAGTAGAACATTGGGTAGGTTCAGAGGACTAAGGCTACGCGTATAGTGGTGCGACAAAGCGATGCGAGAAGCGATGCTACAAGCTATGCGACAACCGATTCGAGATTCGACAGAGTGCGCATAGTAAAAGCGATTTAGTGCGGCTGTGTTGCTCGTTTATTTAGTGTCAATAATATGGATTCATCATCAGAAGATGAATTTTTAATTGAAAATTTATATGTATAATTAAAGCACTAAAATATTAGCGTTTTACTCTTTTGATTTGTTTTCTTTAAACGTCAAAATAAACAATATAAGCCTACTCGCACAAACTCGCTTGAAAAAGTGGTCAGAAGAGTTCGTCATCGAGACGCTTGCGAAAAACTCGCATCAAATATCGCTTCACTGTGTGCACACATATAAGAATAAATGTAAATATTTTTCTCGCACGCAAACGTTTCTCGCATCGCATCGCTTTGTCGCACTACTATACGCGCAGCCTAAGGGGACTTGCAATTGCAAGTAAGGCAAATTTCTAGACTGTGATTGGTCAGCTGTCGAAAAATTGTTTGAAATGAAGGGAACTTTTGACAGCTGGCCAATCACAGTCTATAATTGTGCCTTACTCGCAAGTCCCCTAAGTCATCTGAACGTACCCATTGACTCAAAAATACGACTCACCTTAAATTTCTTAAATTCCTTTGAGGCTTTTTTATTCTCAGAAGCTGAATTGAAAGAAAACGATCCTTTCAGGAGCCCATATAAAACTTAAATGCCAAATATTTCTACTTTATAGTAAATCCGCAAAAAGTAGATAGGTGTTCAAACTCGAAAAATCTTTCAACTGCAATTTGTATATTAGACACAAATTAGATAAAAATACAATTTATTCTTTTGACAAACTTATTGTATACTTGTATAGGTTAACATTTTTTAAATAAATTTCTAAATAGTTAGTGTAACAGTTTCCATATTCTTGAGCTTCTCTTTGTAATTGCTCAACACAGGTTCTACCTCTTCAGACAAAAATTCCGTCACCTGATCACTGGATCTACCAGTGAATGTCTTTGCATCCAAAATCGAGTCCAGTTGATCGAGAATCGGAGCAAAGTAGGCATCGTTGCGAACGCGTTCAACCAAATCGTTGTCTTTGCCGAATTGCTTTACCTGAGCTCCAGCCTCATGCGAAAGCACTCGAATTTTCTCATGACAAATCTGTCGATCGCCACCAGCCTTAACCATGGCCATGATGATGTTCTCTGTAGACATGAATGGCAGTTCCTGGGCGATGTGCCTTTCGATGACCTTCGGGTAGACAACAAGTCCTTGGCAGATATTGAGCAGGGTAAGCAGAGCCGCATCGGCCGAGAGGAACGATTCAGACAAACTCAAACGACGATTAGCAGAGTCGTCGAGTGTTCGTTCCAGCCATTGGGTGGCATGTGTGTTGGCGGCGTCGGCATAAACTGTAATCATGTGCCTGGCCAATGCACAGCAACGCTCCGAGCGCATAGGGTTTCTTTTGTAAGGCATTGCCGATGAGCCAATTTGGGTTGTCTCGAATGGCTCCTCGACTTCCTTGCGCGAGGCAAGAATTCTCAAATCGGAACACATCTTGTGGATGGAAGTTCCCAAACTGGACATCGCTCCCAGGATCTCAACGTCGACCTTGCGCGAGTACGTTTGCCCAGTGACAGCGTAAGGTTTATCGAATCCAGCCAACTTGGTCACAAGGAAGTCAAGCTCTCGTACCTTCTTTCCATCGCCATTGAAGAGTTGCATAAAGGAGGCCTGTGTTCCAGTGGTTCCCTTCACTCCGCGGAATCGTAAGTCGTCACGGCATCGCCGTAGAGCTCTTTCGTCCATGAGCAAATCATGAATCCAAAGACAGGCTCGTTTCCCCACAGTAGTCAGCTGTGCCGGTTGGAGGTGAGTGAATCCAAGGGTCGGCAGTGACTTGTGTGATTCGGCAAAGTTCTTCAGACAAAAGATCACTGATGCGACGCGAGGTAGCAAAATGTCGAGTGAATTTCTCAGAACAATCAAATCGGTATTGTCGCCAACATAGCAAGAGGTGGCTCCCAAATGTATGATGGGTGCTGCCAGAGGGCACTGCTTGGCAAAAACATGCACATGTGCCATTACGTCATGTCGTGTGAGACGTTCTTCGGCCGATGCAGCTGGGAAATCGATGTTCTGAATATTCTTTTTCATTTCTTCGATTTGGGCATCATTTATTTCTAAGCCAAGTTGCTGAAACAAAATATTAGATTATCTGTTAAAATATAACAATGACTTAATTTACCTTTTCTGCTTCAGCTAACCAAATCCACAACTTCCTCCAGGTGGAGAATTTATTTTGTTCGCTGAACTGGAATTGCATCTCCTTGCTGGCATAGCGCGAGGAGAGTGGCGATTTGTAGCCCTCGTAGTTAGTTGCCATTTTTCTATATGATGTTTACTGGAAGAACTTCGCAGTTGGAATGATGCTGTGGGATGATTATAAAATGGATTTTTTTTAATGTTGTTGAGTTAATTAAATTGTTTTTCTTCTATTTTTAATTTCTTATCGGCAACTAACGTGGGGGTATAAATGACCAATGACGTTTATCAAGTTGACAAAGGTTATCGCAAATGGGATAGGAGGCGCTGTACGCAACTGACAAATGAAATTTAACTAAGCAGCAACATGAGTTAGAAATATAATGCATGTATCACGCAACTTTTGAAAAAGTGTATCAAGCAAAAAAAAAAAAACAATTGGCGTTTTTCTTTTTTACTCTGAGCTGATCACGAAACTGTCAAACTAAAATTCTAATTTTTTTAGCTCATCAGAGCACAAACGGTGTGTTTATTTTTTCCATCTGAGCTAGCTCAGATCTTGGTCGATTAGCTCAGAATAAAATGACCGAGCAAATCGAACAAAACGCTTAAAGGCCTTCCACACTAGCCCACTGTGTATTAATACATGTCAAAAAAGTGGGCAGCGTAGAATAGTAGGGGTATTCACGATCCGATGCAACTGGTCTAGTATCATTGCAAAAGTGTAAAATTGCAAAATTTTCTTCCAAACTGACAACGACTCCAGGCAAATTTTACACTCCATGTTGCAATGGGGTTAGGGTATAGCAAAAATGCAAAACTGTTGCAAGATTTAAGGCAGTTTTGTTGTTATAGAGCAAGATCATTTTTGAATTTTAGACTTTTGCAATGATACTAGACCAGTTGCATCGGATCGTGAATGCCCCTAGTGTGAAAACAAAATATGAAATCCCAGCCTACACAACCCGACATTCTATCCCACACGATTTGACATGTGTTAATACATAAATAATTTTAGGAATGTTTCTAATTCTATCCCACATTCTATCACACTTTTTTTTAAGGTTTAGGTAATGTATTAATACAAGCAAGTGTGGAAGCAAAATATGAAAAGTAATTTCTTTCCCACAAATTTGGCAGTCGCACACAGGTAAATTTTCCCAAAAACATGGCCAAAAAAAATGAATTTTTTTGTTCAGATTTGTTGTATTTTTTTAATGAAAACTTGTTAACAAATAGTGTAAGCTTCAAACCTCATTGGTCAAACGGTGCAAATTATAACGGTTTAATCAATCTATTCCTTTAAAGTACCAACTTTAAAATGACGATAGTGCAGTAGCAAATGTGATAGAAGGTTGTTTTGGTTTGTTTTTCTTTAATTTTTTTTTGTGGTGGTTTGTAAAATAACTAAGCATGGATTCTATTGCTAGAGGTATATTTAATCGAGGATGAGTTTTTTTTTTGCAATATGTTAATTTTTTGAAGTTAATTTTAAGCCACTTAATGCAATGTATTTGATCAGTAAAAAGAAACAACAAAAAATATCTTTTACAATGTAAAAATTAAGTTAATTTGAAAATAGTCTTTAAATTTAGGTTTATTTTTCCCCAATCAGAAACAGTCAAAATGTTAGGGCATTTTTATTTTTTAATTTGAGCTTTTTACTTTTTTACACAGGATCGCGAACAAGGTTGGTTCATTTTTCTTTCAAGAAATCAGCTCTCTGATTATTTAAGAAGTTGCACATCACGTGACATCACAGGAAAAATCAATTTTTTGGAAGAAAAGGTGAAAAAATAATCCGCAATATTAAGATTTCAGAGCAAACAAGTAGAATTTTGAGTGATTTTTTGTATGTTTACTTCATGTCGCAATATAAAGCTGCCTCTAGGACAATAGCAAGGTCAGAAAAATAAGAAAACCGTTGACAAAAAACAATATAAAGAGTTCAACAAGCTTTTAGAAACCGAGTGGCGGGCTGTTAGTGGACAAACCAAAACCAGGTTATGGAAATACGAACGATGACTCGCTGTCTGTCGATGTTTCCAAGACTCTGGTACCGTTGGAAATAACAAATATAATTAAAGAAATCATGTGCCGATTTCGCGTTATTCTATTAACAATGTCGAGTGGATTTCCCATTGAAATAGGTCGATTTAAAGAATATTTCATTGATAACGCTAATTTGTTTGTTGAACTGTACCAACTATACGCCCACAACTATTCATGAAATTTTAATTCACAGTCCTGAATTTATATCACAAGCTTTTCTTCCAATTGGGCAGCTCGGTGAAGAAGCGCAAGAATCCCGAAACAAAGACATTTAGCGTTTTCGAGATACCTTCCAAAGAAAGTTTTCAAGACAGCAAAATATGGAAAATGTTTTTCTTAATTTGTTAGTTTATTCTGATAAATTAATGAGCACCTTATAAGGAAACTAATTCCAAAAACAAAAACCGGTTTTCCATCACACTTCAGTTTTTAAAAGAACCAGAGGTTGAGCTAGCAGAATTGGTTTCAGTTTCCAAAGTCATATATTAATGTTCAAATAATTTGTTTATGTTTCAATATTTATTACTATTTATATTGTATTACGTTATATTTTTTTAAAACAAATTTAGTGTAATACAAATTGTATTAAAAATTGTTCAAAGCAAGAAATTTTACGCCTTTTATTTTTATGAGAAATCACCAAATTTCAAAACTACCATATTTATCCTTTTTGCATGTTTTATGTCGAATATGGGTCTATATTTAGTTGAAAATCGTGTTTTCCTTCAAAACTAACTGTTTTTAATGTTATCATGCAATATATATTGAAAATACACAAAAAATAATGTTGGCCAGGTTTTTGGGAAAATTCACGTGTGTGAGTCGCGTGGAATTCTTTCCCTCTTTTAATTTGACATGTATTAATACACAGTGGGGTAGTGTGGGAGGGCTATTAGCGTAGCCAACTTAACTTATTTTAAGTGATTTGACAGATGAAAGAAATAAATTGTTTTCACACAAGGAAACTGAATTGCCGGCAACTGGGAGTTTTTAGGCGAGAAGGGCAAGAAGTAAGGGGAATGAAAAAATCTCCCCGGTCAACGTTTGAGGAGATATTTATCACATTCCTTCCCACACTGTCCGTAATGTGTGTTCAGCCAATAGACTTTATATGGAAACAACAAAAATCTCCGGCAATTTGGTTTCCTTATGTGAAAGGAAAACGTCAAACTCCGTCGCTCCGCTTAGGGTATGCTCAGCCGTCTGGCAGGCGCCTATGTTGTCAGTTGATCTGTAATCAAAGTTTTTTTTTTACTAAACAGTACTTTGGGTGGCCCGCTTCGCGGGATCAAGGATTTAAACTCCCTTTTCGGGTCCTCTGTCCCGCTCACGTGACTCCATCGCTTCGCTTAGGGTATGCTCAGTCGCCTGGCAGGCGCCTCTATGTTGTCAGTCGGTATGCTTTCAAAGTGTTTGTAGTAAACAGTGATTTGGGTAAAAGTATTTAAGAATCATAATATGTGTATGAAGTTTGGGTCTTAACTCTTAATGCCAATAAAAAAAACAACCGCGGGTCTTAGTTCTTTTGGGGCCTTATTACCAATTTAAAAAGGAAGGGCGTTAATGCACTGCACCATGAAAAATATACTGAACATGAACTTTGTTTACATTCGTAAGAGTAAGTTTTAGTATTTTTTTCACACTTTTTTTTAAATTAAATTTCTTTTTTACCTTTATTGTTTTTATTTTTATTCTTTGTCTTGCTTTCTTCAGTTCATTTAAAATAAAAATGCTATTCTGTTAATTTTAACCAATATATTTTAAGGATAATCCTCATCTTCAGGGTCTAAGATATTATTTATTTATAAAATGTTACTTCTATTTATACATTTCCAGCTGACTGCACTTTCCTCCATGGATATAGAGCACATAATCAAAATCTCCCTTTTTGTAATATATTGTGAGTACTTAAATGCTCTAAATCTACGGTGACCATTTTTCCAAACACGAAAAAGAGGACAGGCAAACTTTAATTGAAAATTGTGTGTGTTGGCATAATTTATCTGTCAGAACAATTGTCATATGCTTTTTTGCAAGCATTTATTTCTTACTTTTGTTCTTTTTGGCAAAAGTAGGTCTGTGTAGTTAAGCCTTTATAAAACCTAAACTGGTAGCAAATAGCAGCAGTTTGGTCGCAGTTTTTTAAATATGGGCAACACAGTTGCTGAGCCGAAATTACAATTCGTGTTTGCAGTACAAAATTTTACCATCCAACTGGTGATTTGATAATGATTTAATGTGACTTGCAGGTCTTTACAAAGGATGTCTGAGTTTTCCCCTGGAAGTTCTTTGACGTCCAATATTTGTATACCTGAATTCCTTTGTTAGGTAGAAATGAGAGTTTCAATTAATAGGCATTTTTTTAACGGTTGTTTTTGAGCAGGTCCGTAGCGTCTGTTGGGACAACCGGGGCAATGCCCTATGGGGGCCCCCAACGGAGATCTCCTTATGTAACTGTGATCTGTCTTTACTTTGTTAAGTTAGCTTCCTTCAGCTTGATCCCACTTTTTGAGTCATTGCAACTAAAATACTAATCAACTTTAACTTTAGGTCCGCCATATTAACTCACTGGGGCGTATTCATAGTCATTTTAGACCTGGTCTAAGTTAAACATAGGTTTTAGTTGAATTTTCGGACGTTGATTCTATTTTTTTAAGTTTATCATTTCAAAATATTTGAAGCTATTTGTGTAGTATACCAAGTTAATTATCTTATAAAATATAAAACCAACAATTCGTAATTAAAGTCGGTCTGTATTCATTGAGCCAAAATTGTCTTAAACTGTAGTTTAGTTAAACCTGGGTCTATCTGCGACCATGAATATGCCCCATCACTGTGTAGTGAATTCAATTAACCGATGTATTACACCAATTGTAAGGTTTATCCGCTAATATTCAAGTATTTGTTGTGTCGTTTTTATTAATATTTATTGTAAGCTTAATACAAGCAAGTATAACAATCTTAAAACTAGGATAACAATTAAAAACTAAAAAGCTTTACACTTAATTAAAATTAAAGAGCCAGGAAATAAGGACATGACTAGGGGCTAAGTAAGGAGAGAGCGCGTTGAAGGGAGGATTTGGAGAGATAAGGATCGAAAATGGTTGAGGTGTTAACTTTCCGAAGCATTCTGGTCATCGGCTCATTCTGGCCGTACTCAGTTCAATGAAAGGGCATGCATAATAGTGGTATTGTTTAGAAACTTATAGATCTGCAAACCTTATACCGACGTCGTGATAATGCAGAAATTATTCTTATACACCAGCTCATGACTGGTGGCATCGAATGTCCAGCCCTCAATGGTAAAATTAAATATAATGCAAACCAACGTATGTGACCAATGAAGTATTTATTTGTAAAATTAAACTAAAAGAATTGAGCGAAAATGAGCGAAAATTCTAAAAATAAGCATTCATGGTTAGCGAAAGCTCATGTTAGTAAGATATGTGAGTGAAGTTAGCACCGCCATTTCGGATTTTCGTAAAAAAACTACTCATGGAACTAGTACGGTGTACTTAGATTATTTCATTAAATGGTGCTCTGGGAAGAAAAGTCCGATATGAAGTTTGACTTCGGTATTTGAAAGAGTATAAGTGCACAAGCCAAAAACGAGCCATTGCACAATTGTACCTAGTGTCCTCATGCGCCGCCAACTTGTTTTTAACGGTAAATTCTTTTTCACACGTACCTCACGTAGTTTTTATCCCAGACAAAAAAAAAAAAGCCATACTTGTAGTTAATTAAATTTTCTACAAATTTTGTTTTGTAACTTTTTTTGCTCATTCCTATGGCTTAATGTTAAAAACAAGTAAAGGTTGTTTTGTATATGCGTGATATTTCTTTTTTTTGTATCATTTGATTTTTCTGTTCAGTTACTTTCTATCAGGTCAACATTTTTGAATAACATAAGTTCCATGAAAAATGTTAGCAACTTTGTTTATCATTACCAATTCTTCACAGTCTTCGAGCTATCCATACGTATGCACAGCAAAAGCGAAAGGATCTTATTCAAAGCTCAAATTAATAAAAAATATACTTGCGAAGCACTATATGGAACAACAAAGGTATGGCAATTTATTATTGATATTGGTTGAAAATCTAAGAGCACGACAAATAAATTTGAGAAAAGTAATCGATGAATTTGCTACTGTAAAATCCAGAAAAAAAACATTTTAGCACCTACCTACCCTTTTATTTCTGTAAAACGCATTTTGAATTTTTTGTTGAAATTTATTTAACCAGTATTAAGGCAGTGATTGAGAGTGCCCCATATTGGGTTTTGCCCCGGTGCCTTACATCTCTAGCTACGTCCCTGTTTTTCAGACAGTATTTGTGCTTTTTTTTTCTTAGTTGTTATTTAATACAGTAATCTTCATAGTAAAAAAATGGGCTCGACTGAATCGCACAAACTTGCTCTCGTTGGTAAACAACTTTCACGAAGCTAGAAATTGATTATGTACATGCGTATTGGTTTCATAAATTATGATATCATTAAAAAAAATAAAAATAAATTATTACTATAACTTACTATATATTTGTTATTTTAATGGTTCAAAAAGATTGAGCTCAAAATAAAGTGTGCCATCTGATTTGTTTGATTATTATAAATGTAGATATAAAAAAAATCAAAAATCGTTATGGCGGTTTTTTTAAAAAAAAATTTTATATATAAAATTGTTTGCACAGTTTCAAAAATAAAATGTGGTATGCAAACTTTTAGTATTTAATAAAATACAATTTAACACAAAATAAAAAAAGTATTCATCAGCCCGTTTTCAAGATATTGAATTTTCAAACATACATTTTCAATACTTTTTTAAAAATCCAAAAATAATTTTTTCGAAAATTTGTATATACAAAATAGTTTGTGTTGTGAAGGAGCTCTTGTATACGAATTCCGGTTAAAATCGGTGTAGCCATTAATGAGAAATTTGAAAACCAAAAAATCGATTCTATGACAGGCACCGCTAATAACCGTTATACTTATTTTTTTTTTTTTGAATGAACAAAATTCAATTTCCCCTCTAGGGACTAACAGACAGAGAGACACAGAATTGCGGGACTAATTGTTTTGCATTCGCTCATCGTAATGTTAGGGAAAATTATTATCTGGAGTTAAATTTTTTTTACCAGTCCAAAACTTAGTACCTACATATGTATATCGCAAATAAAAAAAGTAAAAAAAAGGCATACAAAAAATCCAAATATTTTCCTTGTGTTTCTTTTTATTAAAACATGTGAAAATAACTAGAACAAATTGTAAGCTAAGCGGATCTTGTAAAGCTGAAAACTAAATTCAATTAGGTACCTTGTTTTCTATTTTACCTTACGTTTACATATGTGTCATCTTTAAGGCTACAAAATCACACGAACATTAAACTCGCCAATCAAAAAGACAAGTCATTGTTTGAATTTGATAACTTTTTGCTTGTTGAGTATCGTGGTAAAAAAGTTTATTGATTCTTCGATAAAGTAGGCAATTCTTAGTCATATCGAAAAAAACTTAATCTTTCTGAACCTTGTATGTCACAACATTTGCAAATCTTATCCGCAAAAACGCTATCACCCGTCGCCGTTGGTCGTCCGAGGGTTATCTCCTATGACAGTTTTATTTTTTTATAAGCTGTATTGTTTCGCATTTAGTGTGCTGCTTTAAATTTAGCTTTTTCAAGTATCAAAACAGTCTGGCCGATAAACTACCTAGAATTGCGACCTTTGGATTCCTTATCTTGTCAAGCGAAATCCTTAAAAACATCAAATTACAATTATTAAGCTCTCGACACTCTTAGCAGTCACTTGTTTTTTGTGCGATCGTTCCAATTTTTACATTTTACCAGTGTTTCGAAGCAATTATTTTTTTAAAATGCAATATATTCTACGATTGTTAGCTTTTATTTTGTACTGGATTGGTTCCAGACTACAGTTTATTATAAAACTGTGTGGTGGCATCAAGCGAGAACGTATTCCGGAATTTAACAGCGATATTCTAGGTCTTTCAGCTGTAAAATTAGTTCAGAAGCTTAAGTCGTGTGAAGTAGGTATTCCTCAGTTTGTCTAAAAAAAATTAAATTATCATGGACAATATTTTGTTTTAGCTTTCATCGGAAGAAATTTTAAGGGAATACATTAATCGTATCAAGGCAGTTAATCCTATTTTGAATGCTGTGGTTGAAGATCGATTTTCGGATGCGATCGAGGATGCTAAAAAAGCTGATCAAGTTATATTCTTGACAGTTGATAGAGAGGAACTTTTTGAAAAGTATCCTCTCTTTGGAGTGCCATTTACTGTTAAAGAGTCATGTGCTGTCGAAGGTTGGTTTGAATTTGAAAGTTGAATGATTACCAAGAATACTCAAAATAAAATTGTTTACTTTCATAGGCTTATCACATGTCGTAGGAAGTCACTATCGGCGTGGTGTTAAATCAACAGAAGATGGTGCATCAATCGCTCTTCTAAGAGAAGCTGGTGCTATACCATTGCTTGTGTCAGCAAATCCTGAGCAATGTGTTAGCTGGGAAACTCTATCAATGACACATGGCAGATGTAATAATCCATACAATTCAGAGCGTACACCCGGTGGATCTTCAGGCGGTGAGGGTTCACTAAATGGTGCTGGAGCTACTGTTTTTGGAATTGGATCTGATTTTTGTGGATCAATCAGAATTCCGGCGATGTTCAATGGTGTTTATGGACATAAGCCAAGTGGTGATTTGGTTTCTGCAAAAGGACATTTTCCCCATACCGCACAGGTTGGAATGGAAAAGGTCTTACAAATGGGACCGATAACACGTTTTGTAGAGGATCTGCCAATTATTTTGAATGTTATTGCTGGGAAAAATGCATCAAAGTTGATTGAAGGTCCTGAGATTGATAAAATGAAGGTAGGAATTTTAATATTTTAATTAAGAACAGTTGTTTTCTTTTTTATTTAAAATTTCAAAATGTGGTTAATATGCTTTTCATGTTCTTACAGTTTTTCTATGTCGAACCATCAATGAAAACCACTGTTCTGCCGTTGAGAAGTTCAATAAAAAAATGTATTGAGGATGCGTGCAATCACTTTTCATCCAGGGGGAACGAAGTTCAAAAGGTAGTTTTCAACAAATAAAAACAAAACCTAAACTTTTTATTTGATTTCTTTGAAATAACTTAAATATGAACGTTTTTCAGCTCGAAATTAAGGAAATGCATGATATCATGGAAATTGTTATTGCAAGATTGATGTTATTTGTACCACCAAGCATACATACAAATTTAACAAATCCAGAAGTAAAATTAAATCATTTAAAAATATCAATAATATGATAATATTTATGCCTTTTTGTTGTATTTAGGAAAAAACGACAACTCTGTCGGAATTAGGAAAGCATTTCAGAGGCAAACCTGTGCACACTGTTTCGGCTTTATACTTTCAAGCTCTCTACGACTTTAGTGGAACTATTCCAATATTTGGCAAAGATCATTATATGAATGTTCGCGAAGTACTCGAATCAAAATTAAAGGTATGTTTTCTCAGAAAGTGTTCAGAAACTAATAATTATTATTAAAAATTTAATAATTTTTTTAGGCAACATTGGGCAATGATGGTGTTCTCTTATTCCCAACTTTCCATCGATCAGCATTTTTACACAATACTTCGATTATTCATTCACCAGCAGTTGTGCTAACTGGAATCTTCAATGTCTTAGGTTTTCCTTGCACACATGTTCCAATGGGTTTGGATAAAAATGGTATGCCAATTGGATTCCAAGTTGTGGCTGCTCCGTTTGCAGACAATAATTGTTTTAAAGTTGCTGCAGAGCTGCAAAAGGTTTTCGGAGGATGGATTCCTCCGGCGTAGTCAATAAAATAATCTAAAAATGTGTTCAATATAATTTATTTTATTAATTTTTATAATATAATCTATTTATAATTTAACTTAAACAGACAAAAACCAGTACAAAGATTTTCGGTTAAATAAATTAACTTTTTTAATGAATTAAGACTTTGTCTAATTTTAAAATTCCAATGAATAGGTATTTCAGTTCCCGATAGTTTATGTTACAAAAGGTAATGATAGAATAAATTTAATTTCCAACGACTTTTATGTTCAATCCGATTCCAGTTAATATAGGATTTCTATACAGGGTGGATTCACTTAAGGTGTGACATAAAGCTTGAGCATGTAGGTTTAGTCGTGACAAGAAAAAAATCGTACGGAAGGGGGGATCTATTTCCCTTCGTTAAGGTGGAAGGGGCAGTTTTCTAAAAAAAACTGTCTTAAAACAGAAATTAAGTCAACAACACTTTAAAGCCCCGTTACAACTTATTGCAAAACCAGAAATCCATTCTTTTATTTTATTTTTAAATAAAGTTCCTTTAAGAACAGTTTTTGAAAAATTAATTTTCAAACTCAAAATTTTGGAAAAAAAGACAATAACAAAAATAAAATAAGTATTGTTTCTGTTTTCAAAATTCAATGCTCTTATGAATTTTAAGTCGAAAGTTTAAAAAAATCTAAATTCACGTTAATTGTTTAGGACAAACTCAAGTAGATGTGCATATGAGATGAGGACAAGGTACATCAAACGAAAAGTAAGGCGTTTGCGTGTTGGTTGTTACAGCTTTAGGCAGGGATTGAAACAGGTAGCTAAAATATTCACAATACAAAAATGTTATAAACGTGTAACGTAGAATTGCCCAGGGGAGAGCAACTGCACCCATTGCACACACCCCCTGTATCCACGCCATTATTCAAAGTTGTGGGAAACAAAATTATCTTTAGTTTTTAATGAAATTTGTTTCCTACGTGGGCAATAAGTAGGTTTTGTTTTTTTTTTTATTTTTCTCGTTTCTTGCGAAATTAATGCAAATTGGAAAACAAGTTTCGCAACTTTTTCATGTATTCATCGAGAAAATCGTCTGCTACCTCAGTTTAAGAACCTTACATAAATCCCCCGTTAAACACCAAACGCTTTCGATTATGGTGTTTTTTTTTTTGTTGGAAAACTGACATTGTACTTGGATAATTTTTGATTTTAATAATTCATGAAATACTAACCCCAGTAAAAAGTTATAGGTCTTAAAAAAATAGAATCGTCCATTAGACAATATTCTACCCAACCGTTTTTGACTTAACGGCTACACTATCACTTACTTGCGAAATACATAGGTTAGGTTAGGTTAGAAGGGGTGATGAAGCGGCAAGCCGAAACATCTCACTCGGATCTTAGTGGTAGGAGAAAGGATGGGTGAGGAGAGGTTGGTGGGTATCAGGGAGGGGTTATGGTAGGAGGGCCTCCCTGAACCATCCTGAACTCTGGATGAATTTCATGATGTTTTCAGGTGGCAAAATAGAGACGCTATTCAATTCGTCGAAGAAGTATTCTCCGAGAGTTGCTCTTCTTATTTTAGCTAGGCTGGGGCATTCACAAAGCAAGTGATATGAGCCCTCCACCGCCTCTTCGTCTTGACACCCTCTACATAGGTCAGATGAGCTGATGCCCATTCTGCTCAAGTGGGTTCCCATGGAGTTGTGACCCGTGAGTATACCAAAAAACGGATAATTGGGACCTGCTTAGCTTAAGTAAATAGTCTGTTTTGTTCTTAGAGAGTAACGGTCCTTGAAACTCGACAGGACTTAAGTGTTGACAACCGGTCATTTGTGGCTTTTAAAAAACTATCGTGAATTCTACATTTTTCTTGTTCTAGAGCCATAAGTACCCAGGGTATGACTTGGCTCGGTTTAAGTGTTGCCCCGTTTTTGACCAGTTCGTCTGCCCTTTCATTACCAAAAATGTCACGATGTCCTGGGACCCAACGAAGGGTAACTGTGTTTGCAGCGCCCAACGATTTTAGATCGCTGCGACAGCAATCAATCAGTTTGGATTTAGTGACAATTGATGATATGGCTTTGATTGCAGCCTGACTATCTATGAAGAAATCAATGTTCTTACCCGTCAATTCAAGCGTGGAGAGATGCTTTGCAGCTTCACAAACTGCAAGGACCTCTGCTTGAAAGACGCTACAGAAGTTCGGTAGTTTTATCGACTTGTTTATAGGTGGGTTTTCTGAAAAGATACCAGACCCTACACCAACGTCTGATTTGGACCCGTCAGTGAATACCGAGACATGATCTTCGTTAGTGACCCGGTTTTCCTTCCAGAGTTCTCTTGATGGAAAGTCTGCAATTACAACTGGGTTGAAATCAATATGCGGTAAGATGTAATCAGTTTGAATGACCATAATGGCCCCTTTTCCAATATTTGCACTCTTTTAATCGAAGAGCGCTATTGGCCGCCAGTTCTTTTGTAAAGAGATCAAAGAAAAGTTTCCAGGGCTGCGGGTGGCGTAGTTCTCATGGCACTTGTTGTACCTATACACGCTAGTCTTTGTATTTTTGTCATGGTATTGAGATTGGTAGCTTTGTCAAGTGCTGGCCACCAGACCAAACATGCATATGTTAATATTGGCCGTATGATGGCTGTGTACATCCAGTGGATGGTTTAAGGGCTAGGCTCCCATCTCCTACCAAAAATTCTACTGCAAGCGTAGAATGCTAGCGACACCTTTTTCTCCCGTTCTTTAACATTTTCTTTCCAGTTTAGTTTACGGTCAATTATCAGTCCAAGATAATTTGCCGTACCCGTGATATGGAGCGGTATCCCATTTATAGTGGGAGGGTTAATAGTTGGAATGTTATGTTTTCTCGTAAACAAAACTAGTTCAGTTTTAAGTGTGTTGACATTAAGTCCACAGCTATTGGCCCAATTACTGAGCTTGTCAAGGGCGGTCTGCAAGAGATCACGGAGTGAGGAAACAAATTTTCCAGAGGTCATTATAACGATGTCGTCTGCGTAAGCCACGACTTTGACTCCACTTTGGTTTAGATCGACCAAAACCTGATTAACAACCAGGAGCCAAAGTAGCGGTGATAATACCTCTCCCTGTGATGTACCCCTACATGTTCTGACTTTTAGCTTGCTGTCGCCTAAAACAGCATTTACAAACATAGTATCGATCCAGTTTGACAACAATGGGTCAATACCCGTCGAGAATTGAATTACATTCGACATTATTGAAGGCACCTTCTATGTTTAGGAAAGCTCCTAGAGTGAATTCCTTATAATGAATTGATCTTTCAATTGTGCCGACCACCTCATGAAGAGCTGTCTCAACAGATTTGCCCTTCATATACGCATGCCGGGCTTGTGTGAGAACATCATCACTTAGTTTGAGGCGAATATGGGTGTCTATTAGTTTTCTAATGTCTTGAGAAGAAATGAAGATAAACTAATTGGTCTAAAGTCCTTCGGTTCAGTGTGCGTGGGCTTGCCAGCTTTTATAATGAAGATGGCATTGACCTCTCTCCATCCTAATGAAATATAGGTAGTATTTAAAACATCCCCTAAAGATATCCACAAGGATTGGAACAATTGTGTCCTTAGAGCTTTGGAGCATAATTGGAATTATACCATCGGGCCCTGCGGACTTGTATGCTGAGAAAGAGTCAATGGCCCAAGCCACTTTCCTACTATCTACTATTTCATTACCTATGTATTTGAGAGATTACACCTATGTGATGGCCTCTGTCTCCAAGAGGTATGTCATTGACACACCCTGGGAAGTAAGTGCTCATAAGTGCCTCCAAGGTCTCAGAGCAGGAGTCTGTCCAGGTCTTATCCGGTCTTTTTAGGAAGCCCGGGGGAGTGTAGACTTTTGACATGACTTTCCTGAGCCTAGCAGCATCATTTGTTGACTCAATGTATGTACAAAATTTTCGCCAGGCTGCTCTTTTGGCATAGGTTGTTCGGTTCTTATACCCGTTTTTGCTGATCTTGTAGAGATCCCAGTCAGCATTGGTATTACTGTGTTTTGCTCTGTTGAAAAGCCTCCTTGAGTTTTTCCTAAGGACAGAAAGCTCGTTTGACCACCAGATGGGGTTGAGTTTACCTTTTCCTTTGGTTATGTGGCAAAAGCTATCGTATGAGTTATGAATAGATGTTGTTTATTCACTAACGCGTTTTTCAATCTCTGAACAGTTCAATAAAGGTTGACCCACATAATTGCCCTAGGATGAGGCAATTAACGTATTAAAAGTTCCCCAGTCTGCTTTACTGGGGATCCTATAGGGCTTAGGGGTTTCTATGTCATGTTCTATTTCGAATGTTAATGTTATCATTCTATGGTCAGAGTATGTAACTTTCTTTGATACTTTCCAGTCACTAATGCGAATAGAATCAGAGTTCGTGGAAAGCGTGATGTCAAGCACTTCTTTTCTATTTCTCGTAATGAAGGTTGGTTCATTACCTCTATTTAGTATCTTATCTGTTCTTAATAATAAATTCAAAAAGTGACTCACCTCTTGTATTTGTGCGAAATACATAGGTACCATATGACAAGTTTTTGGTTCGTAAAAGCAGCGAACTCGACATTATAATTTTCCCTAAAATTAGTATGATAAAGAATGCGAAAAATGAGGCCCTGCAAATTATTGCATTATTTTTTTTACAGACATTAGTCTGTCTGTCAGTACCACAACCTGCAGCCTAAGCCACTGTAGCGCTAAGCAAAAATTCATATTTATCTGACCAATCTGGTGGCATACTATTTTTTTGAGCTCTAGTTTCTTATTTATATATATTTATTGTTTCTGCATATCTGTGCTAGACAAGCTTACATTTTATTCAAGTGATTTGATGTACAATTACAATATGAGTACGTACATTATGTATCTATAAAATGTTTTTATTCACTCCACTTAAATTAGAAGTAATTTTAATATTTAAATTTCTTCATTCTCATTGTTTTCATAATAGTACATTGAAATGTTAAACATTTTGCCCGAACCTCTCATTTTGATAAGAACAAGATTTTTGTTTTTGTTTGTGTAGGACGGGTCAGTGTATGTATACCATACCATATGAGTTTCGGGGCTGAAAGTCCCCCATTTGGCCACCATCTTGAAAAAGAGGGTGGACTCCGTTTAGCTGCGATATCCTGCGTACCGTTGCCTTCAAAAAATGTTTTAATTGTTTTTTGTAGAGAATTAAATTTCCTACAATTTTGTCTGAAAACTTTTTACCTTTTAAACAAAGTGAAAAAGTTATAGTTAAAATAAGATGAACATTTCCAAGAAAAATATAATTAAGGGGTCAAAACTTTTTTTTTACGTAAATGAAAAAAAAAAAAAAAACACTTGTCTTTTGTAGATAAGTACAGAAAAGCTTTTTCTATACATATTTTTCAAAATTTTTAAATTTAGCATGGTAAAATGGGTTAACATTTACACCAAGAGGTAACATAGCCCAGTCAACGAAGACTCAAATTGATAAAATAAATGCAAAAAAAAGTGCTGTCTGGATTATTTTTTTTAGCCATAAAGGGAGGGGGGGTTCTTTCTCTCCCCCTTAAGAGAAGAGGGGCATTTCTTTAAAAATAATATTAAAAAACAAAGACAGCACAACAAAAAAATGTACCTTTTTTGAAAGCCAAAACTCCGTTCTTTTATTTTATTTTTAAATCAAGTAAGAAAAGAGTTCTATGATTTTAATGTTTTATTATAACAGAACACATGAATGTTATATGTAAAAAAATATCTGTGTATTTACCTGTTTATTTCCCATTGCTATGTTAAACTTAAACACACTCCGAAAGTTACTTCGAAGGATTTTTTTTAATGTTTATCCGGTGGAGGTTAATGCGCATTTGAAATTTGTGCGCAATAGAATCACAACACGTGGGGGGGGAAACAAACGTTTTTACCAATACTGGCATGTCTGTGGATGCTTTCACAAAAGAGAAAAATGAGTTGTCCCACTGTTTGCACTTTTCCCCTACGTATATTTGGCTTTGTCTTTTTAATTTTTAAGTATTTTTTCTTTTTGTAGCTCTATTAACTATTTTCGATCATCCAAGCAAGCCTTTGTGGATTAACTTCCCTTTCCAAAATCCATGGACTATTTAAGCCAGAAAAAAGAAAATCATCATCAATTCCCAATATCCTAATATATAGTGTACCGCGTTACGATTCTGTGTTCAACAAGATTTTCCCACCAAAATTTTCTCTGAAAGTTGGTGCACACTCCCATGTCGATGACGCTATTTTGTGTAGGATTTCAATCTGTCGAACGTTCATCGCTAGTTACCATCCAGTAAAACTGCTGAAAATTCCGACAAAGCTTAATTTTGGTGGAGAGCTTTATTTTTACGCCCAAACATTTCCTAATCACTCGAAAATTATAGGTTCTTTTTGAAATAATTGTAAATACACATTGTATCTAATAAAATTCTACACAGTAAAGATTATAACACTTTTTTTGGTAAAATTGATAGTTTTTTGAGTAAAAAACAGTCGAAAACATTTGAGTGCCATACATTTTGTCAACGAAATGTAACATTGAGGATATTTTTGAATTTAGAAATTTAATTTTTTTTTGGGTTATGTTTGGAAACATATTTTTTACTAAAGAACCAAGTTTTAAAAGTGGTACCGCAAGGGAAATGCCGCCATATTGAAAAAACTGATATTTCTTATTTTATTTAATAACTCCCGAGAAGTTTACTTTTTCACAAAAAGATGTAACAACAACTTGTAGACAGTACAATTATCTACAAATTATATATACACTCCGCTCCACTTGAATAGAAACAAACTTTTTTTTACTGTCAGAGCATGTAGCGCTTTGGTAGATGTATAAATTCACCTATTGGCCTTAGTTCCTATAAGAGGGATCTATTGCGAATAAAACTGCAGAGACAGAATTATTCAGGAAAATACCATAAGGTTATTTTTTACCACTTTTCTGAATAACTTCATTAAATTATTTTTTTTTTTTTTTGCGCCACTTGAATAGAAACAGAGTTCGTTTTGTCTCTATAGATTACAGTAAGAAGAAAAAATATTGTTATAATAATAGAAGTGTAGATATAAAATAAATAATTGTTTGATCAAAGAATAGATGGCCCGCGGAAAACCACTAAACCCTGTAGAAAAAGCCAAAATAGAAGTACACGTGGAAAGCTTCCCCTACGCACAATTGCCAAAAAAAAAATAGGTAAAAGTGTCAAAATTGTTTGGTCGAACCTTAGAAATAAAGAAACCTATGGAAAAAATATGTAAGGTAGGCCAGGAAGAGCTGCAACTGAAGCAGACCAAAGAAAAAAATTAGACTGGCTTCAAATTCAAGCGATTCTGCTGCTTAAATCAAGGCGAAGAGTGGTATTACAGCTAGTCTTAATATTATAGGACGTGTTTTTCGTGGGTCACAACATTTAAAGCGCCCAAATTGAAGAAAAAAACACCGTTAAATCCAATACGAAGACACAATAGAATAGATTTTTGCAGGAATACTATGACGTGGAAGGAAGATTGGACAAAAGTGGTATTTTCTGATGAACAAAATTTAATTTTGATGGTCCGGACGGATAAAATTACTATTTTCATGTTATGACGAAGGAACAAAAGTTTCTGGAGCACCAACAAAGACGAGAAGGCGGTGTAATGGTGTTGGGTGCGATTAACTGGTTTTTGGAACAATTCATTTGGAGTTTCCAACATTGAATATGACGGCAAACTCCTACAAGGAAATATCCCAAGAAGCTTTTCCGTTGTTTACTGATGTCCTTGGACCAATACCATGGACATTTCAACACAACAATATGACAATCCACAATGCAAGGATCATTAACAGTTGGATATCCGATAAAAATGTTACTTTACTTCAATGGCCACCGTATTCTCCGGACCTAAATATTATCGAAAACGTAAGGGAATGGATGGTTCCTAGAGTGTAGATTCTGACCGACACTATGAGGACAAAGAATCACTTACTGCTGCAATCAAAGAAGCATGAAGTGCAATTTCTTTAAATTATAAA
This sequence comes from Melangyna quadrimaculata, assembly GCA_949320155.1. Lineage (NCBI taxonomy): Eukaryota > Metazoa > Arthropoda > Insecta > Diptera > Syrphidae > Melangyna > Melangyna quadrimaculata. Next base: position 479,856,837 of record OX439483.1, read on the forward strand.
AAATAACTGCATTATTCAGTCTCCAACAGGGTTTTCCAGGTTATTTCAAATAAAGATGGTAGCAAATTATGAAAATATGATTACAAATAAAAAACTACCCTCTTTTACTGCATATTCAATTTGTTTCCATATTTCAGAGAATGTTTCTATTCAAATGACGCAAGAAAAAACACTGTATTTAATGAAGCAATGAAAAAAGTAGTAAAAAATAACCTAATGGTATTTTCCTGAATTATTCTGTCCCTGCAGTTTTATTCGCAATAGATCCCTCTTATATGACCTAAAACCAAAAGGTGAATTTATCAATTTACTAAAGCGCTACACGCTCTGACAGTAAAAAAAAAGTTTGTTTCTATTCAAGTGGAGCGGAGCAACCTCTATATTTCACTTCTTTCACTTCGTAATTAAGATTGCCTACCCAGAAGAAATTGTATATACAAATGAAAGGCAGTTTTTTTCCAACAACTTTAGTTTCAAAATTTTTTCAATAATTTCGGAGATATATATCATTTTGTGTTTTCCAAAATGGTAAATTACTCTTCGTCTTGGAAAGCTAGTAAAACTTTGCTAATAGTCTTCCTTCATATTTGTAGAAATCAGCCGACCTTCATTTCGTTTCATACACAAACTTGGGTATCGAAAGTTTCTTTTTGCGACCTTTAGTCCAATGCTTTTTGGCTTTGTTGATAGCTGTCGACACAAATAAAATTTTCACATTTAATACATATTGTAGCGCAAAGAAAAAATTCAATTGAATTTTATTCAATATACTCGTAGTCCACTAAAATAAAGTGAAAAAGCTATAATAACATAATTTAAGTTTGTAGCTGAGAAATAAATAAATAAATTATTATCTATTGTTTACGTTTGTCTTCTTTCCTTCAAAAAAAAACTATTTTTTCTGTGCTAAGTTTCAAAGTTCAGAAGATTACTTAAGTGCAGCATGATGGACGGTGTTTAACTTTTGTTCAGCCTTCTACTTAAATCTTAGAGAAATAATATTACATATGTACATATACGATATCAGTTTTCGGTTCACTTTAAGCATGATTCTACAAAATTAAATTATTTATGTAAAATTTTTCAGTTAGCTACAAGTAAGATATGCTTTTACGTTTAAGAATAATTTGTAAAAAATTGATAGATTACCAGTTTTACCCTCAAAACGGAAGTTCAATTTATTATTATTTTTAGATGTCAGTTAAACCTGAACCTAGGTTTAGGTTTAACCTGAACCTCGGTTGAACATTAGTTAATCAACTTATTATAGGTTGCAAATCGTTAGTTAAACAAAGAAGCCTTTAAGATAAGATGAAATAGTATAAGGCTCAGTTTTTTCAGTACGAGATCATCCGAGTTTCGGAGTTAAACTGGTGAATTAATTCGAATTTAACTTTAATCTCAACACTGACAACCCGGACCTAAGTTTATTTAGAAATTTTAAATAAGTTTACACGACACTAAAAGTAATTTTGTCTATACTAAATGCCTAAGTATACAGTCAACACTAGCCTAGGTTTTTTAACGCTAGTTTGTTCACTTCCCAGACCCGTCCACCTAAAAACTTAAATGTTTTTTTTCAGGGCTACTACCTCTTGTGAGGAATTGAAAAATCCTCCAAGGGTATCACTTGTCATGAATAAGTGCTTCTCGTCTAGCCGTTCGGATTCGGCATAAAATTGTAGGTGCCTTCCATTCCTGTCGACACGCGCACACATGAATTGTTGCGAGTTGTTATTCACTAGGCTCTGGTTCTTCAAGAGCCGTTGTGCCACCCTATTTATTTTTTAATTTGCTATTTTGTATATGACAGACAGAAATTATCAAAAATAAAAATTCATGTTTTTACTACATGTGTAAAAACATGAATTTTTATTTTTGATAATTTCTGTCTGTAATATACAAAATAGCAAATTAAAAAATAAATAGGGTGGCACAACGGCTCTTGAAGAACCATCTTTTAAGAAAGAACTAGAGGTGATTATATTATAATAATGCAATCTCGATCCTGACATTGTCATTTCAAATCATTTAACTTGATCCTTTCAAAATCATACATGCCATATTATGCGTTCATAATATAGTGTGTGCCGCAGTAACCAGTACAAGTTTACCAACTTTTATGGAATCTTCTTAGGCAACTTTAACAAAATAATAACGCTATACAAACGCTAAGACTCTTGTCTTAACCAACTTGTAGACACCAAAACACGAAGAACATTAAACTAAAACACTTCCATTGTTATTAAGCATTTATACTGAAATTCCACAAAAAGTCAAGTACCCGACTGCTGCACTTTACTACAACCAGTTGTTGTAACGCTAACATTTTTCATATCTGTGCTCTGTGCGGTTAAAGCGACCAAACCTGTCTTCAAGTTGGTAGAAGTAGGTATAAGCTATACCATTATTATTTACCGGTGTCTGGTTAAGGCAGAATTAAAAACAAATATAACGAGTGTAGGTACCTACTATGACCAACATTTTTTTCTGCATCGTAAAGGTTACACTCAGAGAAATATGTCGAGTAAAGAGTGAACAAAATAAAAGTATCTGAATATCAAGTTTACTTTACAAAGAAGCCTTTAAGATAAGATGAAATAGTAAGGGCCAGTTTGTTCACAGTGGGTTAAACTTAGTATGTGACTTTCATAGGCTTTAATTAACTAACGCTAATCAACCAAAATTGGCTGACTAGTGAAATCCATGATTAGCAACTCATACTTTGAATTTTTTAAACAAAATTTAATCATCTAAAATATATGAGGATTTCCCAGCTCCACTAAACATGGATTAAAGATAATCAGCTGTGAACAAACTGGCCGTAAGGCTCAGTTTTTTCAGTACGAGATCATCATAGTTTCGGAGGTAAACGGGAGTTAACCCTTTGAATTTGTTGACTTAATTCGAATTAAACTTTTATTTCAACACTTAAAAACCGGACCTAAGTTTATTCCGAAAATAGTCCATGGACTTCAATCCACTCCTCCTGAGTTCAAAGTTTTTTACTCGTCTTGAGTTAAAATTGACAATTAAGTTTCTATCATAAGCGCAACAAATGTTGCTCAGTTTGACACCGATGTAAAATAGCCATAATTCCACTATGACAAACTTAAATTTTTGTTGTTGTTCAATTCAACCCATCAATGCTTTTTTTTACAGTGTATTGTCTACTAGATGTACTTACATGTTTTACAAACGAATCAGTTGTGTCCATATATCCACCATCATATCCAATCCATTTGGTCTTGCCATAAAAGCTTTCTTGAATTGAATGACCTTCTTAGGTCGTTGGTGCACTCTTCCTGAGCCAGTTATCCTGAGCATAAGACTCTTGTCAATCTGGTTGCCTTGGTTTATATGCTATTTTACTGGCGTGTAGTTATTTCGAATGCTTGTTTTGGAGCTGTATCAAGTCAACAATAATAACTCAATTCTATGTTGGATCATAAATAAATTTTTATGGTCGTTTTTACTTATTTTTTTTTTTGTTGGTTTTGTTTGTGGCAAACTAATGAAAATATTTTATCCGTTAAAGGTACCTATATCTCCTTTTTTTTATTTTTAATTATTCGTAAGTAATGAAAACTAACGGCTGGTCTGAAATATAGGAAACTACGAGTAGGTACGTTATGAAATAATATTCGCATAAAAGAAAATTGAAAATTTGAATCAAACTTAAAACTATGGAAAAGTTGATATGATTTACGGTTTACCTACAGTCTGTTTGTCGGTTGAGTGACTCTTGAGATATAATCACAATAATATTATCAAGAGTATAGGTAACTGTTTTTTTTACGAAACAATTTTTATTTAACTTTTTGTATGTACCTACCTCTTATAAGTAGCGTCCGTAATGTGAATCAAGGTATTTAAGCATATTTCCCGGCAGTATAAGAGGCATTAAGAAATAACAGTTTTAAACCAACAAGCTAAATACAACTTTGTAACCATTAAATCGAATAACTATAGGATAGGGTATTAACATATAACCGCAGAAGTGCATTTTCTGACCAATGCAACCCTAAACAACTTTTCTTACTAGTGGTTTTGATATTGTTTGACTAAAACTATCGGTTGGTATTCCCTTTTGCAACAGCGGTGATACAATAGTAAATCATACGCTCGCCTTCAGCTCTATCAGTTCTGAAAATAAAAAAAATAAATAAAACTAAAATGATAAGAACAAATTCATAATAATCAGATAAGGTGCACGTTGATTTCTACAAAACGGCTCATAGGTCATGTAATGTACCCCATAGACTGCAGGTTTGCCTTTTTGGTAACGCGTGTTATAACAAACTCATTATAGTAAGCATTTCGTTCCTGTCGACTCTGTTTTTTTTTTTTGTGGGCATACTTTAAACCAGAGCTGTAAAGTAATTAAATATTTAGTGACTTAAGTTCTGCTTAAGTACAATTCCTTGTTACTTAAAATTTTTAAGTACAAGTTTTGTACAAAAAAAATATAAAAAATATAAGAAAAACAAAAGGAATTAAAAGTACTTAAGGAATTAAAAGTATTTGAAAAAGTATTTAAGTACAGTATTTAATTACTGAAGTAATTATTACAATTTTTTTAAATTCCTTTGTGGAATTTAAGTACAAGTATAATTCCTCGGTACTCGTACTTAAAATTTTCAAGTACAAGTACCGAGGAATTGTACTTGTACTTAAAAATTTTAAGTAGCAAGGAATTGTCCTTGTGTTGTACTTAAGCTTAAATTATACAGGTCTGCTTTAAACTTTTGAACTAAGAAAGGATATGACAGTATAACAGAAAATCCCACTGTCATATTTGGGCGACACACATTAATTTCTGGAGTTAAATCATATTCATTCACTCCGTTTAAAAAAAAAAAATACATTTTAATATTTAAAGGTAAATGGGAAAATGTGTATGGGCTCTGGGAGCGGCTTAGAATGGATTTAATATTTTTGGATGTAGAGGAAGAGGTGAAGAAGTTTTTGCTTTGTGGCGTGCTTTAAACTAGGATATACTATTCCAGTATTAACCTAAAGTTGTTAAAAATTTTGTAGAGAATTTTATATTTTTAAGATAAGAATGATTTGGTTTTGGGTGCCACCGCATCAGTTTTGCATTAGGCTACAACTACGAGGCTGGGATTCCGATATACTTCAGTTACTGCCACATGGTTTTGGGAGTGGCAAGCGCTTTACCGAAAAGCCAGAATTTTGTTTGTATCCTAAGAAATTGCATTAGCTTGGTCTGTCAGAGTTTTAGAAATATACCAACAAGCACCAACAGTTTTTATAATTTAAAATAGTTGAAAAACTCTCTTATAAAGCTCGCCTTAAAATATGTTTACTTTGGATATATGCAAGACTATAAGCCCCAGTTTCACAGTTTCGTTTAAACCTTGAACTGAGTTCATTTATACTGGTGATCTGGAGTTTAAACTAAAAGTGGAGTTTAAACTTCCACTGTGAAACTGGGGGTAAGGCATGTTTTGGATTGGTACAAAAAATTGAACTCGAGGCAATATTTTCCATAACATTCCGATGATAGAGAACCCGACAAAAGTCTCTCTGTGCCTCGAACTGCACCCAAAACTACTTAAGCCAGTTGCTTCAAACTTTGGACTTAAAATAAAAACCTTTAGAGGGAATTGAAATTTTTTTTAGCTCCAAAAATAAACTGATTTGCCATACAACCAATAAACAAAACTTGATTTATTTCAAAAACCCCTCTGACGAATTTGAAAAAAAAATCGAGTTACTGTAAAGGTTATAGTCAATATTTTAGTAAAACAAAATTTACCAATAACGGTTGTTAAAGGTACCTGTCACAGAATCAATTTTTTGATTTTCAAATTTCTCCTTAACGTCTTTATCGATTTGAATCAAACATTTTATACAGGAGGTCTATTCAAGTTTAAACAATTAAGCTTTTTCAAATTTTCCATAAAATATTTTCTGGAATTAAAAAAAATATATTAAAATCTTTGTTTTGAAAATTCAATTGCTATCTTGAAAACGGGTCAATGACTTTTTGTTAAATGTTGTGTATTGTTATATTTTAATTAATACTAAAAGGAATTTTATTTTTGAACCTGTTTTTAAGTTCTTAGCTACGAAGGCAAGTTTTTGCGATCCAGACCTCGTCGTTCAGTTTATTTTTAATGGAAATAATTTTATTATGCAGGTACACCCATTAAAAATTAAATCAATCCACTAAACAAAAGTTTCGAACTACGATAATTATTCTTTTGTTTGATTCAATGCATTTTTAATCACAAAAAGTTATATAAATAAATTTGTCGTAAATGACAGATGTAACAGGGATTAAGGTACTTAGCAGAGATGATAATTTTCTTCATATGTAGTACACACCTTCTCTATTTTCTTATTATCGTCCATCTGCTGCGTAAAAACTTATTTCTACTCTTAAAAATAAAATGCAGTAAAAATAAAACGTATACACCACAGTGTCCAAATAGTAAAAAAAATTGCAAATCCAGCAATTTCATCTATAGTCATTAGCTAAAAATGATTTTGATTTCATATGTTTTTATCTCCAAAGTGATATAATTTTTTTGGGTTGCCAAAGTATTTTTTTGTAATGTAATGTATGCATATAGGTTCATAGTAAAATGTTTATTTAAATAATTCTTTCATATAATTTAAATTAAAAAAAAAAAACAATTTAAATTCCCACACATTCAAATCTTAAAAAAATTAGAGTATTAAGTAATAATTAAATAATTAAATGAGCCTTAATTACCTAAAATTGTATGATAATAATTAGTAGTTTGGGCTTCAATTTTCACATGTGTCTACATACTTTAATTAGTTGCACTTAAGTGTCCCGTGTTAGTTACCTATGTTCCACTAACTCAGACCGCAAATATTACCATAAAACACCAATATGGAAAACTTAAGAGCAACTTATTCCGGTAAATGAGCACAGAGCATCTGGTCTTTGAAGTTAAAGATTTAAAGGGTCTCCCAAACCAACGCCCGTAGCGTAATGGTTAGTGCGTTCGACTGTCACGCTGGAGGTCTGGGATCGCTTCCCAGCCTCGTCCTCCTAAAAACTAAAAAGTTTTTTTTTTCAGGGCTACCGCCTCTTGCGAGGAATTGACAAATCCTCCAAGAGTATCACTTGTCACAAATAAGTGCTTCTCGTCTAGCCGATCGGATTCGGCATACAATTGTAGGCCCCTTCCATTCCGCACATAGGAATGGTTGCGAGTTGTTAGTCACTAGGCCCTGGTTCTTCATGAGCCGTTGTGCCACTCGATTTATTTTATTTTTTTAAACCAACGCGAAACATTCGGCCCTGTGGCGGAGAAAATTAAACGTCAAAAATATTTTCCACGTCGCTCGTAAAAATGTCATTAAATATATAAACTATGTACGTGCAAGAATATGAACATATACATATACTATATACATATTTCAATGAAGAAAAAAATGTTTGCATATAGCATTTTATTTTTCCCATGGGTCCTACTGTAAACCAGGGTTGAGTGACGAACAATTTTCATTACTTTACGTTCATATGTAATGTATAAGTCCTTCAAAAAAATGTCGTAACACCAAGAATTTTAATAATAATAATATTTTCTTTAATAATAATTTTAACTATATGCCTGTTAGACCTCAGGTCTTTTAAATGCAGTGCACCGCACTAGCACAAGTTAGAAGGAATAGAAGGAAAGGAAAGATTTTTGTTGGAACAGTGGATTGAGAATTAGATGTCAATTATCTCATGAAATTCCACGGGTGGCATCCAGTTGAAACTGGGGAATACTGAAAAGAATACTACCTAGACTGGGACTCGAACCCACACATCCAGGTTAGCAGTCAAACACTATATCCACTGTGCCATTCTATATCACTGTGCCATTGCATATTATTTTTTTTAAATGATAATAAAACTTTTTGTCCAATAAGCCGATCTCGAGGAACTCGTTGAAATGCGTTTTTTCAAAATGGCATGCTTATTAAAGCACAACTATTTTATGAATCTTTGGATTATTAAAAATTTTTCTTATCCCTCCTGACTTCCCTATTTAATTTATTTAACATCTGGTCACACCAACCATAATTTCAATTTTATTGTTTTTTTTTTGGTTTAATATCAGAAGTGCAATGACATCGTCTTATCGCCTATAATTTACGATAATAATAACTACAAACTGAGGTAAGATATAAAGACGTATTTAGTAATGATAATATTTTTTTTATTTAAACAAATAAATGAGTTTAGCTTTCAAAATTCACTGTCAGGATCAAGTGCTTAAGGCTAAAGTTACACTTAGTAATATTTCTTGTATAAATTAAAAAAAGGTTATGTGAATTAATTGAAGGCATCAATTTGTTAAACTAATAAGATGGTGAAATGTTTACCCTTTTTTAATTTCACAAATAAAAATAGTAAAAAATAAATATGAAATGCCTGATGACTTTAGTTCAAAAGAAAAATTGCTTCTGATTTTAATACAGGTAGATATAAGTACAGACTAAAAAGAGGAAATAGCTTTTACATCGTAGTATCAGAATTTATTTTAAGATCAAGTTTACCGATTATCGGAAATTTTCCTAGAACCCCGCACTAAATGTACACTATACACATATGCATTACTTCCCGTTCAAATTGACTGAAATCTTAGTATTAGTATATTATTTTTCATTTCTGTGACCTAACAACCAACCATCTGTTTTACACCTTACTAGCGCTATCTTCTTCTCTACATGGGGATGCTTATGTCGAGCATTCTATAGTTTTTTTACTTCTAAAGTGCCTAACAGAAATATAAAGCAAATAATAAACTTAACACTACTAGTTCTTGCAAACAAAAGTATTTGGTGCCTTTCTGTGTAACGTTAAAACGACTGTCAAAAGAACCACCTCTCTTTCTATTCTAATTTATTATTCTACATTATCCAAGTGGCATTCCACCGAAGTTAAAGTTATAAACAAATGATTTGTTGAAACATTTATCGTTCATCCAATAACGTCTACTAACTTACTAACAATGAAAACAGTCATAAAATTATCATAATCTATGTTGAGTAATAAAATTGTGTTGACAATATTTCTACGCATTCAAAACAAAACTAATTAAATTTTCCAAATACAAACAATCACGATACAAATTAAATACGTAAAATAATTTTGATTACCTCAAAATACATTATTTTCCAAATACAAACAATCATGATAAAAATTAAATTAAATAATTTTGATTACCTCAAAATACGTTGAAATATTTGTGTGTGTCTAATTTGAAGATTGTTTACAAACAAATCGGCCAAATTTCAATAGAAAAGCTTTAAATTAAGAGATATCAACAGGTAATTAGTGATGATGATAAACGTATAAGAGTATCTATACACCTAGAAGCAAAAAGAATACTTCAAGTAACTCTATCCATTAACATCAGTTTTAGATTTCGAAACATTAGTCGTTTAAATGCAAAACTTGTTTCTAATAAAAGTCAAACCACATATCTATAATATATTGCGCCACAAACTAAGGTGCATTCTACATTTCATGAAGAGAGCTTTTTAACCGAATCATAGCACCTGCGAAAGAACATTGCGGAGTATTTTTTTGCTTTGAGACAAAATAAAATATTTGTTGTGGGTATTATATCAAAATTAACCTTACCAGTGCCGGATCAGCCAAATTCACAACAGCAAACATCCATATAAGTTAACTATTTTAATAACTGCTCAAAGCTTTGACTAAATAACTAGGGCTGGCCACGGGACGAGAAAAGTCTCGGTCTCGCATGAGACGAGACAAGATTGCTTTTTAAGCAACCGAGACGAGACCGAGACGAGACTGTATATTTGGACCGAAATTTACAAAAAGTCTAATAAATTAAAAAATCTAATTTCAGTTAAATACTTATTTTCTTCTGTACATATATATTCAAACTATAATCGAAAATATTTCGTTCCAATAATCAACAGGTGGTCCGGAATTCGTATTTTTTGAAGACGAGACCGAGACAAGACTTAATAATACGAGACCGAGACGAGACTGAAAATTTTCGGTTTTATAGAGATCGAGACGAGACTTACAAAAGTCTCGCAGAGCCTCGTCTCATGGCCAGCCCCTATAAATAACTGCTTAGTAAAAATTTGTATTAAAAATGAAGCATTTAAAGAGTTTGAGAGATCCGGTTTTACTTGATCTATATGGCAATTATTGAAATTGAAGATTTAAATCAATAAGAGAAAATTGAAGAGCAAAATACGGGTTTTTATTATGATTCATATCCATCTCGATGGTCTGTGCGACTTCGTACATGGAGCTAGAGCCTGAACGGGTCGGCTGTTTTGCTTTAAGTTTTATACACAAAATCATTTCCCAGAGGAGGAATTCAATTTTTGTTCTTACTCATCTAGAACGGGGCCGCTTACATACAAAAAAAATAAATACTACTAATACTACTAACAAAAATTCGATACAAAAGATTCGGTTTTCACAATTTTGTGAAAACGACTACAACGATTTGTATTAAACTCCGTACATTTAATATCTAGACCAGTTTAAGTATTACTTTTTTTCGTTTTTGACAAAAAAAAAATGCGAACAAAAGAGATACAATTTTGAGAATATTTTAACAAATTGCCTTTTTTTGGCGTCTGGTGATGTTGGCAGGGCAATTTATACTAAGAGTAATGGGAGCAGTAATTTGCAGGTTTTTAACATATTGTTTGCATTTCTAAGGCTCAAATTTTGAATTTCTTAATTTGAACAAAAAAAAAAATTATACTGCCATGCCAACTTCACAGTGAAGTGGTGTATCCCGTGAATCAAGCTTGCTAGGAATTTGTAGTGAGGCTTCAAAATTAAATTTTGTTCTGCATTTCAAGAAAAGCCTACACAGGTCCAAATTTAGTGCTTATATTTATAAATTTCATAAAATTGACTTCACAGTGCAGTTGACTAGTAACACACTATATTCTTAAAACAAAGTGTGCTAGGAATTTGCAGTAACTATCCAAACTGTATGTTCTCTATATTTCTGTGATTTTGTGTGCATTCTAGTCCAAATTCCTGTGCAGTACATATAAATAAAAATTATATTTACTTGTCAACTTCACTGTGAAGTCACCAGAGTATAAAAAAATCTAGTTTTCGACAAGGCACTAGAGAGTCTTAAATATATTCTGGAAAAGGGCTAGCAATGGTTAACAAAGGCTAGAACAAGGTCCTTGGCGATTATGAAGCCTTTAACCTCTTAAAAAAAAGTTGGTTGATTCCGTGATCGTCTGCTTGTCAGTCCAATGCGCTACCCACTGGGCTATCTCGCTAAACATAAATTCATTGTCGAAGTATATTAATTTCACAAATCTGTGCTGTTCTGTTCCGGTCTGACTTTTTCCTCACTGAATAATCCTAAACAGATATCTCACACCCAAAATAAAAAAGGGTGATATGAAAAAGAAGACAAAGTAAGGAGAGGAAAAAGTGTTGTAGGTACATATGATACTGAAATAGTATGGTGCTTATAAAATTTGTATTTTTGGTGTACAAGAGACATTCCTGATGGGCTACCGAAACATGTCCAACTAGGGACATGTTACTAGGGAGGACCTCACGAGTGTTTGAAAGTTTCATCGCCTAAATTTTTCGTATACCGAAATCAAGGGCAAGGGCTTGTTAAAAATTTGACAAGTTTTGCTCGTCTAGTACTGAAAATTTACTAGGCCCTTGCCCAAACTAGACAGAAACTCGGAATTCTTCCAGCCGGACAATTTTATGAAATTTCTTGAAATTTAAGATTTCAAAATTTGGACCTCACCTATTCTTGAAATGCAAAAAAAAAAACAAATTTGGAGCCTTAATGCAGCCTTATTCACCAGATACACCATGTGACCTGCTAACTTCAAGGTGTAACTAGCACGTCACTCGATTACAGCCACTATTTGATGGTCTGCAAAATCGGGAATATAGAAATGCTAAAAAAAAAATGCAAACGAAAAACTGCAAATTACTGCGTTGGTTCCATTACTCTGAAAGTGAAATTGAAAGTTGCAACTTCACAGAGTCTCATTTTGGCATATTTCCGAATATCTTGTCAAAAGCAAGGTTGAGTGTGTTATTATTTTGGATTTCAGTATTCTTAGTAAATCAACAAATATTGAAATCAACATGTGCATAAATAATATTTTTTTACTATTTTTAACTTTTGGCTTTTTTAAAAAAAAATATTATCGAACAATAAATATTAGCCGTCATTATATTTTTATCTAACCTTGTATTAAATATTTTATCGGCAACGATATAAAAATATTATCGAACAATAAATATTAGCCGTCAATATATTGTAGTTGTAACCCGGGGTTTAGACAAGCGAGTAGAACTAGTAGTGTTTATGTGTGTTAGTGTATCAGAACACGAGAGAGCCAACTAGTAGCCCAAATAGTATAATATTTTTGCCTGCGAGTAGCCTGCCAGTTGTCCTACTAGTGTAGTGTATTTTTTTGATGTGTAAACATCTTAGCGCTAGGTATTAAGAAAAAAACAAACTCTCGGTATGGGTAAATTTGAAAGAGGAAAGACAAAATTACGGATACGCCACCATCTTGTTTATTTAGATTTTTAACTAATGGTGCGATTGGTTCGTGCATTGAATAGAGTAAATTGAGATAATGTGGTAAATGTCGGTAATGTGGTTGGGTATATTAATATACCAACGACACCAACCAAGCCAACGGTTTGTGCATTAAATAGTGTCGGGAAAATTATCATCATCATATAATTGTGGAAAATGCAGTTTATTAAGGCATGGTGCAACTGTTATGATTTTAAGGTCTAAATTGGGTATGATTTTAAGAGTTGCCACATTCTCTAAAAGTACCTTTTTTGAAAGTGGAGGGTGAGGTTAGAAACAAAATTAAATACATATTTACGCTCAGCCCTGAATCACATGAAATAACATAACATGTTCGACGGGCGCCTTTGGCAACCTCATCAGTTTACTATATACTGTAAGCTATAGTATAAACTATATGCTTCACTGATGTTTACACATCATCCCCTTGAGTCCCGGTACTCACACATTTTTTTTTTCATTTATTTGTTTTGTTTCCATGGTTTCCATAATTTGTATATTTTTCTGTATGAAATATTTTTAAAAAATCATACTAGTTGACAAAACGCGCAGAGAGCTACTAGTCACACATAAATCAATAAAACTAACACTATAACCCGGGGTTTGGACAAGCGAGTAGAACTAGTAGCATTTGTATCATAATGTTAGTTTTATGGATGTATGTGTGACTAGTAGTTCTCTGCGCGTTTTGTCAGCTAGTATGATTTTTTAAAAATATTTCATAATATTTTTTTTAAAGTATTTACAGAAACAAATAAATGAAAAAAATACAATACACTAGTAGGATAACTGGCAGGCTACTCGCAGGCAAAAATATTATACTATTTGGGCTACTAGTACTACATAAACGCTATTAGTTCTACTCGCTTGTCTAAATCCCGGGTAATACAAATGCTACTAGTTCTACTCGCTTGTCTAAACCCCGGGTAAACTGCCAATGAGCAAATTGTTGCAATCCAGCCGTGCATTTTAATTTAAATGGTCGCCCCCGACCGTCGCTCGCCACTATTTTTCTATTTTTTACGAATTTTCTTTTGGCCGCGAAATTGTATAAATCCGGTACTGTTCCAAAGAGTTAGTCACTATATATACCAAATGGCCTCGCACTGTATCTCAAAGAATCCAATCTTCTTAATGCATAATTAATAACTTCTTTTTTCCTATCGCCAATTTGTATACCAGTTAAGTTAACTTGTTTTGCCAAATAAAAAACAAAAATGTGTATCAACTAATAAATAGATAAATAAGTCCATCTGTCTTTGAAAAAAAAATCTCCAGCCACCCTTGAAGATCAAGAAATTCTAATGCAAAATAGCTTTTCAAGGCCGAACTTTGTAACAAAAATTCTTAACTACATTATAGCTAGGTATGTTACCTATTCGACGTTTCTAAATACCTATAATAAAAACTTAACTTTAGGGTCGCACCTTCACCCTCAAACTATATATATTTATGATTAACTACCTACTTGGGAAGCTTTTTAACTGTTTCCGCGTGCCGGATGGGCTGGCTTGGCTATAGGGTCTGGTATAAATTGCCTATCTTGACAGAAAACAAGTGTACGATCAATACGAATGCGATTTCAGTATCTTTACTGTTTGATTAAATCGCAACTTTATATAAATATTGGCTGATGATGATGGTGATGATGATGATATAGCGATGGAGGTATAAGCAAATTAACAACCATACTGAAAGCTTTTCAAGTTGACATCTGTACAAAATGCTTCGACGCCTCCGTTGAGTAAGCTGGGCGATTATTATCGTCGAACGATTATAAGCGCCGGTCGCGTTGTACTTGTTGTTTATTTTTCTTTCTGTTTGGGATTTGTTATCTTCACCGTTATATATTGCACTGACTGTGGGGTTATTATTTATTGTTGTGCTTTGAAAATTCAGTTATCAATCAGTTGTAATTTGAATCGTATGTGTGACTTGTTGTTTCATTTAAATTGTTATTTGTTTATATCTACCTATTAAAATTTATTATATATTTATCGGCACGTGCTATAGTTTAATTCAATCAGTGTTTATTGATTTTTATCATTCAGAATAATATTCAAAAATAACAGAAAGTGAAGGTAAATATATGTACTCGTATATAGCAGATTATTGATAAGCAGCTCTCGATGTACCGAGCTCTGTTTTGTTTATTTTGTGTATAACTGAGACTATGTAGATGTAACTGTAGTTTTTTGTTTAGTTAACTAAAATCTTTTTTTTAATCCTAAATAAAAAACAAAAACAGTTATTTAGAAAAATATAATTAAATAACTTTTGTTCAATCTAGTCTTCAATATTCAATATTAGTATTCGATTTAGTTAACTATTAAGTTGCTTTTGATTTAAGAAAGTCTAATTTTGCATTAAATGTACATATACACTTAGAACCTGGACCCTATCAGAATCTAATATGTAGCTATGTTTATGTATTTAATGATTGTACGAATCTAAGAAATTGAAGTATGTATGAACATATGTGTGTTTTTTAAGTAGGTATGTACTGTTTAGTATTTTTTTTTTTTGTTATCAGTGAACTCTCTTATCTTTATACGAACGAGTCTTTAAATTTTGTAGCTATGGTATCATAAATACTTTGATTTGATGTCAAATTTGGTTAATACTTACATAACACATTTTAATTGTAAAAAGAAAACTTTTCTTAAATATAAAAAAAAAACTTTTTTGACAACCATAACAGAGTTGTATAGCTTATGCCGTTTTTCATTGGAAGTCCGGAAGCGTCCGAAAGTCTTCTGAAACTATTCTATTGGCACAAAAAATACGCTTCTGACGATTCTGAGAAAAGAAATTCGACTCTGGATTTCAAATTAGAATCAACTCAAGAAGCACTAATGAGTACATTCGAACTCAAACGTCACAACAAACTGGCAATGTAACCACTTCATGTTTTTTTAACTTTCCATTTTTATTTAATTTGAATACAAAATCAAAGTGTTGGGTAAATTTTAATAAACAATTCACCTTACCATATACAAAACTCCAATTTTTAGTTTAAAATTCTTAAGGCCAATTAGCATTAATAAGGTAGTTTCAAAAATGTCGGGCGACATTTTTTAGTTTGGTACAAGAAACTTTGATAACAGACCGACTGACAACATTGGCGCCTACCAGACAACTAGGCATACCCTAAGCGGAGCGACGGAATCGCGTAAGCGGGACAAAGGACCCGACAAGGAAGTTAAAAACCTTGAACCCGCGAAGCGGGCCACACAAAGTACAATTTAATAACAGACCGACTGACAACATAGCCACGCTAAAATTATGAAACTACCTTATTTAATTTTCAAAAAAAAAAAAAAAATATTTTTTCGCACGCCTATGTCGTCAGTCGGTGTGTCATCAAAGTTTTTTGTACTAAACAGAGTACTTTGGGTGGTCCCCTTCGCGGGTTCAAGGATTTTAAGTCCCTTTTTGGGAGCATACTCCGTCGGTATGTTGAGTCGTCTGGCAGGCGCCTATGTAGTCAGTCGGTCTGTTATCAATTTTTTTTGTACTAAACTAAAAAAATTCACCCGAAATTTATGAAACAACTTTATTAAATTTTCAAAAAAAAAAAATAGTGTTTAATATTCATTTGTATAATATTTCATTGTATATTTAGACTTTATTGAACATTTTGGACTTTATTTCACACCTAGGAGTGCAATATAGTCTAAAATTTGCGTTTGGACTTTATTTCATTAGACTTTAGTTCATGGCACCGATATTTTTTATGTGAAAGATCTTGTTATGATAATTTGTGTCTGGTAGGTACTTAAGATCAGGTGATTCTTTACAATACAGAAGTGAGAATAACAAAACCACAGACGTTTTCTCAGTTAAGATGTTAATAGGAACAAAAAGACACTCGCCAATTACCTTTAAACCGGACATCCTGCGTCAAATACTTTCGCTCTCTAACTTTCGGTTGTAGTTAAGAATTAATTTAACAAGCTATATTGCGATTTCACCTATACCTACCCATTGAGAGGTGATGGCGAAAAACTTAACTCTGGTTTGATTCGAGCTGTAAAGAGGTTATCAGAATCAGAGAGAAGTAAGCATGCGATGTTATAAAGCGGAACCTACATGAGGAAACTGGAAAAAGTTCAAACAAGTTCAAAAGACCTGGAACAGCCACATTCAAGAAACAAAGTTTTTTAATGATCAGAAATTTCGGCAAAAAATACTACAATGTGCCAAAGGTAGTAAACATTTTTGGTCATTTGTAAAAAAAAAAAAAACAAATACCATCTCGTCCTCGGTTCTTACGCTCGCCTTCAATATCACCCCCTCTTACAGCTCCTTACATTAAACCCAATTTGCTTGCAGCATAGTTTTCTGTCAATTCGACGCTGCCAGAAAATGTTATGACTCCTCCTGTAGGAACTTGAGAGCGTAAATGATTTTATGGAACAAAACTTCTTTCGCACTCGTGCAGAGTTTTGAAAGATCTCGAAATATTGACCACTCCTGACGATTTCTTAAGTTTCCTCCAGATTCGATGAATTAAACGATCTTTATCAGACGGAAAAATAAATTAGTTGAGTTGATAATTTAGGGATCAACTTTAATGAGAAAACTAGCTAGTTTGGACTTGTTGTACATTCACTGAAGAGCAATTTGTTTATTTGTTTACTGGAGAACAGTTAAATCTCTACACTTACAAATCGGGATGTTTACCGACACCGTGAGCACGCCACATACAATTGACCATGTGTGTTGTGTGAAACACGGGAATTCAAGATTTATGCCACAAACAGCCAGCAATTGTCCTCGCAACTTATTAATTCTCATAGTGAAAGTGAGACGAACAGGAAACTGAAGACGCTTAAATACGAATGGCAAATCGCTCGGAATAAGCGGAATTTTTGCGTCAAAATCATCACTTGATTAACAAATTCCGTGAGATAGTCATCCATCAAAGAGTCGATGGATTTGTATAAATGTAACTCGTTGGCGATTTGATTTTGAAATTCAAGTGATCGACATCTTTATCTTTGGTGGTTATGTTACATTGGTGCAATACTTTCGACACCGCAGACTTTTGAAATGTTGCATGTAGGTTCTTCATCCACTTGCAAATTGTATGGCAATTTCAATGCAGAATAGTTCAAACCCCTAAGAAGAAATTACCAAAGTTAATTCATATCTCGTAGCCAAAATTAGTGAAAAAAGGAATGTTTTTTTTCAATCCCACTGGACTGTTTGCATCAATTCATCGAATATCTTGACTCAATGCGACTCCATCGAAATCCATTTAAGTCTCCACTTCTCGATATAATACGAAGAAATGTACTAAAAACCGGATCTTCCCGGATTTTCAATTTGTCTGGAAAATTCCGGAATATTTCTCCATAGAGGGTCCTCCCTTGTGTCAATATCGTGAAAATCGAACGATCCGTTCTTGAGTTATCCTACTGAAAAACGAAGGTTGCGCCTTCAGCGCCACCTGTTGAGAATTTTAGAGTGTGAAATTAAATATAATAATAAAGTTTTGTTACAATTATTGTAAAAATATTATATAGGGTACTTTTCTTAACATGCCCACCAAGTTGCAACTTGTTGATAATAATAAATATGTCTGGAACATGAGACACTTGTTAACACTGAAATTTGTTTCATTAATATCAACTAATTTAAAACGGTGGATTTTTTTAATTTCGTTGGAACCAAAACCTAGACAAATAATTAAAGAAACTGTTCTGAACATTTCCATCAAATTTCTTCCTGTTAATAAATTATACCGGATCAAAATAAATTTGACAGGACTATGTAAAATATTTTGTTGTTCTTAATTTCTTCAGGGTTTTTGAAAGAACCGCTAGTAATAAAAAGTTAGAATGAATCCTTTTGATACAATTTTGTGAGACTGTATATAGTTTGAACCGTATGTAATAATTATGTTCGAATCTCTGAAGGGAACCGAAAAACACCCATTTTGTATTGACTACCCAGGAAAGTAATGAATTACCAAATAAAAATATAAACAATAATAATTGCCATAACTACTACCGATTAAAAAGTGCACCTTGAAAAATGTCTTTTTGACCTTGTTAATACTTTTAAACAGAATGGCGAAATAACTAGGTATAGATATACCTACCTACTCTTTTGGGCCAAAGTTAAACGCTTGTTCATGACAAAAATATCAATGACTGCAATGTGATTTATTTTATTGCTAGAATGATACGAACAATGAATACTAAACACAAAATTAGATGCCTCTTCAATTCACGAATTTTGCAGATTTATTGGATTTTGATATTTTCGTAGTCGAAACAGATCAAATTGATTTAAACTATTAGACATATGATGGTCAATAAAATGATAAACATTTGGTGGCAGTGTGGTAGCTTTTTATTTAATCACAAACTGTTTTGATTTGTATTCGATGTAATTTTCTAAAAGGTCGGTTGAACGACGCCGACGCGACGCGACGTATAGAATTATAGAATAGTTGAAAGCTCTTTTACTTGAATTTTAATTTTCACAAAAATTCGATCAAAAGTGCGAAGCGTAAAAATTATTGCGTCTTCTTCTATGATCTTGAAGACCATTTCATCCCATCCTTCCCTAATTATTCAACATCACCCACGATTTTTTTTTTAAATGTAATATATTTTGCGTTGCGGTATTTATCATTTAAAAAACAAGCAATTTCTACTTATTTATTTTAGAAATTAAAAATATATCAACACATTTCTGATTTTCTTTTTTTTTTATTCTAGAAAACCATTGCCGTGCATTTCTTCCGAAACTATCAATATCAACACACTTATTTAATTAATACACAATATTGCTGTATTTATAAAAACATTAAATGAAATGTAAATTACTCTTAAATACAAACAAAAAACAGCGTACTTGAAACTGGACAATCGTCTGGTCCCATCGAATACCATTTTAATGAAAAGCTATTAAAATCGCCACTCAACACAAATAAACAAAACGGAATTGCTGCTTTAAGACTGAAAACGAAATGAAACGTTAAATCAAACAAAATCAACAACAACATTAAAATAAAAAAAAACGATTAATTCCTATTCTGGAATTGATTAAGAACTAACCAGTGCGTTGAGTTGAGGAACTTTTGTGCTGCTAACTGCTAAATATGCGCTCGTTTTAGTTAAAAGGGTACAAAATAAACTTGTAATCATTCGTTAATAGTCGGTGGTGCGCGCAAGTGTCTTTCGGATTTAGCTGATTTTTACAATTACAATTTGTTTTTATTTTTAAATTTAAATAAATTAAATCCAAGTTCATTTTTTTCAATATGGAAATATTATTGCGATTTGTTGCTTCATTTCTTAATATTATCGGGATTATTTTGAGTCCTATTATTGCATACTTCACTGGTGGCAAGCGTGCCTATGTTCCACCACCGAATCAACCAGACCTGACAAATGTTCCTATTGTAGAATTAGTGGCTAAACTAAGACAGCGAGAGGTTATATATTTAAATTTTAATTTTAAAAATTCAAACAAAAATAATAATTATTGATTTTTTTTAAATAAGCTCAAATCTGAGGATTTAGTTCGGGCGTATGTAGAGCGCATCAGGGTGGTTAACCCAATTTTAAATGCCATTGTAGAAGACAGATGTGCTGGTGCAATAAAAGATGCTCAACAAGTGGATCAATTGATAAAAACAACACCTCCAGATCAGTTGGATGCACTTTTCGGAAGACATCCCCTTCTAGGTGTTCCGTTTACAGTGAAAGAATCATGTGGACTAAAAGGTAAGCGCTTAGTTTTACCTACCTACCCAACAGGACTTCACAACTTTTAATCAAGTTATGGATCTCTTTTTAAATGTGCATTGTTGAATTAAATTAAATTAATTAGAACAAAGTACATTTCACACGTCATAGCCGTCAACCGGCTAACTGGTTACCTATGTATTTAGAAACATCAAATAAATAGACTTCTACCGGAAGGTACGTGTGAAAATTCACACAACATTTAAAATACTATTGCAGATAAAATGGTTGCCGGATATATATGAAATAGGACTTTTTTAGTGCTAGGTGATCAGGGGCCAATCTCTTTAAATTGTCTAAAGGGACAAAGGGAGCACTGACTGAATTTGTGGGAAATTCTCGATTTGAAATGAAATCTGAAGCCAGAGATTTTTACAAAATTCCAAATCGATTCTTTTAAAGCGAAATAAGGCAAAAGAAATATCAGAGTTAGGGTGAGTTTGTAGTCGCAGAAATCTGCGACAGATCTGCCGCATGTCTGCTTAGCTTCTGCGTATCGATTTTATTTTTCTTCTGCCCGCAGAAAGTAAGCAGAAGGCAGTTTTTTAATAAATTTGTATTCGTAAACATCGCAGCGCAGAAAATTATTTCTAAAATTTCCGATTATAAAAAAAAAAAACCAAATATGCTGTGAATTGTGATAGACAAATATCCTAATGATATATGTACTTCGAAACCATTTTATAAGCAGGGTAGGCCAAATACAAGTTTCTTATCAAAAATGCACTAAAATTAAAACAAATTAATTTTGTCCATGTATTATGGCCTTATTCATTACAACAAACATTCCCATCAATTATGGAACACAATGTTGTTCAAGTGGCTGCCTCGGCTGGCTTCGCAGTAGCGCATTCGGTCACTCCAATTTTCCAAAATCTTGTTGATGGTTTCGGGCTGTAGCTCACGGAGTGCTTGGATGGTATTGGTCTTAAGTGCTTGAATCATTTCCGATTTGTTGGCATAACATCGGTCCTTCACGGTTCCCCACAAAAAAAATTCCAAGGGGTCAAATCACAGCTCCGAAGCGGCTAATTTGACATTGCCAAGACGGCTAGTAACACGATTTGTGAGTTTGGTGCACAAAAGATCGATTGTGGTATGGGGTGTGTGGCATGGCATGCCATCCTTCATTAACCAGAGGTCGTCCAAATTCATGTCTTTTATTTCAGTAAAAAAAATCGGTTAACATGGCTCTGTAACAACGTCACTCTCTGTGTATGCAATGGCTTCTCGACCAGTAACGTGCGGGTTTTCCTAGCCCCAGATGCGGCAATTTCGTTTGTTAACGAAGCCACCGAGATGAAAATGCACATCGTCAGAAAAGATGATTTTCACACAGCACTCACTTTTCAATATTTCCCAATGTTGTTCAAGCGTGAAGCGATACATTTCGAACCGCGGAGGTATAATACTGACATTCTGTCAAGATTTAGATTGGGAAACAGTTGTCAGTGTCGATTTTTATAATTCAAAAATAAACCACTAGATCACCGATCCTCTCCCTACATGTTTTCCTGTTTTTATTTAAATTTTTTTTTTCAGCAAAAATTTCTTCTTTAAGCAGAATGTTTTCTTTTCTGCACAAACTACCCGACGCGACGCCGCGCCGCCGTGCCGCGCCGACTTGATTACTGCGTACTTTTGGTTTTTACGAACGTTATTTGTTTTGCAGGCCTATTGAAGTCAGCTTTCAATTTTTGTTTACGAATACAAAATTTGCAGATCAAAGTTAGTCAGACGTTTACGAGTTCGCTCTTACTTAATGATTAAAAAGGACATAGACATTTGTGCTTTTGGACCAACCAATTTATTTAGAAAAAAACTTTAACAAATGAATTACCTTAGTTCTATTATTTTTAAAACGTCAACATTTCATAAGTAAAAACACAATGAACTTAATCAAAAATATCAACGACGTATTAAATTAAACTGTATCAGCAAACATTTTAAATATTAAAATATAAAAATATAAATGAAACTGGTTTCCGGGAAAAAAATAAATTTTGAAACTGGTTAAAGGGATTTATTTAAAAAATACCTCCCGTCGCACCAGTCCTAATGGCTTATGATAGCCAAGCTATACTATGATACTTACTCATGCAAAGTATATTTCATGTACATATATTTTCTTAGCGTCTTCAATTACATTAGGGTGTCCATTAGACTCCAAACTCATTTTTAAATCAGTAAGATCAAAAGTTTACTTAAATGCCGTAAAACTTTTTTATGTTATTAACCTATGCGTCTGAGGTTATTAAAGTCTACTTATCCTATACATATTTGTTATATTTTGTGTGATAGTGTTTTTGGACTTTTTAGGTTTTAATTTTTTCCTGAACTACAACAACTTTAAAAATGTATTTGTATTTTTTTGTATTGAATTTTGAATGCCATTTTGTAGAAGGATTATTTAGAATAAAAATTATTTGTTCAGTTGAAATTAGATTTTAAATTTTCCTATCATAAACTGGACTGAAGAGTTTATTTTGAGAGCATTTTAATTCTAGAATTCCAAAAATGAAGCTCATTATCTATTACGTATACCTAAAAAATTACTAATTCTCAAGCCTTTTCTCTAACTGTAAATACATAGTTTCGTTTATTGATACATATTAAATACATTTCTCGATTATAAATAATTGCATTTCAAGCTACTCGGGTATAATTATTATGAAATCGATATAAGGATAAATATTTGTGACTTATTTACAAAACAGAACAACTACATTGCATGCACATGAAAAACGACGACGAATATTTAGATTTGAACGCGTCATGCGGAATTAACCTTTTAACCTGAAAGTAGATATAAGTATTGGTAATTGATGTTAATATTACTCGTATTTACGTAAGAGTATAAAAGTACAAACAAAAATTATAAATAAAATCAAATTAAATCTGGTCGTTGCTTTAATGGATTTTGGTCTATTTTCATTGTCTGTATGCAAGATTTGGAGCAACTATTGAATTTAAATTAAAATAAAATGCAAAACTGATGGGTCGCACGAACTTACTCTTGAACCGCAAGAGTTTAATTAGGTTACACATTATTATAAACATAAGTGGTTTTACTTTATTGATACAATTGTTAGCAAGGGGTGAGAAAAGTCAGAGGTTTAGAAAATATTATTTTCTTTTAGTTTTTTTTGTCAAATGTTGTCGTATTACAATTTTTGTTTGCAAAAATGCATTACGTAGTAATGTGTGTACTCTTTAGAAATACATACATATTTGCGAATTCGAATTAAGCTTTTTATTTAGGTCAGTCTCAAATTTGAAGCAAATCGCTACACACCTTCAAATCGTTTTTTATTTTTTTGCAAAAACTTACCGCTCAAATTTTATGATTGAAATCGGTAAAGGCTTCAGCCGTCATTTTATTTTGAAGAACGCGTTTTAACTAATATCTGGAGGACGACTAAAAGTACAATTTTTGTACATTTATACCAATAGAAAACAAAATTATCTTAATATTCTAGCTCAATGAACAGTGATGGAAACACAGACGCGTCGACTAGAAAACTACTCCATCTACATATTCCTAATTTTAGATTTAATAACAACTTTGAATTTTGTTTGAAAGGAAACAGATACTTGTCCCATGGAGAAATTAGAAAATGGAATGATGATACATAAGAACCCAAAAGGGAAAAACTTTAAATCATAAAAAGAAATACTGATTTTGTGCGTAAGAAACTTAACATTGTGAAGATGGAGCGGCGTGAGACGTGTGTCAGATCAAATCCAATATTCTACTATAAATGAAGACTCAAGTGCCTACTCCTAAGTGTAACAAAATTTCCAAAACAAATTACCAATAAATTTGATATAGAGAATAGTAAAATGTTTACGTTAATGTAGTGAGGCATTTAAGCTACTGGAGCTGAATTTTATGCACATACTTGGAACCTATATGTGCATATGTATATATGTCTTACGCAAGAACAAAATTGGGTTTTTGATAAAAAAAACTCTCAGAATTGATATCAGTTATATGGAGCACTTCCGATTGTTTCAGAAGGATAAACATTCAAGAAAAACAAAATTTTTAGATTTTCATTAGGGGGCATGGTATCCTCCCACGACTTCATAATTATTAAAAGAGAGCACTTCTGATTGATGAAAAATGGTAGCACTTGTAGGCACAAATGCAAAACTTAATTTTCCTTGTGGGGGCTTTAGTGAGTGTTATTTAATTTTTAATAAAATGAGTTTTAGGGTCATAATTCCTTTTTTCCGTACTTTTTCTTTAATATTTTGTGTGCTTTGCGCTCGATTTAAGCCATTTTTGGAATTAAGTTCTTTGAACCCATGACACATTACCTAAATTTTATAAGATTTTTAAAATTATATTTAGGGGTGGCAAGCATCAATTTTTATGCAAAAAGCAGTTTTTGGCGTATTTAATTTGTACAAATATAAATGTTTGTATTTAAATATTATTTTTGATGTCAAAATCATCTCTGGAAGACAACAAACTAACATCAATTTGTATCTCATTTATCGTAATAAAAATGGGATTATTTTCAAAATTTCAAATTCGTAAAAATTGGACAAAACAACCCATAAAACCACCCACAAACCACCCTTAAATATACTACGAGTATTAGGGGTTGAATTTTTGAAAACGGTTGTACATTTATTTACGAAATGATTCCTAAATAGAAAAAAAAAATAGTTATTATATAATAGTTTTTATGGTACTAAAAGATTTTTAACTCAGTCAGTTTCTTACCGATTTTAAGTGTCTTTGTGGTTTTTCAAAGAAGAATGTCAGATTTTTTTTTTATTATATACATTTTTTGCTCAAGCTACAAAATCAAGTACAAGTTTAAAAGTATATCTAAAATAACGATAACGCAAACGAAGATTTAGTGTAAATATGTT
Source organism: Melangyna quadrimaculata (assembly GCA_949320155.1). Lineage (NCBI taxonomy): Eukaryota > Metazoa > Arthropoda > Insecta > Diptera > Syrphidae > Melangyna > Melangyna quadrimaculata. Next base: position 479,882,092 of record OX439483.1, read on the forward strand.
TTTTTTTGTATGCTTATTCTAAAACGACGACCTGGCTTTGATTCTGGACTATTTATTGATTTTCGTGTAAAACAAGGACCTGGATTAGTGATTTTTGTATATGTTAAAAAAGAGACTAACATTCTTTTTTGAAAAACCGCAAAGAAACTTAAAATCGGTAAGGAACTGACTAAGTTAAAAATCTTTTAGTACCATAAAAAGCAAACAAAATATTATATTTTTTTTTAAGCACCACTAATAAGGAATCTGATGATTGGTGTGGCAGCCATGAAATTGCAATAATTCTAGCCAAATACAATGGTGGTAGCCCACTCAAGTGGTTGTTGAACATTCAAACATTCATAAAATAATATAAATGACGGAGCGAAAGCTATGCAGCCTAACTGCGAGTTAGGCTAATATAACCCAATTATATTTTTTGTTTATATTTTTTTTCTTTTTTTGATCTATTTTGTTATCAGCCCGTAGTAGATATAATACCAGTTTTTTCGTTACTAAATAAGGAATGAGCTATAAATATTTCAACCCCTTATAATAATATATAAGAGTGGTTTTGAGGGTCGTTTTTTGAGTTGTTTTGTCTTACTTTTAAGAATTGCAAACGAATCTTAAAAACAATACCCATTTTCATTCTGATAAATGAGGTAAGAACTCATATTTTGTTGCCTTTTTCCAGAGATGATTTTGGCATCAAAAATATTATTTAAAACCCAATACTTCTATTTTTAACAAATTAAATACTCCAAAAACTGCTTTTTGCATAAAATTGATGCTTGCGACCAATACACATAATTTTAAAAAATTGAATAAAATTAGGTAGTGTGCAATGGGTCAAAGAAGTTAATGGCTTAAATCGATCGAAAAATACACAATATATTAAAGAAAAACTATGAAAAAAGGAATTGTGACCCTAAAACTCATTTTGTTCAAAATTAAATAACTTTTGTCACACAGCGAATTTGGACAAACGGATAATGAATGCATAAACATGTACCTATATACGATATGAAGGCCGTTCTTATTGGTGCTGGGCAGACGCTCCATACATTTTTGCCCATTGTCCTTTGAGTGAGTTATCATTAAGGAACAAATTTTACTTATAATTTTGAGATTTTTCGATATCTTCCTCACTTTAAAAAATCTTACAATAATTGATATTGATACTGACAATAATAATGGACAGCCAAAAAACAAACAAAAATTACGTATACGCCCTAGTGTACCGTTATTAACCTTCATTAAATTGTGATGATTTGCTACTTACTCAATAAATTGATTGTGTTTTCATTTTAAATGTTAAAGCACCTGCAAATATATTTGAACATAACGAAGCTAGAACAGTTTTCCGATTTGTATGTTTTTTTGTCTGTCCTCAGTCAAGCCACACTTCCCTTAACCGCAACCTGCCACGACGATGACGCGACGCCACACTTCAAGTTCTTAATCTTAACAGGAACATACGTAAATATACAAAAGTGTACATTTGTTGCACAAAAAAAATTGCTTTTATTTTTATTTTGATGAGGCGGTAATTTTTGAAGAAAAATAAATGTGGTCTCTCCGAATTTTGATAAAGTTATTTTTAATGGTTGTGGGTTTTCTTGAAAAAAAACTTTCCGACAATTTTTTTTTTTGGTTTCCATAGCATATTTGCAGCTGTTTTGTGCAAATCGAAAATTGGGTTTTTCATAAATGGCTTTGCGCACTTTAAGTTGATGATAAAAAAAACATCTTAAAAAAATATCCTTTCTCGAAAATAAAAATTCCAACCATATTGATTAGGATTTTTTATAAAATTCTTCAAAAACATGTACGTAGGTACTTCAAAAAAATGTGGTCATGAAGAATTTTTGATAAAAAAAACCTGATAATGATCGTTTTTTGGGGAAAATGAATATTTGTGGCAAATTTTCTGGGCAATCCTACGATAGCTAAGATGTTTTCCATGAATTGAAATTACTTTTGAACTTGAAGCTCAGTATTTTTTTATCCACTTTTTGTTTGTGTTACCCATAGCTTAAAATATAGGAATGCTACCACTAAACTCTAAAGCTTATAATTATCCTTTTAGGTATGTCTCATGTTGTTGGCAACGAACATCGTTATTTGCTGCATAGTGAAAATAATGGCGCAGCTGTTGAGCTTCTACGAGATGCAGGTTGTATTCCTTTGTTGGTATCGGCAAATCCTGAATTTTGTCAAAGTTGGGAAACGACAACTAAAACACATGGAAGATGCAATAATCCGTTTGATACCAGAAAAACTCCAGGTGGTTCATCAGGAGGAGAAGTACATATATAAAAACTACTTTCAAATGTATCACACAAAAATACTTACAAAATTTACTCAAAATGATATAAGAGACATTGTTGGGATTCAGAAGCGTTAAACCAACATTATAGCTATACAAAATGCCTAATGAACTAAATTTGTATATTCCAGGGGTTTGCGTCTCCATGTCTCTGATATCTCCGAAATGGTTACCTATCATTTTATCGGTCTCAATATTTTTGTTTTATACAATTTAGAAATAACCTTCTCTGTTGAATGTTGTTCTGAGAAATTTCATCTAGGGTGCCTTAATTGGTTGTGGAGCTTCACCGTTCGGAGTTGGGTCAGACATTGCTGGATCAATACGATTGCCCGCACTTTTTAATGGAATTTTCGGACACAAGCCAACAGGTGGTTTGGTTTCGGTCACAGGTCACTACCCAATGTCTGATGATAAGTTGTTCAGGAAATACCTGCAAGTTGGGCCAATGACACGTTACGCCAGAGATCTTCCACTTCTATTGCAAATAATGAGCGGCCCCAATGCTGATAAATTGGAATTTTCAAAACCAATTCACACAAAGGATATTAAAGTAAGGACAAAACTAGTTGATCGTTTTTATTTAACAAATAATATTTAACGTTTTTTCTTGCATCTTTTTTTTGTTATTAAGGTTCACTATATGATTGAAGACGAACTGACATTTACTCGATTTCCAGTGGATAGCGATTTTAAACTTGCTATTTTAAGAGCTGTCAAGCACTTTGAAAATAACGGACTGAAGCCTAAAGAGGTATTTTGTGTACTTATTCCCATATTTCCAAAAAAAAAATTAATGTTCTTATTTAATTTTGAATCAAGGTGAAAATTAAGGACCTCTCAAAATCATTAGAGATCACTTTGGCATCGGCTTTTGATATTGAAACTCCAAGTATTTTAGTTAATCCTGAGAAACCAAACGTAAGAAAAACATTTGTATTTAGTTTTGTTTTTTCTAAATTTTGTATAATTATTTACTGTTTTTGAACCAGCAACCTGATAATGTTTACACTGAGCTGGGAAAGTCTCTTATTGGAGATTCAAAGTATTCTTTTAATGGCTTGTTTTTGGAGCTGCTTAGAGGCTTAAATGGTATGATTCCAAAAGATAAAGTCAAATATTGGCAGAAAGAAGGTGATGCTTTGAAATCTGAATTAACGGTAAGTTGAATTTTTCTATTTTTTTGTAATTCTTTGCCGTTATTTTAAATTTCCTTCTTTTTATAGAATCTTCTTGGAGCCGAAGGAGTTCTTCTCATCCCCACCTTCCATAGAACGGCTATGTCTCATAATACATCAGTTTTTAATCTTGGTGGAGTTCCATTTCTTTCACTTTTCAATATCATAGGATTTCCTGCCACACATGTTCCAATGGGACTGAATTCAGATGGTATGCCCATTGGATTCCAAGTTGTGGCTGCTCCATACCAAGATAAGCTGTGTATTCAAATAGCTGCCGAGTTGGAAGCTGCTTTTGGTGGCTGGGTACATCCGTAATTAATGAATTCTTATTAAGTGCCAAAATGTTAACAATCTTATTATTTATGTATCTTATTATTATGTAGGTGTTTGAAAATGTTTGTGATTTAGGTTAGAACAATAAAAAATTTAAGACTTTTTAGGAAATAGTATGAACAAGTTTGGCTGAGAAAAGCCTTCTTGGGCTTATTTGTTACATATGCTTTACTGGAAGGCGAATCCTCATTTTTCCTTTTATTCGGAAGTTTTTGACAAAATTAATTATTAATTAAATCGGGGCAGTGTCGCGCATCCTTACTACTACGTGAAATTGATCGGTTGAGAAATAAATTAAATATAACGAATCAGTATTCATTAAATTTCCATTACTTCAAATTCCAATATTTATAAATTGTCTTTTAATTGCGCATAGAACATTGTATTTTTGCCCTATACTGTGGCACTTTAAATTTTCAATTCGGCGCGGCCCTTCCCCGAGACCATTGTGTTCAAGCAAACCAAATGAAATGTCAAATGAAAACTTGTAAATTTTCGAGGTAAACGCTTTTCAAGTTTTCGTAAACCAATTGCCGAAAACCCTGTTTTGGGTTTGGTGTGAGAAGGCTATAACATTGCTTTCAACTGATCGAGAAACATCAGTTAGAATTCATTGATACAAAATAAATTTTAGAGAATATCGGATTCAAATTCTTTTTACTTAAAGCTTCTGCTCACACTTAAAACAATAACTATAAGAATATGGATTTCAAAAACTGATTTAAATAAAATTGATGACTGGGTTGTTGAACCCCATAAGTGTAATGCTGGGTAAGGTAAAATATGGCGTATGGAGGATGTAAGGATTCCTTAGTTTATGAAATGGTATGTGTTTATTTAATGAAGGATATTCAGACAACGAAGAAAACAAAAATGAAAAATAATCATGTCCTGGGTACAAATTTTAAGTATTAGGGATGACCCGCATACGTACATATGTAAGATAAGCGATACTTTAATTACCCAGCGTATAGTTCCACGAGCCTTAGACTAAAGATGGGGGTAATGATGCTCTGTTGGTTAGAAAAGTAGATATGAAACAGTACTTTGCTAAACAGTTAATTTTTTTTTCTTTATTTTTGAAAGAAATTTTCACAAACAATTTGAGTGCAAATCAATTGATTTAAAAATTAAATAAAGGAACAGAACACTGGATTAAATTTATTTTTATTTAGGCTGGTATTTACCGATCGCTCATAAACTGCTCTTAAGTTTATGATATTTATGAGGAACCACTTCATAAGTATTTTTCTATGTTCGAAAATGAGAGCCAATTTTCGAAAATGATAGTGTATTTTCGAAAACAAGAGCCAACCAAACATTCCCAAACTTTAAAATCAAACTGTTTTCGGAAACTACGAGTATGTATAGCAGCTAGGTAGGCAACCACCAAAAGAATATCAACAAACCCTAAAAATGTTTTCTTTTGTTATTAAATATTTGTAATCTCAGAATAAAAAATATATATAGGTAGTAGTTTTTAAAAGAATTGAACATTACAATATTGTGTTTTTCTATTATCGTCTAAAAATCTTTTAATTATGACTTCACTTTAAACAGAAAAAAATTATTGTTAGCTGTGATAACATAGAAACACCAAGTTGGTGAAATTGATGTATAAAACTACCATTCCTTTTTCTGTCTATCTTGGGGAGAAGCAATGTTTTATTGAAAGGTTTTTGAACAACTTTTCGAAGAGAGCTCTCACAGCTTAAGAGTGGCCAAGGCTTCTCATAACTTTTGTGAGCGCTCGTAAATATTCACTGGTTTATTCGGTTCTTAAGTTATAAGCGTTCGGTGAATACCAGGAACCTTTCATAAAATGGCCCACCTATGCTTCTCTACTAATAAGTATAAACCAGAAAAGCGAATATACATAATAAACCCTTTTTAATTTACCGATTACGAAAAATTCCAATAATGTAATTGAATATACAAACAAAAGGTCTTAAAATGGAACATCTGACAACTTTTTAGGAAAAACTAGCAATTATGTACATATATGATGTCATTTTACAAAAGTAAACCAAAACCATATAAACTTTAAAAAATTCAACAAGAAAATCTAAAATAATTAATTTGTTAAAAATACTTTAACTTGAAATTAAAAAAAAAAAAAAAATTAAAAAGGATCGGAAATTATTTGAAGCCACCTCTACGGCCCTACTCAGTAAATTCTTCGTGTCTAGTTCATTACCTGCTCGCATTTGCGTAACGTTTCCATGAAAATATGTATTTTGTTTGTTTAAAATGGCACACTATGCCATTTCAGACGAGCACTTTAGCGTTTTCGATTGGTAATCCGGAAGAAGCCCCGAAACTCACCAATCTGAAGTCCAAAACAAAAAAAGATGCAACTTTTTTACTGATTCAGGTATTCAGAATATTGTGTCTTGTTGTAATTGTTAATGTGAAATGTTGATGACAAATTAAAGTTTCTTTAGTTTTGTTTTATTTTTAAAAATTTGAAATAATATTTATTTTGATTTTTTTGTGAAGAAAGGGCGGACATAGTTTGCTCTATGCGCAGTCAGTATATAAAATAAAGTAGGTCAAAACTAACTCCATAATTAACATCCTTCTAAAAAAGTGCACGATGGCTATCCCAAAGGCAAATAACAAAAATCAAATTGCACGATTATTTATTACATTTAATAAAAAAAAATTAAAACTTTGTGCCGAGATTTAAGGATGACTTATCGATTTCCGTTAAAAATTTTAAAATCAAACAATTTTACGGTGGCCAGAGGCAGCAACGTGGCGTTGGTGACAGCCTACAAATTTAAAAAGTATTATTCATAGACACTTTTTAATATTTCCACGATATTTTTTTTTTTGTAATGGTAAATTCAAAAATATTAAAAATTACGTACCGAGATTTTGAGAGAAAAAAAAATCGGCAAGTAGACTGATAACCAGTCAAATATACATGTTACTCGAATTGTCTGCAAAGTTCAGGGTCAAATATTTTTTTCTCATTTTGTTTGACTTTTCTAGAATTTTAAGTTTAAGGCGTGAAATAAATTAAGACAGAATCGTCAGCATCAGACTTTGCAACAAATATTTTTCAAAACAGAAATGCGGCTTACCAAAAACTATATTTATTTTTTCAACTGAATTTCGTACTGGGGTAGCTGCGACAATGTACCTTACCTGCTAACAAAATCCATATATAGGACTTGTTGACGTTGCTACTACAGGTCTTAGATTGTGTACTGAACTACACTGTTGCAAAATTTTAATTATTTTTTTTTATTGTAATAAAACAAGCTCTGTTTAACGCAGTCGAAACTTTGTCTAATCATTTTTCATAATTTAAAACACGTTAAATAACTCTTCTCACTTAATTGGCCTCCGCAACGTAACATAAGCAATTAAAGGTTGAACAGGCAGGCATTTGACATATGAAAAGAAGAAACATAGACAAACCACAACTAACTACATTTGCCTAAATATGTGCGTATATTATATTTTAATAAGAGCGCACTAAAGGTATTTTGTACTACTCTTAAAATGTTTAAACACAGTGCGAGCGTTAGGAAAATAGGAAAAGATTTAAGAGGAGATACCGATGCACATTGGTTTTGAGCCTCTGAATATCGAAATGGAAGGGGAAAATAGTGCCGGGTAAAGCATTCCCTATTCTTGTAGTGCGACTAAAGAAAGAATCTCTAAACTTTACAGTACTTCCAAAGTTGGGATAAAGGGTAAACTGATGGGCATTCCTAGAAGGACGAGTATTACAGCATGATGTCCGCTTAACTGGAAAGTCAGGGAACAAAATTTGGTCAGGGAAAGTCAGGGAAAGTCAGGGAAAGTCAGGGAATTCGGGAAGCGGTCAGGGAATTTTTTCTATATCAATTTTTAAAAAATTCACTGAACTCCTTTTTCACTTTCTCTCATAAGAAACTTTTTTCTGATCAAACATTTCGTTTTGATTACATCTATGTTTAAAATTATTCATTTCGTATCTTTTGCCATACCTGTGAATGTGTCAAAAAAATGAGTGAAACACAACTAACTTCACTTCATTGTATTGTGTTATTTCGTCCAGCAATTGCCGCGATCGGAAACCTATGTAGAGCTATCCAGAAAGGTACGTGTTTTTGGAATCCCGTGTAAAAACAGCTGATGACAAAACAGCTTTTGCTGTTGGATAGCTATCCATGTTATCTGAATTGTATCCCAAGCGAAGTCAAAATCTATCCATGTTATCTGAATTGTATCCCAAGCGAAGTCAAAAATAACCATTCCGTTCGAAAACCTATGGATATGAAACTATCTTAAGATCGATTCACAATGCGACGAAAAAACGCAACGTGACGAGAGCTCGTCGTAGTTGGCAACCCGATTTCAAACCATGTAAGTGTTCCAAGTGTATAGTATAGGGTATGCACAATGAAACGTTTCTCGTCGTCACGTCACGCCAAAGTTGGGAAAATTGAAAAAAAAAACGTTCCGTCGACGATTTTTATATTTGACTGATGGTGAATTTTGTGAAATTGTAGAAAAGAATAAAGAAAACAAATTATATTTATAGATCTATTTATGTTGACAATATTATAATATTGAATTGTTATAATTTATTAGATTTTTTAGCCGACAATCGTTTCCCCAGCCAGCTATGGACAAACACAGTTATAATATTTATGCCGTTTTCAATTGGTTCTCCGGAGCTACTCCATTTTCACTGTTTCTGTTCCATTCCTATCGAATATGGAAAATCTGGAGTAGAAGGAGTAACTCCGAACCGTCCACTCGAAACCGACATTAAATAATAAAAGTAATTTGATTTTGATTTTTTTTATTATTTTGAACGCACACTGCACAGCAAGAACAAAAACAGTAAATAATTTAACGCTGTCAAAAAACTCGTCGCATTGTTAATTGGGCAACAATTTTATGACTAGAAAAAAATGACAGCGAATCACGTCACGCTCTCGTCGCGTTTACTCCTTGCATTGTGAATCGACCTTTAAATAGGCTATCGCATAGGTTTCCGATCGCGGCCTATAAAAAAAAAACTGTTAAATTTGACTGAGATTCAACTAACGACGCTTCCAAGTTTATATATTTTAAGTACGATTATTTCTTCATACTGTTTCTGCATACCTGAATTAATACATTTTGATTTATTTAAAAAAAATAAACTATTAAATTTTAATAGCGCAAAGATGTATGATTTAAAAGGTGACTTGAAATAAGGCCCAACAAAATAAAACCAAATATCAAAAATTTGGCCTTATTTGTTTTTTTTTTCCATTTCAAAAAACTGCAAAACAAATCACCGTTGTTCATTTAATTCGGTTAAGTGCATTAACGCCAATGGAACTACCCCCCGCGGGTGTGCGAATAATAACAATATTATTCCATTATTTTCCCAACGTTTCGTGAGTATTCCTCACTTCTTCAGTGGCTAGACCTATATTTTTTTCAATTTGATTGTTAAAAACTACATAGGTACTCTGCTTCTTGTATCCTACTATTGCATCATTCCCGGAGACGGCACTGACACAAAATTGAACATAAAAGCAAATAAATAATAAATTAAGAGCAATCTAGCAAAAAATAATCAAATACAAAATTAACAATGACACTTATATCACAGTTGAGCTTAGATACTTTTATTAAATTTAATAAAAGTACCTGATAGATTGTTCTTAATATATTATTTATTTTTTTTAATGTTCAATTTTGTGTCAGTGCCGTCTTCGGGAATGATGCAATAGTAGGATATAAGAAGCAGGTAGGTAGGTAGAAATGGCGGCCACGGGCAGTGTAGCCCATAGCCCAATTAGCGCTGAAGTGCGCCGTTTTGATACCATAACTCGTTTGAACCTGTGGATGGAATTGAAGAGAGAGAATATGGGCATATCCTCAGGGTATCGTCGCTTTTTATTTGAGTTTAGAATAGGATTTTGTTGTAGCTTTTAGCACAATCATCAGAAAGTGGATCACTCACTCAACCAGATCAGCACCCGCACCCGCACCATCCACAGTTAGCCCACTAGGCAGTTCGTTGGCTGGCACTGGAGCGTCCACTGATCTGATTGGATGATCATCCGGCCGCTGTGCACCACAAACCCCCACCAGAACCCTAGTTCACTATCTTGTGATCATAGGGAATCGACGGAAGGTATAATGCAGAAGTAGCCGAAATTTGTCCTGGAGCCATTTCGTCGCGTTCAGAAAAGAAATCAAGTCTTTGATCTTTATTTCAGAAAGTTCGTTAATGTCGTCAAAGAATGCTCTTCCGAGTGACTGTTTTCTAGCTTTGGCCAGGGCAGGGCATTTGCAGAGGAAATGAACTACTGTTTCCTTTTCCTGCTGGTCCTCACACCTTTGACAGTGAGTATTGTGAGGTATGCCCAGCTTCGCTGCATGCTCTCCTATTGGCCAGTGTCCGCTACAGGTTGCAACTACCCTGGCTATGTCTTGCCTGGGTCTGCGTATTAGATCAATTGTTTGGTTCTTGTCATAGGTGGGCCAAATCTTCCTAGATATAATACAGTTTGCTAAACTGCTCCACCTACGGTTTGCTTTAGTAAGATGAATTGAGAGAATTTTGCCCTTCATAACTCCAAGCGGAATGTTGACTATTTCCGCAAGTGAGCCATGAAGGGCTGAACCTTGCCTGGCCAGCTCGTCAGCCCGTTCATTGCCCTCAATGCCACTATGACCCGGGACCTAGATAAGAGTGACATTGAGGTCAGTGTTCAGCCCCGCAAGCTCATCCCGGTATTGCTGGACCAGTTTGGAGGATGCTGTAGCTGAATTAATGGCTTTAACAGCCGCTTGACTGTCTGTAATAATAGCTGCATTACGGTTCTGGTTTGGATCTGCTTTAAGTAACTTGCAAGCTTCCCTGATTGCCAGCAATTCAGCTTGAAAGACGCTAGCAAGGTCAGGTAGCCGAAAGGACCTCGATACATTTAGAGACTCAGAGAAGATTCCTGCACCAACGCCACACTCCATCTTTGAGCCATCAGTAAAGATAGTTGTGTCGAAATCTTTCGTCACGACGTTATCATTCCAATCCTTCCTGGATGGAAATTTAACTTTGAAATCCTTACTGATACTCATTGTAGGGGTGCAGTAGTCAGTTAGAGTCGAAAACATTTCCATTGGAATCAAGTCTGTGATATTGCTGTGACCATAGGGCTTGGCAAACCAAGGGTGTGATTTTTTAAGTCTTAAAGCGCTGCAAGATACTAGATATTTAATATGTAAATCAAGTGGTAGAATGTGCAGAAAATCACTTAAGGCATCAGTCGGGCATGATCTTATAGACCCTGTCGTGTCAATGCTAGCAGTTCTTTGAACCTTCCTAAGTCTATCGATGTTATATTTTTTGTTAAGTGCAGGCCACCATACAATCGAACCGTATGTGAGGAATAAGAAGCAGAGTATGTAGTTTTTTTTAACAATCAAATTGAACAAAATATATAACCCCTGAAGAAGTGACGAATACTCACGAAACGTTGGGAAAATAATGGAATAATATTGTTCTTATTCGCATTTTTTACAAATAGACAAAAAGAGCTTAAATAATCACAGTGTAAAAGGATTTTATTTAAATGGTCATTTATCATTATACTATGAACTACATTGCAAAACAATTTTTTTTTTAATTCATGCAGTTATTATTTTTCACTTTCAATACAATCGGTAATGTATACCTTCAGATAGATCTTTGAAAAATACAATTTGAGTTCTTTTTGCTTAAGGATTAATTAACTCCATTCAAATATGTATATTTTCTACCACTTTGGGCAATATTTTTTTAATACGTACCTTCTCATGAAAAAATATTTTTTTTTTAATTTTTTGGTCAGGGAAAATTTTGAAATTGGTCAGGGAAATTTATTTTAATTAATTGTTTAAGGGAAGGAATGCAACTGGCTATTTCATTAGAGCACTGTTAATGAAAAAAACGGTAAAATAACGAAAGACATGAAACATTGCGGCGGTTTTCGAGTGGTGCAACTGCTTCCGTTATATTTCTTTCTCCTATCATTTTCATAGCTCTTCTTTGTATTCTATCCAATAGACTTAAGTGGGTTATTGAATCACCTGCCCAAACATAACAATTGTACTCAAGTTTTGGACGAATGAGATTTTGGGCAGCCAGATTATAAGGGGAAACAAATTTCTTGCATCTTCGGAGAAAACCTAAAGCAGCGTTTTTGGCGACGTCAATTATGTGCTCATTCCACAAAAGGTGCTCTGTGACACACATACCGGGAACTGAAAGCTGTTCAGTTTCTTCTATGCAAGTGCCGCTCATGGAAATATAGATCATTATAGTTTAAATTTTAATTTCTTTCGATGAAAGTAGTCTACTAGAATTATCCCTTATTCTAAGAATCACTCAAACCCATGGGAAATGTTGAGGCAACGTAGTAGGTTCATGTGTTTGTCTGTGGCTGTGTGATTATGCCTGCATTTTCCTGCCCATATCTTCACCGAAAAACTGAAATACTCAATGTCACTTACCTCTTTAAATACATTTTAAATGTTTTTCATCTTGAACTTAAAAAAAAAAACTTCCAAAAATATTAAACATTGCTTTTATTATAAACAAAGTATACTTTTTTTATATTTTAAAAAGTTTTACAATCCATTTGCTGGCTTTAAATTAAGAAGAGTTCTTCAAAGTTAAAGTATAAGTTCTTTATATCGATTAGAACTACCAGAGTCAACTCTCTTTTTAAATTATTAAAATTTTGTGCCACTGGGTATACTAATATTAGCTGTAATGTGATTTTCTAATTTTTATTATGTTATTATTATTATTATTGTATCTATTGTACTTTAATCGAGTGTTAGAACCTTCATTTTTCCCGTTTGCATGACACATCATTTATGAAAAGTACGTTACGTACATGCGTTACGTTTCAAAATGCCTTTATTTCTAATTTATTTTAGCCATTCAAGTTGCAATAATAGTGTTTAGTTGCAGTTTGTAACTATGTAATTTAATAACAGCATTATGGTAAAACGTAGACGTAGTTCCGGTGGCCACTATTCCACTTTTCACAAATATTGAAACGACACATTGGTTTACTTTAAGATACGTAAATAACGTTTAATAAACTGTATACATATGTAGGTACTATAGCATTTTTAATATTGTAACTTCACCTGCATTTTCGTGCCTGCAACTGCTTAGACTATCTTTTAGCCTCCAAGGAGTAAGACAATACTCAATACAAGGATGTGTAATAATATAAGAGCAATGAAACTATATGCTTTTAAAATATCTTGACTTGTCAGAGTTTGATTACAAATCGTGTCAGATGGTCGCATCCCTACATTAAAGGGCTGTCTACCTTTATAAAGGTATCCATGAGTGTTTAAAGGTTTACCTGCGACTGAGGTCCGCAAGCATAACTTAAACAAAAATTGAAGATCAGTAAAAAAATTATATTAGGTTTGGTAGGTATAGTAGGGCACCATATGAATCACTCATGGTTCATGATTCATGTTTTAAACTTTTTATCATCATAAACGTTCTAGGTATGAGACTACTAATGTCCAAACAGAATTTGACTTGATGATGACGAAACATTGAGTCATTTTAGTAAATATCAAAGTTCAGGATAAACAAAATGAACATGAACATTTTTGAAAAGGTTTTGTTTAAGTGCACTGCAAATGTGTCATTCTCACAATAATTATGTGATTATGAAGCTATACAGAAATCATCAATAACATAATGCAATGAAATTGGTAGATAATACAGTAAAATCGCGATAAAGTAATCAATTATAAACGGAGTCAGAGCACGCTTTTGGGGTTTGCTAACGTCTCCGATTGTGGTATTTCCAAACAAAAAACATGGCTTGACAGTTATATTTATGTGAAATGAAGCAGAAGATCGCTGCATCCGATTTTTTTTTTCTTTTAAAGTTTCAGACCTCGAAAAGTATCAATGATATTGGAAAATTTCAAATACCAAAATGTTGGGCAAATAATTTTCCAGGGACGATGTCCGTTACTTTTCAAATTTGCACCCCGTTATATTTTTTTTAATTAGTTTGTTAACATTTTAAAATTACCTTTTTGTTAAACGGGCAAATAGACCAAACTAACGGTTTAAAAAAGAAAACAAAAATGGCACTGTGTAGTGTGTAGAACAGACCTTTTTCTAGAGGCGATGTTCCTTAGTTTTTTTTTATTATTTTATTAAACATAAAAAAAGAACAAAAAAACTTTAAGCCCTTATAACTTCGAAAAATTTAGTTTTCCAAGCTCTAGAGGCGATATTTTATATTTTTTTTTTATTCATGTTCTTAAGCCATTTATTTTTGCTTAGCAACTAATTAGGTATAACAAAACGAAAAAATAACAAAAATGGCAGTTTTCGGAAAAAAAAAAAACACTCGAATTTTATGATTGAAATTGGTAAATGGGTTGTCGCTAAGTATAGAAAAAAATCGGCGCGGCTTTAATTGTTGTGCGTCAGCCTCAATTTTGAAAAACGCGATTTAGCTTGTATCTCGAGAATGACTTATCGTAAATTTTTTTGTATATACATACATACATATATATAAATAGAAAACTAAATTATCTTAATTATTTCCATATAAAGTTTTTTTGTGTGACCTATACATTGAGAGTAGAAGTATGTTTTTCAGTTTACAAGCTAAATTTGTATGAAGAAAAGTAAGATAATTTCGTTCTTCATAGCATTTTTCAAAATTGCGGCTTAAGCGTAAAACTAACACCTACGCCTATTTGTTTGTATACTCTTAAATAACCCATCTACTATTTTAAATAAAAAAAATCGAGCGTTTTTTTTTCAAAAAACTTATTGTTATTTTTTCGTTTTGTTATACCTAATTAGTTGCTAAGCAAAAATAAATGGCTTTAGAACATGAATACAAAATAAATAATAAATATCGCCTCTAGAGCTTGGAAAACTAAATTTTTCTTTTTTACGTAGCATTCCTTGATTCGAAGTTATCAGGGCTTAAAGTTTTTTTGCTCTTTTTTTATGTTTCATTGTTAAAAACGCTTAATAAAATAATAAAAAAAAAACTAAGGAACATCGCCTCTAGAAAAAGGTCTGTTCTACACATGCCATTTTTGTTTTCTTTTTTTAACCGTTAGTTTAGTCTATCTGCCCGTTTAAAAAAAAAGTTAATTTTAAAATGTTAAAAAACTAATTAAAAAAAATACAAGGGGATACAAATTTGAAAAAGTAACGGACATCGCCCGTGGAAAATTATTTGCACAACAATTTGGTATTTGAAATTTTCCAAAATCATTGATACTTTTCGAGGTCTGCTTCTTAAAAAAAAAGAAAATGCAGCGATCTTCAACTTCATTGTGTAAAGATTAAATAGGACGTAAAATTCTTTACTCGTATTAAAAAGGCCTTAAAAAAATTAAATACATTGGATAATATCCCTCTGTGGACAATGAGGGTCTTGTTGATTTTAAATAATGAATCTTATTAGGTCTTAATAAGACTAATGGTTCTACAATTTTAACATACAAACTCATATCGGCTTGAATGCTTTCACTTAAAAGACTGGTAAGTTCGATACGGAATTCGATTTTTGGCGAGTGGAATACGATCTATTATTGATATTTCGTTATCATAGAATTGGTGTATATTCGTGTACTATGTGAAGTTGGTAGTTTTCAAACAGATGGCTGTCAATTGTAAACAAAATTTGATGACAGATGAAAGAAAATCTACAAGGGGTTGACGGTAAAAAATTCAGACCTAAGTACATTCTCTAAAGATGACTCTATATAAACAAATTCCTACCACAATTATATAAGGAATTATGACTAAATAACAGGTACTGAACTACATTATGTAAAATATATTTTGTTTACAATTCTTTATGATTTGCTTTCAATGAACACAGACTACCTGACTTATACACAGACTTCTTATAATTTTGTTTACAATTTTTTATGATTTGCTTTCAATGAACACAGACTACCTGACTTATACAAAGACTTCTTATAATTTAAAGCAAAAGTACGAGCCGTTCGACCGAACAGGGTGCTCACTGATAGGGTCTCCAAGTCCAAGTTTTATTGGCATCACCATTTGCCTACAAATTAATATACACTCCGCTCCATTTGAATAGAAACAAACTTTATTTTTCAGAGCGTGTGGCGCTTTGGTAAATTCATACATTCACTTTTTGGTTTCAGTTTCTAAAAGAGAAATCTATTGGGAATAAAACTGCAGGAACAGAATAATTCAGGAAAATACCATAAGGTTATTTTTTTACCACTTTTGTTATTACTTCATTAAATACAGTTTTTTTTTTTGCGCCACTTGAATAGAAACAGTGTGCGTTTTGTCTATATAGATTAAGGTAAGGAGAAAAAATATTGTTATAATAATAGTAGTGTAGATTAAAAATAATAATTGTTTGATCAATGAAAAGATGGACCGCGGAAAACCATTAAACCCTGCAGAAAAAGCCAAAATAGAAGTACACGCGGAAAACAAGCTTCACCAACGCACAATTGATAAAACAATAAGTAGAAGTGTGAAAATTGTTTGGTCGAACTATAGAAATAAAGAAAACTATGGAAAAATATGTAATGTAGGCAATCAGGAGCCACTACAGAAGCAGACCGAAGAAAGATAATAAGACTGTCTTCAAATTCAAGCGGCTCAGCTGCTAAAATCAAGGCAAAGAGTGGTATTACAGCGAGTCTTAACACTATCAGACGTGTTATCCGTGGGTCACAACATTTAAAGCACTTAAAATTGAAGAAAATACCACCGTTTAATCCAATACGAAGGCTGAATATAATAGATTTTTGCAGGAAGAATATGACGTGGAAGGAAGAGTGGACAAAAGTGGTATTTTCTGACCCGGGCGGATATAATTACTATTTTGATGTTATAAGGGAGGAACCCAGGTTTCTGGAGTGCCACCATAGCCGAGAAGGTGGTGTAATGGCGTGGGGTGCGATTTTCTAGTTTTGAACCACTGTTCTGGACTTTCCCACATTGAAAATGACGGCAAACTCCTACAAGGAAATACTGCAAGAAGCTTTCCCTAAGTTTACCGATGTCTTTGTACCAATACCATGGACATTTCAACAAGAAAACGTGCCAATCCTCAACGCAAGGATCATTAACAGTTGGATATCCGAGAAAAATGTTACCTTTCTTCAATGGCCACCGTATTCTCCGGACCTAAATATTATTGAAAACGTATGAGGATGGATGGTTCGTAAAGTTTACGATTCTGACCGACAATGTGAGGACAAAGAATCACTTATTGCTGCAATCAAAGAAGCATGAAGTGCAATCTCTTTAAATTATATAAAATAACTGCATGATTCTGTCTCCAAATGGTTTTTTCAAGTTATTTCAAATAAAGATGGTAGCAAAAATATTAAAATATGATTACGAATAGAAAACTACCCAATTTTACTGCACTTTTTCAATTTGTTGCCTTATTTAAAAGAATGTTTCTATTCAAGTGGCGCAAAAAAAAAAAACAGTGTTTTAAATGAAGTAATTAGAAAAGTGGTAAAAAATAACCTAATGGTATTTTCATGAATTATTCTGTAGTTTTATTCGCAATAGATCCCTCTTATAGGAACTAAAACTAAAAGGTGAATTTATAAATTTACAAAAGCGCTTCACGCTCAGACAGTAAACAAAAAGTTTGTTTCTATTCAAGTGGAGCGAAGAATATGTATATAATCTTGAAATTTTGACCAAACTTAGATTTTGACCTCCACCAGATTGTGGCACCCCACGCAGAAAACAAATCTAGTTTTCGACAAGGGACTAGGGAGTTTTACATATATTCTGGCAAGGGGCTACCATGGGTTTGCAAAAGCTAGAACACGGGCCTTGGCAATTATGAATCCTTCTGCCTCGTCAGGCAAATCATAATTGTGCTTACCTATGTGGGACTTTATCCTGTGATCTTCTGATTGTCGGTTCACTGCGCTACCCACCACGTTATCTCACTTTACAAAAATTCAATGTCGAAAATGAATAATATCTCATACCATATTGAATAACAAATACATAATGCAGATGTCTTACACCCAGAGAAAAAAGTGCGATATGAAAAAGAATTCAAAAGATAGAGAGAAAAAGTGTCTTATGATAATGAAATTCAAATGGATAAGGGACATTCCCGGTGGGGTACCGAAACCTGTCCAACAAGGGTTTACTAGGGAGGTCCTCACGAGTGTTTGAAAAGTTTGTGGTACTGAAGTCTAGCATGGGCTTGCCAAGTGTTTGACATGTTTTCCTCGTCTAGATTTTTCCTGATGAAAACTTACTAGGACCTTGCCCAAACTAGACAGAAACTTTGCATTTTTCCAGCTGGTACCTGTTTTTTCTAACGCATATAGAAATAATAAAGTGAATA
This sequence comes from Melangyna quadrimaculata, assembly GCA_949320155.1. NCBI lineage: Eukaryota > Metazoa > Arthropoda > Insecta > Diptera > Syrphidae > Melangyna > Melangyna quadrimaculata. The sequence continues at coordinate 479,900,298 of OX439483.1, forward strand.
TAAAAAGTGAATATTGCAGAAATCTTGGTGCTATCATACTTATATAGGAGAAATATCTGCAATTTTTTTTATTTTATAATTAACACGCACTCAAGGGATTATGACTACCCTTTAAATGTCGGTATAGCACAGTGCGAGTATTTAGGAAACAGTGGGAGGATTAAGTAGGAGAAACTGATGTACATTCTTCTTTAAATGTCTGCACATTGAAATAGGGAGGAAAAATAGAGTCGGGTAAGGAATTCCACATTCGTGTCGTTCGGCAAAAGAAAGAATCTCTTTACTGTACGTCCAAAATTAAGATGTTAATTTCAATGAAAATACCAAAGCATACAATTAAAACTAAAAAAAAAAAAAAAAAAATCCAGTTTTTTTAAATTCTTAAACTAAATTTCGTTTAGTATTACACTGGACATCCAGTATTACGAATGCCGATATAATGAATATCCAGAATAACGAATCACCATTTGAAGTCCATTGATATCTCTAAATCAAGAATGTTGCGGATGCAGATTTTTTGACACCCGTGGATGCGGGTAATAAAAGGATCACATCCACGGAAGCTAATGCGGATGCGGATGTAAGACGAAGTACATAAAAAAGATAAAAAGAGTCTAAATAACGAATAATGAAAAATTTGACTACTCTATATAATAAATGCTGTCCAATTTCAAGGAAAAGAAACAAAACATGAGAATCGTTATATTTTTTCTCACAGATCTCAGTAGTTTTTTTCTGCGTTTGAACCCATAGCTGGAAAAATACCAAGTTTCTGTCTAGTATGGGCAAAGCCCTAATTAGTTTTCAGTAGGGAAAATCTAGACAAGGAAAACTTGTCAGATACTTGTCAAGCCCTTGCTTAGTTTTAGTACCAACAATTTAGAATAGGCAAACTTTTCAAACACTCGTGAGGCCCCTAGTTAAAAACTTGTTGGACATGTATCGGTACTCAATCAGGAATGTCTCTTGTACATTAAAAAAACAAAATTTATAAGCACAATGCTATTTCTATTCTATATTATTATCTTCCCTTTGTCTTCTTTTTCGTATCACACTTTTTACTAGGTGTGAGACATCTATATAGGATTGTTCAATGAGTCTAAGTTTGTTTAACCTAAAAAGCAAGTACATAAAATCCGGTTCTGTTCTGTATTAGGCTTGCCAGATTGGGCTATTTATCGGAAATTAGGCTATCTTTTTTCCAAAATTGCCGACAACAGTTTCAGTATGACAGCCCAATCGTAATTGGGCTATAAGTCGCCCAAATCTGATATTGGGCGATATTTTTTGTCGTACCTTAATACTACGATTTCACCAGACACTAAACCGAGATTTAGGTTAAGAGATTTATTTGGTGTTTTCACTGCACAAAAAAATCGAAAAGACGATTATGACAAAACATTTAAATGGTGTTTCATTTTTTTTTGATATGAAGTGGAAGTGAGATAGATAGTTTTTGTTTACATTTTCACCTGTCAATAAACGAAAATGGCGTTTAAATGGGTCAGTTCCATAATCATTCTCCGAAAAAAAAAGAATTTGTATGGTTAATCATTGAGATTTCAAGGAGATTTGTGATAATCTTGCTAAATCTAGGTTTAGTGTCTGGTGAAAACGTAGTATAACACAGTTCACAATTAGGCACTACTTTTTTTCACTGAAACTGAATACACTCGTTGGTTTTTAAATTTTAAATCAACCGCAACAACCTTCACTTTAATTTCATTCAGTAAAAAGCAGCAAGCAAACAAACAAAACATGTATTTTATTTTTCGTTGTAGTTTAAAATTAAAATAAATTGTTAATTTTTTTGTTTGGTATTGGGCTACTATTTGGGCTACTTTTTCGGCTCCGATTTTGGGCTACACAAATTTTCAAATTGGGCTATCGAACTAGTTCAAGATATGGTAACCCTGTTCTGTGTGTATTTGTTATGGAATATGGAATGAAACTTATTCACTTTCGACATTAATTTTTTGTATAGCGACTTAGCACAGTGGCTAGCGCATTGGACTGACAGTCAGAAGATTGTGGGATTAAGTCGCCACATAAGCCAGTTTTTTTTTTTTAATTTGCCTGACGTGACAAAAGGGTTCATAATCGCTAAAGCCCGTGTTCTAGCCTTCGCTAATTCTCGCTAGTGCATTGCCAGAATCTATGTAAAACTCTCTAGTGCCGTGTCGAAAACTAGATTGTTTTTCTGCGCGGGTAAGTTTTAGACAAGGATTTTCGATTTTGTGGAGTGAAAAGGAAAACATCTAGTGTTTTGCAAACAGCTTGAAAACTGTCAGATTTTTCAGCATATATTTTTGCATCTTCACCCATCAAAATCAAAAGGCAAAATTTGGAGTACTTATTTCTTAAGAAATCAAAATTGATTGAGTCACCGAATTCCTCTTTATTTAAGTGAGCCATACAAATGATTAGTAAATCCTTGACAAAAGTAATTGAACATATAAGTAGGATACTTATGCATTCAATTATTTTAAACCACAATTGATGAGTATTTTTTGAATCATTTAAATGAGACGAATTTGATTGATTCATATGTAGAAAGTCTAAAAGACTAAATGGCATGACGCTTTTATAGTCTAAAAGCCGACAGCAATTTTTGGGAGTAATTGATGCATAACCAAAATCTGAGTATGTGGGCTTAAAGGGTCATATTTTGTGATATGGAAATCAAAAGTCTGGCTGGTTTTTTCCCAGCCTTTGACGGGGGCGGGGTGTTGAAAATAGAGGTTTTCTAAATTTCTTATCAGGGGTATTAGCGCTTCAATAATTTTTTTAAAAATAAATCATGATGCTATGTCATTTTCCCTTAGCCCAAACACCGTTATCTTTGTGATCTTGAACTCAAGATATAAGCAGTTACTTGAGAAAAATATGTTGGTATTGATTAATAACCAGTCATATTGTAAAATCCTTACAAAATGACAAAAAATATAAGATATTTTTTGTGAATAGCTACCTCCTGTTAACATTTTTTAACATTCACTTTCCTTTCCTGATAACAGTCTATGCGTATCCACATTTATTCACTATGGGAAAGAAAATCAAATAAGGTATGTATAATTAATTATGTTTTAACTCAAAAAAGTTCAACTAAAATCTACCTCTTAGTTCTTCGTGGGTAGGAAATTGTAGGGTTTTAAAATAGCTACCTACAGCTATGGCCAAATTAATAGGAACACTAATTACTTTTAAGTTTGACTATCCTTGCTTCTTAGATTAGACGATCCCGTGGCGAAAAAGTGGTGATTTTGTGCATATCTCCAAATGTATTGCAATAATCTGCACTTAGTTCATTGTGTGTCTTGAAGAAGCTGGTCAAAAAAATAGGAACGACCATACAAAAAATAAAAAAAATCCAATTTTCACTTGAATTATGATGAATTGAGATAGAACTTTAAATTTACGATCTTCTTTGTAATTCCTGTACCTTACTTGGGCATTTTTTGCATTGTTCGTTGCTTGTAGTGGGAAGTTCAAAACACTGTACCGAAAGCCAACGCGAGAGCATTTGAAGAGCGGAAAGTCGATCTGGGAAAACTCGGAAGCTAACGGATGATCTGCTAGAGTGGTTTTTAATGCCATCAAGCTACACAAAATCCGCAGAAACAAAAGGGCACTCATCAAAAATCCCAGAAAAGACATATTATTATTGATAAGGAAGTCTAAATCAGATCCATTTCTACCATCCTAAGATCTGCAGTGGGCAATAAGGATCAGTGTTAGTTACAGAACGATCCGACGTTTACTACAGAATGCAGATCTACCTTCGTGATCGATAAAGAATCATGCCTACTCATTTAACATTTGCACTACATCACAGCTTCTCAAGGCTACCTTCTTCAAAAGCATCTCATCTTCATCGTCATAAAAATTTATTCACCTTCGATCGTTCAATCCAACCTCACTTCACTTAACATACCGATAACAGGTAAAAAAAAAACAAACAGTAATATTGTTGTTCTGACCAATTACAAATAAATGCTAATCTAATTATTATATTAGGTACCTACCAACCTACCTATATTATTGTTATAAATTTTCTCATTAGCATGAATGTGTTGTTTACAACAACAATTTTGATAAGTAGCTGTGTAGAAGACATTCCAATCAGAAATACTATCTGGCAGCCCTTAAAAAGTGGTTCACCTCAAAAGCTCCTGCACACTCCACCGTCCACCGATATACCAACTAAAAGTATGCGCGTTTGTGTCTCCTTTTCATTCTCTTCCGTGGACCTCAACATCAACAAGAACAACAACAACAAAATTGCAGAAGTACTACAAACTCGCATTATTATAGGTATTCGATGGTAAGTCGATTTTCATCTGGCAGTGCTGTTGAATCGCAACCAAACCAAATCATTCTTTCTATTAGCTTAGTTGAATTTACTATGCACAGAGATAGACGTTGGATGAATGACTCACTTCACCCCCTAACAACCCTCTTCTAAAAAAATAAACAGAACACACTCCGCCGTAAAAGAAATAAACCACACGGACAAACATGAAAGAGAGAGTGAGAAACTGTATAAGAACGAGAAGGCAAAGTCCTCAAGATCTGAATTTGATGGCGAAGCGAAGTAGCGAAGTAATGATAATGATGACTCAACCTGTGAAAAATACCAGATACAGATATAATACGAGAAAAAATTCAATTTCTTCCTCCATCCGGCAACATGGGCAAAATTTTACAGTAGGGTTTGTTAATTACAAATCTGGTATAAAAATTATAAATAAATAAAATTGCGTCACATAATATTGTTTAAGATAATTTGTTTTTATTATGTGGGTTTTTTTTTTTTTTTATTAAAATAAGTATAAAAGTATTTGTTTAGAAGTTCAGATGAATCAATACTTAATCGATAAAAACAAATGATGCCTGTCAGATGAAGAAAAAACACCAACAAAGGGATCCTGCGTTCTATATGGATTGATCCAAAATCAATTGTTTATCAAATCAATTTTCCATCAAACAATAAATTCTATAACAAAGAAAAACACAATAATTGCGTCTATTAAATTCAAAGCTTAGAAATGTCCTGGTGGTCTATTCGATTACACTACACACTTAACACGTTTACAAGCAGTATCGAAAGATCAAGTTGGACTTGGTTTGGATTTTAGATCCAAGTTTATCATCATCTTAGTTAAGAATCCCATTTGGAGTTGAGTTGAAATGGTATTGGGATTTCAAATAAAGGAATGACAACATTCCAACAAAAGAAATAAAATGAAATAAATTTTAGTAGGTATCGAAGAAAATAAATAATTTTACTCACACACATGTGCAAACACAGGCGTAAGCCTATCTATTAAACCAACTCCTCGACCTAGGTTTTTTTTATCAAGAATGTCGCCTTGTCTTCGCTCCTGAAGTGGAATTCAGTCGGCTAAAGCTCATTTCAACTCAATATAGGTTTGCGAAGAGGCGAAGTTAGCTTGAAGCTCGATTAAATACCTCATGTATGGTAGATACCAAACATGACAACCAATCGATGCAATCGAAAATTGTCGATTCAGTCGGTAATCGACAAACGCAATTGCGGCCATTGTTTTTAAATTAAAATTAATATGTAGATGTACAGCTAAATAGGAGAACCAATTTAGTCAGCCATTATTCGAGATTAAGCAACAACTATTTATATTTAGTTCTCTCACTCTTGACGTTCTAACGGCACGAGCTGTCAAATTTCAAATATTAGATCTGTTTGAAATTTTTAACTTACAAGGAATCAGCTAATACATTTTATTATCTACCACTATGTAGCAATCTGTCCTACTGTTCCACGCACACACCCACTGCACAACACTCACACACCTTCTAGAAAGAACCAGAATCTAGACAAGGGCGGCGCGCGGTATGTTGTCTTCGTCGTGACGTGCAAATCGGCGAAACTCGAAGTCTCGAACTCGTCTCGGCCGCTACGTTTTTCGTTTACTGCAAGAGCAGCACTTGTGTGTCGACCGTATTCGAGTGAACAAGTTTCTACGGAGTGTGTGCCTCTATTATAATTCCACTCCGTCGTTCGTGTGAGAAATTTGTGTTTGTTGTGTGCGACTTGGCAACACTACAATTCACGACGACGTAACCGCAGAAGAAATTAAATAAAATAAATTATTACAACTTACCTCCAGTTTTGATTGAATGTTATTCATGTTCATTACACTGTGTTGGAACTCTATCAATATTGTTACAAACATTGTATAACATAAATTATTATTATATGAATTAGATTGATTTTTAAAGAGAAAATCTAACATATTAATTTACGTGGCCCCGGGCCCCCTCTCCTTCGCGCAATCAGAAAAAAGAAATAGAAAACCCAAAACAAAACCAGAAGTGCCTGCATATTTCGCCTTGCAACGATTTCACCTCTTTCAAGTTAACAAGCTTAGAAACTAGCCCGCCTGCCGCACCAAGACCATTTTTAGTGGAATTTGAATTAAAAAAATATTTAATTTTTTTTGTTAAATTATAATATCAATCATCGTGTAAATCGAGTCAAACCACCAACACAAATGCCATTCGACTCGTACAAGTGCCAGTGTGTGTGGTAGTGCATATTTAAAGGTTTTTAAAAGTTTGAATTAAAACAAAAAAAAAGAAAACCAACATAAAACATACAAATTTAAGGAACAAAATCACTGCTGCTTCGCTGTGACTCATAAAAGTGAAATGAAAATGAGGATAAAACGAGAATCGCCTTGCCTAGTTCTCAGGTTTAGGCCTGTCAGTATAATACGTAAGTAAATAATTTTAGATAGTATAAATTGATTTAAAATAAGAAAAAAATGAAATGATACTAATTTCTGATTAGAGATACAATACTACTTAATGCTAACAACACTGGAATTTTATTTTTATTATTTGTTGCTATTTTGTTTCGTGTTGTTTTATTTTACTCCACTTCTTGATGATTACTCATCACTTCGCCGTTGTCGTCGACGACAACAAAGTTGAACGAGCGCAATTTCGCTGCTATTTGAATTGAACGAATACACTACACACCGGGGACGGGATCATATAGACAAATAGCAATGGTATGAAGGGAGATAGGTAGATTGATGTTGTAGAGAGATTACATACTGCAAACAAAAAAAAAATTTTATAAAAAAAAAATTGAATAGATCTCTAGGTCTTTTTCGTTTAACAGAACGTGTAAAGAAGAGAAAAGAGGGTTGTTTAAAATGTGTGTAGAAAAAGTTTTTCAAAAGGGTTACCAAACAGCTGCTTTGGTTAGAATTCTATCGATTGAAATACCCTTTTTACCTATCAGTCCCTTACTGTCTATGTAGGCACTAGTAAGATATCATTTTATTAATGTCTCTCTTCTAAAAAGGAATTTCTTCGATAGTAGGTAGCGTAGCAGATGTCAAGTGTTTCTACTATCGAGTTTTTCAATTTTTATCTTGGCATGCCTACAGACATTTTTTTTTCTTGCAGTTATGTTATGTCAAAAACTACAATTAAATCTTTGGCTAGTCATGTTGTTTTGCTTTAAATTTTTTTTCAAGTGGGTATGCTATTTTGTTTTTGAAACTATCGTAGATTCAAAGCAATAGTTCATAATCTTACTTAAGTTGATGGTTACACGTTGGGCGCCACTTTTTTTAACAATACTATAGAACTGATTAAGGAATAAGTTAAGTACTTGTTTTGATTTGAATTTCAGTTTCGTGAAGTTGTTAAGATAGTGGCGCCCAACGTGTAACCACCATACATATAGTTTTGCATATGCCTATTTAGGTTCAAACAGTCATTCATTGAACAAGTTTCAAAGACATGTATTATATAACAAATAAATAACAAAGAGACTACAAAATGTTCACCCTAAACGGGTCATATTCAAACTCAAACTGTTTGGCTGTTCTGTTGTTCCAATATATCAATTTTGTATTTAATTTAAATCCCTATTAATAGAAGTTTTTTAAGCAGACTCTAGGTCCTGAAAGTAATTCCCAAATTTAAGATCTTACAGACTTAAAGTAAACACTTCAACAACTTATTCTTCAAAATTTACCGACAAGACATGCCCAAGGAAAATAAATATCATAAAATGTGAGATTAAATAATTGTCCACATAATAAAACCACAAATACTAAACAGAGAACAAAAATACTTACGTAACCGCATAACATTCAGGTCTTAAAATAAAAAATGTAAATATTCATGAGAAAAATATGATAACAAATTTCGAAAAACACAGAATCGCAAGTGTCTCATCATAAGGTTAACATGACTCAAATCTCAAATTAAAATAAGATTAAATATAAAAAAAACACTGTTTACCTCAGTTTCTCAGGAAATTTTGCAAAATATAACAAAATAACAAATCATTGAAACAGAAAATTGAATTTTTGTATGAATAAACATGTGTAAAACGCGAAAATAATGATACCAAATAACGACTAGAAAATAGAAGACAGACAATTAGATATATTGATTCACAAAATTTGAGATTATGACTTACTATCTCTATCTGATATACAAGTATTTATTGGTTACTTTTTAACGCTGGTAATCTGAGGAAAAGTATGCAATAGACTTTATAACTTCAGAAACAACTGATAAAAATTTAAACAGTTGTTTAAAAAAGCTTCCCTTTGACTATTTTAACAAAATTGTTAGGGGGTAATTTTTTGATTTTCTTTTGGTCACACTTTTTCCACTGCCAACAGCCAACACTCATACATCCATTGACTGTTTGGGGTCATGTATTAGGTCTCGTCATTTAAAGTGGTCTCGAAATTTAAAGTGCTAGCGATAAATGCTTGAAAACACCATTTTGTTAAAAAAGTAATTAGTAAAACTTAAACTACTTAAATGCCAGTATTATAAGCTCATATTGGGCGCCACTTTTTGTATAAATGTTATGTTCTGTTTAATGCCCTTCCAACAAATCTTTTTTCCTTCACAAAAAGTACTTTGCCATTAAATAAATTTCCATCAACGTGGGTTCCTATTTGTTTACAAACTATCAAAAACATTTCCTATCATAATAATATTAAAAGAGTTACATATATAATTATAGTAATTAACCTATATATTTACAGCTTATAAAAATAAAATACTTGTACTGGCAACAAAATATATTAAATATATACCTGTATATATATTCTAGCCTTTAGACGCCATAATTCTATTCATCTGGCCACACATCAATCTTGAAATGTGTTTTATCAGTTTTCTTTAAATATTTGATTTCTTAATCAAAAAAAAAAATAATAATCATTGTGATATCTGTTGTGAAGATACTTTACAGCTCTGTTATCAATTAGTATAAATATATATATAAGTATTTATTTTGTGTGCACCTTAACGAGTATTGCGCACGTTTGGAATGACGTGACTTTTTATTTGTTTTTCTCTTTTTTTTTGGAAATTCAAAACAAAAAATGCAGTGAATCAGCTGCTGAATAATGTGATATGGATTAGATTTTTATTATTAAGATAAATAATCTTTTTTATGATCAATTTATTAAATAAAAGCAAAAACACGTGCCAGATTGTATTTGAGTTAAATTTTATTAAATAGATATTTAAACTGCAATGTTTTGTAACATTTGTAATATACCCGTATATATATTGTAAAGTCGACAAATCAATATTGTACGTGAGATTATTCATCAACAATCAACAATTGTCATTTCGGAATTTCTATCAAACGTCATCTCAAACAAATACAACGTCATAAAACAGATGCAAAAATAAAAATCCTTATGGCAACAATAAATTTAAACATTTTAAACAAACAAAAGTTTGTTGCCCTTAAGCTACGCTTACATAAGAATGGAATAACTAGCTTCAAGTAGTAAAATGTAAGACACCATTGGAGTCTGATTTAGCGCTATAGGAAACTTTACAAATCTATCGACACATCTTAAGTGAAAGCTTTTACTTTGATGAATCTAACAGCAAATTGCTAATTATATTTAAAGAATTTTTTGTCCGTTTTTTTATTTTTAGAGATTAATTTTTATTACAAAATGATTTTTGAACGTACCACAATAAAAATGGTGTTTACTTTCAAAAATTGGTTAATAAATTTCAGTTTCATAAAAGTTTCTATTTTGACGTTTGTAATAAAAAGCCATATTTAAAAGAAATTCTAAATTTAAACATTCCAAGATATTTCATAATTCAAATGACCATGTAATGGGCACTTAAAGAACATTAAATCAATTAAATAGAAAAACAATACTTGAAATCACTCATGGAATTGATATGTTTATCTTCCATAATATTATAATATAATATAACATAACAAGACAAAGACTTAATTGAAAACTTATTAAGACCTTGTCTATAAATTAGTTTAATAAGGTTCCTACATGGTACCATTATTTAAGTTAACTAATTAAAACTATAACTTGTTTTATAATATGTGACATTCTATTTAACAGGAAAGTTACAATAATATCTTACAAGAAAACAAACATACCCTACTGCTACTTATCACTTTGCATATACGCACTTAAGGTCAGCAAGTCAGTCAGACATAAACTAACTTTTCTTTTTAAATAAACAACAGCTATAAACTACAAAACAAATTAGTCATCTACTACACTCATTTATATAAATTTAAACAATCTAATAAAAAATTAACTTGTTTATACCTACTCGTATCTATTGTTACTAAAAACTTTCCTATTACCATTCTTAAAAACTTAATAAACTTAAAAAATCCAATGTTATGTTAAATTTTATTTAATTTAAATTACCAGAAAAAGAGAATCCTGTTTCGATAAATAATGTATTTAAATTGTGGCGCGAGAAATTCTTCACGTTTTGAATATTAATATGACTAAGTATTAAATTATTTTTATTCAAATGTTTTTTTTTCTTTTTTTTTCGTTTTCCTCAAAATTTTAAACCCTTTGACCGGAAGCTTGGAGCAGCTAACGACTGCTCCAACGACAAATAACGACAAATGAAAATGAAAAAAAAAGAGCCTCGGTACAAACAGAATAGGTACATACAAATTATATACAAAGCTATTAAATATTTTCCAAACATAACGAGTTTTTCCATTTCCTGATGTTGATTATGTTGTGTTACAGAGACAAACACCCCTATTACGATTTGCGATTGATGATTGATAGTTGATAAATATTGAAATTCGATATTAAACCACCCAACCGAAAAAAGTTTTGGTCATTGGAAATAATGCATACCGTTGTGAATTATAAAAAAAATTGACAAGTATCAATGAATAGTTGATCACATTTTCGATAAATTGAGTTTAAAGATCTAAAATATCAATATTTATCAACTATCAATCAACAATTGCAAATCGCAATAGGGATGAAAATCGGTTGTCAAATTTCCTATTGCTCATTGGTCAGCTGTGAAAAAATTGATTTACAAAGTACTCGTAAGTCAACTAGACAATTAGAACTATGATCGTAAAAGATTAATTATTGTCACCAGCTGGATTAGAATAATATCAGGGCCATATAACACCTAATAACTCTTATATACATTAGCTTGATAAAGTAAATCAAATTTGGTCACACGCACCGTCTCTATTATTCTAGAACTATTAATTATTGTTTTGAAACAATGACTATTTACATTATACCTACCTACCAGTACCTAGTTTCACAAAGCTTCGTTTTTTATCTATTCGTTTTGACAGCAAATTGCGAATATTTGTAACACACATACATATATGTATGTATTTCGAGTTACCAAGTGACAGAAGTCGAACAAAACTTAGTTATTTTGAAGAAAACTTATACGACACCTACAGTGTTTTTGAAGAATGCACAATTTTGTTTTCGTTTTTGTAGGAGTTGTTGAGTTTTTTAAATATATATAAATGATTAAAAACTCTATAATATTAATAATTAAGAAGCAATTATTGAAAATTCAGCAAAGCTTAGTTCTTCAAGTCATAAACATAATAGAGGTCAATAAAAAATTATGATCTAAAAAGGAATACAGTGTATGTTGACAAAATTTACTTTTAAAATTGAGGAAATGACTTGAATAGAATAATAATTAAAAATATTAATACAAGTTTAATAGTTCTACCAATGAAAATATTCAAGTAATACATTATCATGTATGTATGTATGTATGTTTGTATTTACCTTCCAATCAATGTAAATTTTCAGTTGGAAGTGAATATATTTATTTATTTCATGACGTCAATAATAATTTGTTTGTTGAGAGTAGACATACTTTTATCATGTAAATCTGTAATACGTGTCGTGTAAATAAATGAAATAAAAGAGTTGCCAAATATACTGATTTCCATTTGTGAAAATTAAAATTGCTAAATCATTTGATTTATCTACATTTTTACTTTGTCATTCTGATAACTATTAATTGTTATATTATGTAGATATGTACAAATGTAGATACTTGTGCTTGTGCATGTCTTACTAAAATCTAAGCAAATATGAATTTTGATTTATTGTGAAATAAGAGGTTTTTAACCTTTAGCAGCTGAAATATTTTAAAAATTCGGAAATACTAATTCAGAAATAATAATTCGAAAATAATAATTTTCAACTAGTTATCTACCTTTCTACAACATTATAATATGAATAAGCTGTGTTTTTTTGAGCACTCTTTTAAAAAAAAACACAACAACAATTCCGCTTAGTTTGCGGCGATTAACATCTCCTTAGCAATCTTAGCTGATTTTATAACAGATTTACGACTATTATAACTGTTATATTATTTAAGGTAAGCGACAGTTCGTTGTTCCTTAATGTTTAAGGTAACATAAAGGCAAAGGGCACAAAAAACACACCTAATGTCAAAGCACATTCGAATTGGACGCCATTTGCAAAACTTATGGCATCTTCACATTATGACATTACTTTTGTTATAGTTTGCCATTATTACATTCTTTTCCCCGATATTTAATTTTGAAGATCCTTCAATTTCATTAAACGAAAGTAGTTTCAAAATGAATGTTGTGTTTAGCGAAAAAATAACAAAAAAGATGAGATAAAATGTGATCATTTAAAAGTTAGGGTTATTTGAACATTTTTTTTGAATATTTGAACCTAATTTCAGTCGTGGTTCAAGATTTTAATACTCTGATTTCGCTGATTAAATGAGGTTCAACCATAATACAAGCATGTAATTGAATATTATATCACACTTTAACCCCGCACCATGGTTAACCTCGGTTAACCGGCCAAAATCAGTGGGTAAGAAACTTTGGCTTAGACAAAACTGTACAACTGGTCCTTAGTTATTTTCCTTCAGTCTCCTGCTTAAAACCTGATTATGATTTACCATGACCATGACAAATATTAAAGTTTGGACTTTTTTTCTATGTTGTTGTCGACTTTTCATTTGCGTGAAGTTTGAAGTTAAATTCAAATTAAATCAAGGTTCAATCAAGGTTTAAATCCGAAGCTGGGATGACCTCGAACTGAAAAAATAGGCTTCAATGTGGTTAGGTCAGCTTGTGTGTTTACTGTAATTTTTTTATTTGAAATAAAAGTTCCTCTAATTAAGAACTTAAAATATGTAGTAGATCCATATTTATTTCTCGAAAATTAGGTAGGTACCTACTTAATTTTTAGTAGTAAACCGATTTATTGCATACATACCTACGTATAATCTTTCATTATCTGGAATTTAAATTTAAAATGTTTTAAAAAAGGCATGATTCAATAGTTCAAATTTATTTACAGATACATGAAAAACAAGTACTTCAAAACTAATCTCTTGTTTGATTTAATTACAAAAAAAGTCTTCTTGACGCAATTACACTCATATTTGTTTTTGTATTTAATGTTTTAATCTCACATCTTTCGAACCTTAACTGACCCTGATAACTGATAATATAATCAGTCATATTATTCATATTTTCTATCTTAATTGATTTATGTATACAATTAAAAGTTGGTCTGAAAGATGTCTTTTTTGTATGTAGGTTCTTTGACTGAAAATATTTGCCCCTCTGTTCCAAAACCCTATAAGTACAATACAATCTTCGAGCCAAAATGTGCTGTGATTGTTGTGATTGCATTTTTTTTAAATACTTTAATACTCGTACATGAGGGACTTGATTTGTCTAGTTCCATGTACAACATCCAGAAACAAAAACCTAAAAAGGGGTGCATATAACTTTTTTAAATTGTGAGAACCAAGAGGGATGTTTTCTTTTATTTTTTTTTTTCAATTAAACGTAAAAGTCCCCTTATAAATAATAAGCTTGTAATAGACGAACAATGTCGGTCGCTCTATAGAAAAGAATGTTGTGTAAGTATGTACATTGTGTGTGTAGGAAATTAATACAAAAAAAAAAAAAATCAAATATATTATGAGTCATCCAATTTTTCGAAGCGCACGCATTTAGAATGAATTTTCACACGAAACGTAAATCACCAACATTTTCATTGACATTCTGTATGAATGAGTCGTTATATTACCCCCAACTCACCATCACCATAGGTACGAGTAGCTTTATTACGTTTAGAATTTTTATTTAAACAAAATCAATATTCATATCATTCACTGGAATATTACTCATGAACTTAATAACATTTCTTTTTTTTTTGTTTTCTTTTTGCTTTATTTTATACAGCTACCCATAAGGACTACAACAGTAATAAACGGCAGTCGACGAGTTCAAATGAAGAAGAAGCCTCCGGTAGCCGTGTACCCCCTTTAATGAGGAGTTGCTCTAGCCCAGCCATATACGGTGAGTACAGTAAAAACACATTCAAACCTGTGCAAAAATAAAGAAGTTTAACGTAAAATTTCTGACACATCACTCTATGACATTAATTGAATTTTACACGAACTTAAAAGTAATGTTACAGATTAAGTGTCAATCTGGAATCACCCATCACTACCCCGCCATGTTTTACAACTATGTCACACTCTATGATCAGTTTACTGTAAAAATGCATATCACTATGAAAATTGGTTAATACCTTATATGGCATGTCTATTTCCATTTTTATAGAAATGAAGTTAAGAATTCCGACAAAAGCAACATATCACAGAAATAGACTGAATAGTATTACTGAATTCGTAATAAGTGTTTCGCCAGTGATTCATGACAAAAAAGTAATAAAAAAAAAAATTACACTAAAAATTACTGCGGATTTACTATTGAGAATTTTAAAATCGACATTACAATTTTTAAAACGATTAGATCTTGTGATAGCATTTTAAGGATTCATTGCAAACAAATTGATTGCGATTGCTATTATTCATAATTTGATGCACTTTCTACAGGAATTCCGAAGAAAAATAATTTACCACAGAATCTATTCGGAGTGAATAATTCTATAATTTCTTAAACCCATAGCATTTAAGGGTACGAATCCCTTAAAAATGTTATCAACTACGTATTCTGCAGTGGTATAATTGTACAGATACTAAACATTTCATAATTTTTTCAATTGATGAACTTTTGTTAGGAATTCTGAAAAAAAAACATCAGAAACTCAATTCGGAGTGAGTAATCGCAAGAGATTGAGTTCTGTGATAGCATTTTATAGAAGCGTAGAAAAATATTTGACTCTCTGATAAAACGCAAGCGTATTGATACCTTAAGGATTTTATTATATATCACTTGCTGCAATTTCGCAATCACAAAATCCATTGGCAGTGAATAATTAATTATATTCCGTGATAGCTTTTAACGATTTCGAAGCAATATATTAATAACGATATGGATAGGTACCTAGATGTTTCACTAAATGCACTTTAGATAGAAATTCCGAAATAAAAATAACATGTCACATGAATCCACTCGAAGTAAATAATCCCATTATTTCTAAAACGATTGGATTCTGTGATAACTTTACTTCTTTATACATTTTTTTTTGTGTATCAAAATTTCGATTAAAAGTAATTCTTCGATAAGATTGATTCCATTCGTTTTTGTTTTAAGCATAACGAACATGTACATGTTTCTTGTACATGTACAACAAAAAAAACAACGAACCGATACTTCCGTAGTTTGTGTGATTTCCGTTCTGTTTGAATTTATTCCCTGAAAGTTGCCTTTTTTTGAGATGGGGGAAAATGCGAGTAAGGAAAAACTTCTCAATGAAACGTCACCGGTTCATAAGTTCAATTAACCTAGCCCCTTTTTCCCGAACCCGATTCTCATTCTTGAGTTTGGCCCCCGACATCGTAATTCGTAACAGGCAAACAGCGCAGCTCCATAAATACTTTTTTATATTGCTTCGGATTCGTTATTTTTATCCCTCAGTTTGTTTACTCACAAAAGCGCAGATATTAAGAAATAAAAATAAAAAAAGAATAATAAACGAAAAGAAAAGCAGAACAGTCTCTGAGTTAACACACCACTCGTTGCTTCTATGACTCATCGTCGTCATCCATGTGTGTTGTATTATAGCAAGCAAGGGGCCATCTGAGAGATATGTATATTATTGTTGTACCTATGTGAAGTATAGGCGAAAAACGGGTTGGGGGTCATTAAGAAATCTAGCACATGACGAGTTATATGGGGAAACATATCGTAACAACGGCGAAAATGATTCTGCGACGAAGTGATGGTGGTTCCAATGGTTTCCCTCTAAAAATAATATTCTTTTATTCTTCTTCTTTATAGATGCTAAATTTATTTTTCTGTCTTACTCATTGTAACTCATTTTTTTTTTTTCAATTCTTGGTGACTTGCAGACATTGAGACTCATCCTGCGTCACCCGTATTCCCGCACCTGCTTCTCGGCAATGGAAAGGACGCAGATAATCCTGAAGGTGTTGGCGCAAATTGGGTATTGAATGTTACCTGCCAAGCACCAAGTACAAGCCCGCAACCGGGAATGAAATATAAGCAAATACCTGCCAGTGACACACCTCATCAGAACATCAAACAGTACTTCCAAGAGGCGTATGATTTCATCGGTAAGTTATTACGACGTCCGTCCAGCCATACCATGATGACTCTTTCTCCAAAAAATCTTGATTTATGTTAATTTGCGTCGTGAAATAAATCGCAAACGACCGGCATTATTACTCTCCACAAATCGAGTTAAACTTGCCAATTAGTTATTATGGTTTTGATAATGTTTTACGAAAAATCTATACAAACCTTTCATTTTGTTAGTTCTTTTCATATTATGACTAATATTAAGAATTGGCGAACCTTTTAGAAATGTTATGTTTTGCGTCTTACAATCATAAATGAGGAATTCAGCAAAAACATTTATTATTCTGATTCTGAATTCTTATTGATTCGAGGTGTGTAACATCAGAGAGCCTCTCAAACATTCCTTTATGAACAAAATTTCTAAAAATAGCTAACGGCACAAAATTGGTGAATGATATAGTCATAGCCGAAATTGTGTTTGCCTTAAAACATATGGATTTGATTTTGTTTTTTGTTGTTGTTTCTCTTTAAAGAAATTGGAAAGGCAAATAATGTAAAAGAGACAGCTGAAGAAAACAAGTTTTTTTGTTTTGTTTTATTTCTATTACAATATAACTACAATGTACTAGTCATTATGTCTTGGGATGTTTTTAAAGAGTACCAATACAAATTTTTGCGTCACATTTTTGTATTGGTTATAGGTGTGGAATCTATAATTTTTAGTTGCTAGGGCCATTTGAAAAATATAGATAAGATATTAATGATTTTATATCTGCAAAAATGTGTTAAATCTAAACAATGACTGTTGGGCGCCATTCCATGGAGTGTTTTTATTTATGATTCAGATAATAGGTATGTAGAATCACCTTGTGATAATTAGTAAGTAATAAGCATTTATTAAAAAATTTGTATTTGAGGTGTGGGTTGAGGGTTCACAATAATTGAATTCATTCAACTGATACACAACCGAGATATTTGAATAATTTTTTGAATAAAACTTTGTATTTTTTAAAAGGGGATCTCATTACAGAAACATTTTTCCGAACAAATCTTTGAAACCTAAATAACAGTTATTGAAATAAAATAGCAAATAAACAAATTACTGAAAAATTGGTATTTAACCAAATATTCTTTAATCGAAAAAAGATTCAACACGAAATGCAAGCTACTTATTATTCCAGCGTTTTTTCAAAAATATTTTAAATAATAATGCTGGAACCAGCTTTTCAGGTATTTAGGAAGATACCAATGACTTTGGCAAACGAATGTAATAAAAGGTGATTCATTGGCACTTTAAAGTGCCAAATTGTATGCTTAGAAATTCCCTGTAATCGATGATAAATATAATTATTTACCTGAAACAAGTTACTTTAAAGTGCCAAATTGTATCCTTAGAAATTCCCGCTGTAATCGATGATAAATATAATTATTTACCTGAAAGAAGTTAGGTATAGATTTAAAGGTAAATAAATCATCAGTTAAAAATAATTTCCAGCTGAGGGAATCCCCTGCCTCATCATAAATATATACTTTAGATGTTTACCTGTGACTTAAAAATAACCTGAGCTATAGCTTATCTATGCAATATTCAAAACAGAAAAAAACAATGCATTGCATAAGTCGTCTGTTAATTACTCCGCATATAGAGGTCTCTCCAAATATCGTTCATTACCTACTGTTAGACTAGTTGATATGTCATCGCAACGCAATATAATTACTGTTACCATGAATCGAGTTCAGGTGCCCGTCAACCGTCAACTGACCGAATGTATGTCGTTAATTTTTTTGTTTTATTTTGTTGTTTGTTCCTCACTCCTTCCTCATATCTAACTAAAGCTACAGCAACAGCTGCCTTAATAGCTATACGCACTGACTCATCGCTAAAAGTCTTGACGCTGCTCGAGCAATGAAATCATTTTTTGTGTTTACACACGGAACCAATTTTATAATCACTTTGCGCTAAACCGATGCCGCTCTGTTTGTTGTTGTCAAAATTATATGCGCGTTGCTACTTTTGCAGCGCCACCTAGCAAGAGACAGTAACTGTCAGCTGCGCTCTGGGTCAGCATCTTCATAAAAAAAATAATAATAAGAACGCATATATAAAAGAGTGGAATTATTATTTGGCAATTATCACCAATCCATCTCACTCCCTCATATCACAAAGTGCTGCAAAGTGTTTCATGTACTTCACCAACAAAAAAATATGATAATCCCTCACCACCCGCCTCTGGCATTTTACTCATAGAGCAGAGCCCGCACGAACGAACGAAGACCTTTGAAGGTGAGATTCAATGCATGAGTCATCGTCTGAATCGTTATTTTGCGCATGTGTTGTTCGGCGCGCAAACACATGCACTAAAAATAAACATCTCATAAATAAAAATGCCTTTCCAACGAGGGAAAGGCAGTAGCGGCGGACAGAAAAACAGGGGAATGAATAAACTTTTTGACGATAAAAAAAAATAAACGAAAATAAAAACATACAAAATCGAAATCGTACTTCTGTGCTAGTGTGACCTTTTTTTTGTGTGGCACGCTGCTCTGGGTGAGTTCAAGGTTGTACGAGAGCCAGAAAACCACTGTTGCTCCAAAGTGCTACTGTTGAACGCGCTGCCGGAGAAAGGGTATTCCTCAAAATAGACTGCCTGTCCGATGTCTGCTTATGAGAGGGTTGGACGGTGAATAAAGAAACACAAAAAGAAAAGTTTTACTTGGCTTGTTTTCATTGGAAATATTTCCGTCCATTTTTTTTTTTTGTTTTGCTAAAAATATAATATTTAAATAAAATTATTGTCAAAATGCCAAATATTTTCTAATCGATTCATAATTTGGCCCGACGCTTTGCAAATAATAATAAGAACAATCGAAGTAAATTTACCCTATTTTTAATGTCAATTGTTACGGTGTATCATTTTTATGGTTGGTGATTAGGAACAAAATAATTGTGGGTTGGTCGTTGATGGTAGACAAGGAGGGTGAACAGAAGCAACGCTGAGTGTGTGCACTTGAGAGAGTTGCCATATTGTCATTTACAAGCCAAACATCGAAAACGAAGACAAACGAATGAAAGAAGGGTATATTTTACGATCTAGAGAGAAGGGTGGTTTGGTTGATTGGTTTCCCCCATCGCACCGTCCTAGTCGCTAGCGATGAGGTGCAGATGTACGTATCGATGGTAAATGGCTATGGCGGTGGTGTGGACGAAGTTGAAAACGGTGAGTCACCAACCATTATACTATTCATATCTATAGGTATACTTACTGTTACTGCGCCACCATTATCGTCATTACAACATAACGAGCGTCGGTGTGTTGATTTGATATCGGCAAACAGCGAGTGTAACACAAAACAGAAGTAAACGATGCCAAACGCCAGGCGCTTTCTTTTTCAGACATTAGGTACCTATATCATAAAAATCGAATTTAAGATATGTACTAGGTATATATCCTGGTTTATGGTTTTCTTTAGAATTTAGGAAAAATCTTTTAACAGGAAATTAAGGAGGGGTTCGGTGTACCGTAGTTCCCAATTTATAATGTTTAACTTATGAGAAGGTAGATCTTTTGACTAGAGGCTCGAAGAGACTTAATGGCTTTTAGTCTTAAAAATAACATGTGACGAGCATTATCCTTGTGCATAATAGTCTTAGCTTAATGTTAATTTTGTTCATACCTATCCCGAAACCCCATACCAATTTAATTTGTTTATATGAAATTTTACAGGACTTTAGACTGTTTGTTTATTTCGCTTCCCAAAATTTTAATTTTTGTAGAACTGTGACAGGACGAAATCAAGTACAAATTAACAGTTTTTTTGAAAGTCAGCGAACAGATTTATTGTTAGAAATTTGCCCTTTCGGCTGTGTATATAAAATCTATACATATGTAGTAGGTACTATCATTATCAAAAATCGACGGTGATGACGCTTGGTGGTTGAATCAAATCCAAGTTTTCGGGGAATAGAGGAACAGACCTATTAAAAAATTTGTTTTCCAATAATACATCATCTGTCAAAAAATTGTCATATGTCACATCCGTTTGATTCCAAATCGAGCACATGGTGCCATTTAAATTTTTTTTATTTCATGAAATTGGGAACAGAAAAAGATTCCGAAGAGCCAATTAAAGGAAGTAAGAGTCATTGAAAGATTGAAAGAAGTGTGCAAAAAAGTGCTCTAAATTTTGAAAGGAAAACGACATTCATTTTGACAGTTTATTATGTCAGCGATGGAGAACCCTTGAAGAAACTATTCGGGAGTACATTTTTATGACTCTTAAGATTTTTTTTTTTTAACATTCTAAAAACTGGCACTGGTTGTGGTCATTCTTTTTGTAGCCTTGCGTTTTATTGGCCAACTGTCCAACTGAAACTAACTAGAGTGTCAGTCAGAACAATCATTAATTTTACTAAATAACGAATTTTTGTTGTGCTTGGTTGATGAGTCACTCCATGTTAGTAAAAATAAAGAACTTGATTCGTGTTCCGCACTTGCCATTTATTTAGTTTAGTTGGGAATGGAAAATAAAAAATAAATCTATGGATTTTTGATATTTTTCACAAAATTTTTTAGCTAAATTATTTCCAAGCTGTAAAAACAAATATTCTTTTATTTGAACTTCCCGGAAATATTTGCGATAACAGATCTTGAATTCTCCGAGAAAAAATTGGACCAGCAGTAGTAATCAAATTAATGTCGAGAACTGCTAAACGACACGTTAATTAAAAAAAAAAAATATTTTTTTCTTTAAATTATTATCCCCAGCATTTTATCAGCACCTTATTGCCGGAAGTTTCCATGGCTATTTTTGTTTTGTTTATGTACCAATAACTCAGTGTAGATATATTTCTGTACATAAGGTAGCATTGGAATCTACTTGTTCAAAATAGCGGAAGAATATGGTAATAATAGTTTGTGGTTTTTACCCCACATATATGTAGTTATTGTGGTTACAAACAAAACAAAAAACCTTACACTGGTTCGTGCCTTGATAGCCAAGGAACATGGTCTACATTAATTAATTTTTTTCTTTATCCATCTACTACCCTACATTTAATTTTGTTCATCGAATAAAGTTTCGAAACAACAACAAAAAAAAATCAAACAAAAAAAAACAACCCCAACTGTAAAGTGTATAGAGGTATGTTATTGACATGAAAGAATAATAAAATGACTCACAAACACTCGAAAGTATGATAAGGAGGCCAAACAGAACCAACAACAACAATATAACTCCAACCCTGATAGTAAAGTAATTGCCAGCAACTTATCATTATCAATTTTTTAATAAAAATGTATATATATTGCGATAGGTATTTGTTATTTTGACAAAACTGTCTTATCTTATCAAAATGGGAAAGAACAATCGAAAGACCACAAAGGTCATCAACTAATAATTCGATATATTAACCATTTTTTTGCAACTCATTTTATGAAAAGTTTCTGATGTAGCAGTAATATGGGGAATGAAACACTAATCAAGCTATAAGGAGTACACAATCATAAAAAATGAATCGTGCGTTAAAATGTCTGACTAATAACAATTTGTGTATATTGATGGAATAATCATTAAAAAAAAATAAATATTAAATCAGGGTAACGCCAGCGATTATATATTATTACTATTGATTCATCGTTTGTCAACAGAGAATGTTATTGTTTGCGCGCCTTAATTTAAAAATGTACAAATAATATACAATACATCACATTACACCCTCCTCCTCCACCACCTTCTAAAGATGAGTCATATTTTGTGCGTTACGCACACTATTCACACGATACAACCAAAAGGTGTCGTCGTGGTTTTATTTCGTCATCGTATCGTTGGTTGCCAGGCTTATCACTTGTAAAGAATGCAAGTGACATTTTTGTTTTTGGGGTCATAAAATGTACGCTAAATATACAGGCGCTCTTAACGAGCACCAGTGCGGCACGACGCGATTGATGACCAACACCAACCAAGACACGTACTTTTTTCTCTTGTTTACAACAATGATGTTGATGATGATGACGATGATGATTCACAAAAGTCGGGAGTCTTCCCCAAGATTCTTTTCAACGATTGTGCGCATTCATTCAGTCAAGAGTATGACGAACCCTTATAATACTTCTGCTGCAGCTACTGCCAAAGGATACCTTATAATAATTGTTTTCGATGAATCATTTTTGTTCTTTGATCAATATCATATGCATATATGCGTAGGTATACAAATACACAAGTGAAATAAAACTAAAAATCGACTTTTAACGGCCAATGAATTATACTGTCTTTATTAGTCAGTATATTCATATAATATCCTTGGGGCTATATAATAATCTTTTGTTGTGTTTGTCTTGCACGGTTATAAAAATTTACATCGTTTTTGTGTAAGCAAAACGGAGGAATTTTAATGATAATCGTTAAGAAGTATTTTGGAAATCGAATGGGTTCAGTTACAATTTACAAAGTTCAAATATTTGTTGATACCAACTGTTGATATGATTATGACAATATTTGTTATGTTTTCGTTTTGAAGGAAAGTATGATAAATCCACTTAAAAAATCGTTAAATAAACTCTGTTTTTAAATAATTAAAACAAAAATGTTCATAAACTAGAATTTTAAGGGGGTGGTAACCCTACCTGAAAATAGGGCTTCTTACCAAATAGCAATATGTATCGCTCTCTCGTTTATTCACAAGCGTTTATTTATCGCTTTGTGGATATATAATTGACACTAGCCACAAAGTGCTAGTTGTCACTTTTGACAGTTTGACAGATTCTTAAAGAGCTCTAAAGAGCTCCCTACCAAAAAGTAGCGGTCTATCGTGTATTCACAAGCGTTAAAATCATCTTTTTGTGGGAATATGTCATGTGACCGCCTATGCGTGTGACAGTATATAATACTCGCTGTCACTTTTAAGTTTTGACTGATTCGTAAAGAGCTCTTTCGAATGATATTTATATGAACTCAGACAACTTTCTTTTTTGATATAGAATATTTTTTTGGATATCGGTTTACTTTTGCATTATAGACAATTATTACTATCCGTCCCTAGATAGAACTACCAGTTCCGTCTTCAGGACGAGTCGATCATACATTAAGTGATGATTTTCGTAATTTTTTTTTCAACGACGCATTAACGTAAATCATTTATTTTTTTGTTTTTTTCTCATACATTTTTTTTAAAAGCAAACAACTAAATTGTATCATTTTATTTTTAATTACAGAAGAAGCACGTACAAAAGGATCAACTGTGCTGCTGCATTGTCATGCGGGCATTTCAAGAAGTGCAACAATCGCCATCGCTTATGCCATGCGTTATAAATCCTTGTCTCTTATCGAAGCATACAAACTTGTTAAAGGCGCTCGACCAATTATATCACCCAATCTAAATTTCATGGGTCAATTACTTGAACTTGAACAGAGTTTACGAGCAGCTGGTGATTTAGAGCCATTGAGTCCAACAACTAATACAACAACTAGTCAAAGTGCCCCAACGTCCGACAACGAAATGGAAAGCGATGAAGATGAAACACTTCAGTGCCCTCGGCTTTCATTCCTTACATTTGATTCGGATAGTTGTTCATCGTCGTCTGGACTCCCTGAAGCAGCTGATTCAGAATCGGTACCATCTACAACAACCTCCTCAGTGTCATCATCATGTTCGTCATCACCAGTATCAACAACGGTGCCGAGTATATTTTTGCCCAATAATAATAATACTGTTGTTGTGGTGGGTACTGAGCAGCAGTGTCCTCCGATGGTATCCTTGGCGAACAATTAATTAATAAAATTAAGAAAAAATCAGGATGGAAAGAGAAGCGTAAACAGAGACAGAGACAAAACATAATGGTTGTCCTCCGGAGAGACCAATGCAAACATTGTTCTTGAAACATAAAGTTGCTAGATTATATCTAATTTTAAGTTCGGTTAGATTTTAAATGGAAAAAATGTGTTTAGTATGTGAATATCTTATTTTCTTTTTTGTAAAATAGGTTTGTTTTTGTTGTTGTATAAATGAGAAATACCTATCCCTCAACCCCCCCCCCCCACTTTTAACTCTTGTAATTAAACGAGACAATACATAATTATAATATTGATGAGCGATGAAATTCTTGTGCATAGTTTATAATATTTTTAATTTATTGAATTATTATGTAGTTCTTATTTTTTGCGATTGTTTCTTTGATTGAGCATAGAAATTAAATAAGAAAATAAAAACGAAACTGAAAATTGATCTAGGTACTTAACTAAAATTTTTCTAAATTAGATAAACAAGTATGTAATAAATAAAATTAATAATAGTTTTCTAGATTGCAAAACAGATTTCAGAGAAGAAAACAAAAAGATTTTTATAAAATTTTTTACCAGAAACTAACACTGGCCTTAAATGAAACCGCAGACATAAGCATAAAAACTATTGTATAATAATTATTTATTATTATATACATACACTATATACCTACCTAATAATAATACATATATATTTATAAATGGGAAGTAAACACACTGATGTTTGCAAATTATTTATATTACCTATTATAAAACTGTTTTAAGTTTTAAACGATTTCATAAATTATTTTCATGCTGTAAACAAAAAAAATGCTATCTCTTCAATTAAATGGTTAACTATATAAAATAAAAATCATTAAAATTTAAGGTTTCTACACACACACAAATTTGGAAATACATTTTAAAATCAATAATTAAAAAAAAATACGAGTACCTTTTTTCAATATATACGAGTAGATCATATACATTTATAAGTGATGAATCAGAAAAATAATATAAGAATAATAATTAGAAAATAAAATATTTAATTAAAAAAAAATAAAATTGGTATTATATTTATCATAGACATGCGATTATTTTATACATGGATTAGAAAAATGAAAACACATAAAGGACTTGCGCGAAAAATTACTTGAAACATTGATTTTGCTCCAGCAGCCAGCAATTTAAGAAAAAAAATTTAAAAAAAAAACACATGAAATCCTTCTTCTTTGTCTTCGGTTACATAGCTCACCTTACATAAATTACACCCCTATAATTGAATATAAGACAGTTCTAAATACGAGTAGTTTACAATCATATTCGTATGTTTTGTGCCAAAATCAGACGTAAGTTAAGTTTTTTTAGGCTCTAAATTCGTATATGGCTAACAAAATTCACCACTACCTACAACTATTTTATTCTTAGTTTTGTTATATCGATTCACCGATTCTTTGATGAAAATTGGTATATTTTCCCCATGCACATTTAGCGTGATGTTTTAATCATTTTTCTTTCATTTTATTATATTTATTTCTAATTTTTACCAGAAATTATTTAAATTTTAAAATTGGTGTATTTAATTAATATGTCCTCCTCTAATTTTGATTACTTTTTGCACTCGGTTTAGCATCTCCATTTTTATTTAACCGGCGGCAGCGGCGATTCTACTTATGGGGTTCGCCGGGTTGACCTCAGAAAACGTCGACAGGCCTCCCGGCTTTGGATTGTTCCATTTCTGAGGCCAACTAAATGCAGGTGTCGTTGCATATGTTTCATCCAGGAGTTTTTGCGCCTGCCTTTCTTCCGCGTAGGCTTCCTCGGATTCTCTTACTTCTTATTCGCTCAAGCACTCGATTGAGCATCAGATCCATAAATTGTTCGAACCTTTTTTTTTAATTAAGCATAATGAATCCACACCTACATGTGTTAAACCATCACTTATCGTTGCCTATTAGCTTTTTGATGGGATTAAAAGCAGGCGGGCTTTCAGAATATTAAAATATATTAAAATTATGGTGCACTCGGGCGTATACGTACTTTTTTTCATTGAATTGTGTTTTTTTTCTAATTTGTTTTAACAAATACGCACTGGTGAGTTAAACTCGAGTTAACTCACCAATTATAAAGGGTTTACTTGAGATTTTTTTGGAAACTTGATTGACCTGGCAGTGAAAAACTGGAATTTAGATAGCGATATCTCGAAATGGCTTCTTTGGAAAAAAATTGGCTTATTATAATCCAACAAAAAAAACTGAGTCGGGTAGGTCACCGTAAGTTTACTTTTCTGATTTTTGATGTTGATGACAGCCCAGGTCATTCGGGTTTTTTCGGTTAGAAAATGGACTTTTTAGGTTGTATTATAGGTTTCCCATAAGGATTTTTTATGAATGGGGCGGGTATCAAATGAAAGCTAAGACCCCTCCTTACGAATCCAATGGTTGCACAGACTTTTGTTGGTTATTGACGTGTGTCCGACCACTTTTGTAAATATATGTGTTTTGCATTTAACATGTTGCTTACTAGAAGCAATGAAACAAGAACGTTAAGGTCTTATTTCTAGGCTATTTGATATAATTTTACAAATAGATATTTGACATGGCATGTTTTGCAAAAACATACCGCTCAAATTTTATGAATGAATTTTATGAATGGTTGCTCGAAAATTTATAAACATTTTTAAATAATTGAAAAATTGCATAGATCGAAAATTTGAAAGTTCGAAAAACTATTGTGTCTTTAAATGTAAAGGAATGTAAAAGTATTAATCATCACACTTTTTTAATTAATTTTTGTTATTTCTGGAATGTTGTTTCCTTCCCAAAAAAAACAGTAAATTAAGGCTCACGTTCCACGTCATGTTTACTAATGTCGTTTTCGGTTGGATTTTGGAACAGTACTACTCTTTTTTGATTCCAATCGAATCATTTTCTCATGTTCCGAGACGAAAATATTTATGTGTGTGTGAGTCTGATTTTTATGTAATGACATATGTTTTGCACGTTCTGTCGAGTAGAATTAATTTGACAAATAATTCAATGAAAGGGTTTATATATGTATATGTGTGTGTACCAGTTGTACTCCTTTATAAAATCCGGAACAGAAAAACAATCCAAAAACATTACTCGGAACAGCCAATCGAATTATTTTGGAGTAAGTGGAGTCAAAAAGGAGTAACTCCGAACCTCCAACCGTAAACGTCATAAATGTGTTTTTATGTCGTTTTCGGTTGGAGGTTCGGAGTTACTCCTTTTTGACTCCGCTTACTCCAAAATAATTCGATTGGCTGTTCCGAGTAATGTTTTCGGAGTATTTTTCTGTTCCGGAATTATTTAAGGAGTAGACCCAGAACACACAAATACATATGAACCCTTTCATCGGATTATTTGTCAAATTAATTTAACTCGACTGAACGTGCAAAATATACATAAATATCAGACAATTTACGTCCACACACATAAATATTTCCCAAATTAGTCTCGGAACAATAGAAAATAATTCGATTGGAATTAAAAAGGAGTAGTACTGTTCCGAAATCCAATCGAAAACGACATTAGAAATACATTTTTAATTTTTAAAACACAGTCGATGCCGATAATAGCGACCGCCAAGTTACCAGCCATGTGGAAGCAAAAGCCGGTGGTCGTTTAGCCGACTTACCACAAAAATGACGGATAAGAAAAAACAGAAGTACATATGTAGGTAAGGTAAGCGCTTTCAAATTTTAGGAACAGAATAATAATAATATTAGGAACAGAATATTTAAGTTTATTCGAGAAGAAACGATTTTTTTGTATATTCGAACATGTTCACGTTTGAATTATCAGTTGCTTATATCTTCATTCCGTCGTTATAAGCGGCGAAACCGAAATATTTTTGTTTGAAATTTCTCGTAATATGCAAATCGTTAAAGACGACGATTTCATGAAATTTTAACCGACGATAAACTACTACAAATTGTATGAAAACCAACCAAATGAGGGAAGAGTGGTCGATAAAAGCAACTCGTCGTTATAATTGTTGCATAGCATCTGCAGCAATCAGGGTTAAGGAACATAAACAAAATACACATGATTTATGTTTTCGTTTTTAATGTTAACACAATTAATGAATTATATGTTAATTCAGGATAATTTAAATTTTGACAGCTCTGATTTTGTTCTCAGATTAAAAACCTAGGGTCCTTGAGAAATCAACAGTGTGCTCCCACACATCGAACACAGACCATAGAAACTAATGTTTTTTTCCATTGGTTAAAAATCAATTTAGTTTCTTATTTATTCTGTCAAAATTTGGATCTGTCAAAAACAGGTAATCAAACGCTAAAATCACTCTATTTTTTCCGATATTCTCCCTTATAACTCTGAAAATATGCAACTTAGAAAAAAACCATCCACTATAAACTTGTTTGTAATACAATTTTCTACAAGACCGGATTAGTTTTAAATTCATACTAGCTATATTTGTGTTACTATCATCCATGAATCAAAAAACTGAAAAACTAAGTAATTTTTAAGCACTCAAGAAATAGGTCAAACATTTTCCGATTCTGCTTAAAGTTTGGAATCAAGTAGTCTATAGTCTACAAGACGAAATTCGAAAACTCGATTTAAATCGGTCAAATAGTTTCGGCAAGAAACATGATGTTAACTAAGTGCAACAAGCAATGTTTGCATCATTGCTGTGGTCAAAGTAGGACACTTAAGTTGGCACTGATTTTTGTTCACGTACTCGCAACCCTTAGCTATGATAAAATATGGTTATGATATTTATATCTTTTTTTAAGCAATTTTAAAAGTTCCGAAAATTGTTGACTTGACATATAAATGTGTAATTTCGTGAACATTTTTGAAACTTTTAATTTCAATACCAAAATTTGCTTAAAAAAGAAATAAATATTATAACTATATTAACAGAATCTTGAGTAACTCTTTGCTTACCAAATGCATAATGGTAAAAGTCCGGAATGAAATTACTAAAACAAAATATTTCAGACTTTTTCCAAGGTTGATAAAAACGTCTAAGAGTTACCGGTAATTTCTAAAATTTCAAAATTTCGAGGCATTACAGGCACCTACATATATATGCAATCCATAATAAAAGCTACACAACAAAAAAAGTTCTAAAATATTTTATGCAGGTTTTGGCAGATTCCGAAAGGGTTTGGAGAATATGAACGGTCATCTTTATTTAAAATTCTATTTTATATTTATTTTACTTTTTTGTATATCACATTCATAAACATCATTTCGTTTCACCTTTTAATCTTTGTATATATAATGATCTACAAAACAATACATCCGTAATTTGTCTGACAGGACAAGATAACGCAAGCACGTGAGTAAGGTGCTCTTAATCTTAATAATGTGTGCTTGTCATCAAAAACTCTGAACTTGCCACCTCATTTAAGTTTGGTTGAACTCAGCCAACATTTCATGAAACCACCTCATGACTAATTCACTGTCTGGGCACACTCATCGTCCATTTACTCAGCATATTCAATTCACAATTATCTGCCCTACCCTTACAAATTCATCATCAAGCAATTAATCACATTATAATGCATTTGTAACATACATACCTACATATTTACAGTGTTTTTTTTTTTTTTTTGTGGATCCTCGAAAGATTACTGATTAAGAACAGGAACAGGTGCCAAATTTAATTGAATTTGTTTACCTGTTAAAGTTAGCTTCAACCTGATTAATCAATTACAAAGATAAAAATGCTAAAGTAATCAGAAACATAAGTTTGTTTTGTGGAGATTCTTTCTAACATTATATGGATTATATTATGGAAATGTTTTTATTTTTATCGGCTATTTATATTTGTATAGTTTTCTAATAAATTTCAAATCTTATGAGGCAGTAAAATGTTACAAAAAGTGATACTGCTTCTTACATTTTTTTTTTGGCTTAAACAATTATATTTTTATATTTTTATGAATAAATATCTACCCCCTTATTTATTAAGTAGAAGTAGTTATTTCAGCTCCCGTGTTTAGGAAAACTACATCATGGAATAAGAATTTTGTGGACTCAAATTAAAGGTAATCGCTTACTGCTCCAATTGAGTCCGGAACATTCTTATTCCATGGTGTAGTTTTCCTAAACACGGAAGCTTAAATAACTATTTTTTCTTTATAAATAAGGGCGCTTATGTTTTAACAAATCATAGCTTCTACAATTTTTGACTGATTTTTTAGAAATGATAACTCATTCGATTCAGCATAAAATTAACATTAAAATTAAAGTTAAAACAAAAGAAACGAAATTGTTCCTGAAAACGGTTTCCAAATCCAAAGGTTAAAAAAACTGGAAAAAAATTGTGATTTTCATACTTAATCCAAAAAATCTACATACAATTTTATAGTGTAAACGCAAAAGTTTATATTTTAAAAAGTATCAAATCAGACGTAAAATGACTAAGTAAAAAACGGTGAAGCATGAAAAGTTTTAGTAACAGACATTTTTTTTTGACATTTTGAGGGTCTATGAAAGTTTTCAATTACCATCATAATGATATACTCAATCATACCTTTCAAGCTACAACTTCTATTTAGGTCACTGCAAAAATAATTTTTCACTGTAGCACAGTGTTAGTATTCAATATAAACGCACGCAGACAACGTCAACTCGACAAAGTAAAAAAAACCGAGAACAAGTTCAGGGCAACCCTAGGTCTAGGTCTCAAAAAATACAGAGAAATCTCCTTCACAAATATATGAGTGTTTGGTATACTATACCATATTAAGCATTTATTTAATTTCATTTATTCAATTAAACATACTTTTTATCTAACACAGAATTTTTCGAAGACTAAAAGAAATAATGTAAAGTTTTCAGCCGGAATTATTGAGGAAAAGGTAGTAGCAGATTTTAAGAAAGTATTTTAAATCTTCATTAAAAAAATTAGATTTGTATAACCCCAAAAATGTTGAATTAACTGGTCTTCTTATTTTTAAATGGGAATATCTCAAAAAAGCAAAGTGGATGGAGTGATTCGAAACACGCATTCAAATTTATTAAAATGTATACATTTTTTGGGAAAACTATTATGTATTAGTTTCTGCAACAAAAACATTTATATAGTGCAATGCATTCCCAATCAGTATACCTAAATATTAAATTATTACATTCTGACTTTGTATATGAAAACTAGTAATATCATCAGCATCGACGACTGCTGAGTCACGTAGTGTCGAAATCCACCAACTTCTCTCAACACGTTTTGTTGAGGAAACAAATTTGAAAGTCGAGATCTAACTTACCTTACAATCACCCATATTCTAAAACTCGTATTTATGACTCGTATTCGACTACAGTAGTATTTTGGTATTCCAAAAGTCGTAAATCCGACTTCACTTCTACAAATATTGAGAAACGAACAACATCGCATACGACTGTTCATATTTTATCATTACTCCGAATCTAGTATTAATTCGAATTAAAGTCGTATTTGTGTTGTTTATTCCTCGTGTGAAATATTTTAAACGAGGTACACATAAAATGTGTAATTTTTCGGATAAAAATGGACAAAAACCTAGCATATATGTAGATATTTTTTTCAATATTCCTGCTATTTGTTTTATCAACCTACGAAGGATACCGCAGCTTTAAGACCATCGAAATGCACTTTAAAATGCAAATTAAAAATGTAAAAAGACCTCTTCTCTGTGGAAACTGTATGCAATCAACCTGGCAGTGATAGCGCGACCATAAAGCCACTTAAATGCAACACAAAACTGATAGATGCAAAACAGCTTTATACCGCTCCAAATTTCGTTTATGTACCTATATCCGTGTAAATTACAGGAGGGGAAGCCGTTCAAATGGTCAGGTGAGTGCGAGAAAAGTTTTCAGGAACTCAAGCTACGTTTGTGTAATGCTCCTGTGCTGACCTATCCGACTCCTGGAAAACTTTTCATCATCGATGCCGATGCCAGTAACGTCGGAATTGGAGCTGTACTGTCGCAAGTCCATGAAGGAGAAGAAAGTCGTCGCCTACAACAGTAAGGTACTCTCGAGGCCAGAGCGCAATTATTGCGTGACCAGAAGGCAACTTCTAGCTTTAATTTTGGGAACAAAGCACTTCCATAAGTACATCTATGGACAGAAGTTCCTCCTTCGAACAGATCACGGTGCGCTTAATTGGCTTCTGAACTTCAAAAATCCAGAAGGTCAAGTAGCAAGATGGATCGAGAGACTGCAGACATACGACTACGAAATTCAACATCGAAGAGGAAAACTGCACTCAAACGCAGATGCATTGTCTCGAGGACCGTGTAAGCAGGACTGTAAGCATTGCACGCGTCAAGAAGAAAAGGAAGCGGTTGCCATCCAACGAATAAGAGCCGATCCCATTTACGGTTGGAGCAATGGAAAACTGAGGACTGCCCAACAAGAAGACTCGGATATAGAGCCCATTCTTGCATGGAAGGAACACGAAGAAAAATCAGAATGCGGTAACATCTGCGATAGAAGTCCAGCTCTCAAGCATATTGGACACAGTGGGACTCACTTCATGTGCAAGAAGGAGTACTAAGGCGCAAATGGGAATCTGCAGATGACAAGTCTTATCTGATGCAGTTGATAGTGCCTAGGTCAAAGGTTAATGACGTTCTTCGAGAGATGCATGATGGAGCATCTGGAGGTCATTTGGGAGTCAATAAAACGCTGGAGAAGAAACGACAACGGTTCTACTGGCTACATGCAAGAGATGATGTCGAAAAGTGGTGCTGAAAATGTGATACTTGTGCTGCTACCAAGGGACCAGGTAGAAAGCTTCAAAGTAGAATGCAACAGTACAATGTGGACACACCTTTCGAAAGAATAGCAGTAGATGTCACAGGTCCGTTTCCGGACATTGGAAACCGATACATTCTTGTAGTCATGGATTACTTCAGCAAGTAGCCTGAGGCATTTGCCATCCCAAATCAAGAAGCGAAAACAGTTGTTGATCAGATTATCTTCAATTGGGTGAACAGGTTCGGCGTACCTTTGGAACTGCATTCTGACCAAGGAAGGAACTTCGAATCTAACATATTTCAGGAGGTTTGCTCTTTCCTTGGCATCAAGAAGACGAGGACAACACCGCTTCATCCGCAATCTGATGGGATGGTAGAACGATTCAACAGGACTCTAAAAGAACATCTGTCCAAGGTTGTAGGCGGCTATCAACGAGACTGGGACCGCGCGCCATATTCCATTGTTCTTGATGGCCTATCCAAGTGCGGTTCATAGTTCAACAGGACATACCCCATCGGAGATCCTGTTTGGCACAACAATACGGCTGCCCATTGAAGTCAAATTTGGATGCCATACCATGGAACCGGAAAGGTCAGATGAATATGTGGATAACCTCAAAGAAAGACTCATTGACATTCATCAACGGAAAGGAAAAACATAAAAACTGCTAGTGATAGGATGAAAACACGGTACGACACCCGTGCAACGAGGAAAGGATTCCAAGAAGGAGACCTGGTGTGGTTTTAAAATCCTCACCGACAAAAGGGACTGTCACCAAAACTTCAACAAAACTGGGAAGGCCCATATACCGTTGTGAAGCGAATCAATGATATGGTTTACCGCATTCAGAGAGGAGTAAGTGGTAAGCTTAAAGTAGTACACTGCGACCGTTTACATCGTTATAACGGTGGAAATAATGGATTAAATCGGGACGATCAATCCTAAGAGGGGGGCACAATGTGGTGAATATGCCCAGTTATGTAAACAATGACACATTATTTCGGATATAAATACAGGGCCACCAGTCCGAAAGCGGCAGTTTGATTTTGAAAGTGAACGAATAAATGTTAGTGTGAATAAAGAGTTGCATACTTGTGCTTGGTTATAATTAAAGTATTAGAAGTAAAAGTAATTGAAATAAAAGCGTTTATAATATTTCAGTTTGAATGTCACTTTCTTCCGAGTTATGGGACATTTTCCTTGGGGGGGCATTTCAGGCCACCTTCCCTTACTTCAATCTTTAACAACAAAATTGACTTACATATTCAAGAAAAACCAGAAAAAAACTCACACGTACATGAAACACGTCATCTCATGGCCAAGCATTGAACAGCCCTCCATGTCTTGTTTTTTTCGACATTTTGCTGCATGGACATGGATTTTTTGGACTCCATGGGATTTTTTTTAGACATGTTCATAGTCTGCCCATCGTTCATGGCCTGTGGAGGCGTAAGCGGCAACTGAACTTCATAGACTATGATTTTGCTAACCCTAAAGGCTCTCCCAAACGAATGCGGAACATTCGTTGTGGCGAAGAAACAGTCGTCAGTCAAAATGAATTCATATGTTTCTCCGTCGCGTTGGTGTAGGCACTCTCATATATCACCATGTAAATAAATTTTGACATGCGAATGTTTCTTCGCCGCAACGAATGTTCCGTATTGGTTTGGGAGAGCCTTAAGGCTACACGGTTGGCAAGTACTAGTAATCAAGTTGCCATATACATACCTACATTATTTGTTAATTAATACATGCAAAAACCATAGCAACTTCCTCGTTTACTGGCATGGAATTTCTGAAGCCAGTAGTGAAGCAAAGGCAAGTGGACTCGTTCAGACTTGTATATAAAGCGATCTCTAAAGCTTTCGTGAAATTTTTCGAATATTTTAAGCAATTTTCCAGCCTTAAGGCTTAACTACATAGGCCTAGTTTTGTACAAAAGTACAAAAGTAAGAAATAAATGTCTATTCTGAAGACACCTGCTTGCAAAAAAAACAATGGAAAATTGTGCATGGTGGTTTAATTTATGTGTCAAAATAATTTTCGTATGTTTTTTTCGCAAGCATGTTTCTTTAGCGAGCATTATAATTTCTCACTTTTGTACTTTTGTACTAAAGTAGGTCTATGTAGTTAAGGATTTATTCTGACAACCTGATGCTCTTCACTAGTCACAATAATCTCATAACTCGCGAGGAACTCTCGCCTCATAAGAACTTTAAAATTATGATGTGCTCCTTGTCAGATCACAACTCACGTTACTCTTGTTAGGTTACTTATGAGGGCTTCCACAGAATACGAAATTGTGACCGCCTTATAAGAAACCTCACAAAAACAAACCTACCTCACATTGTGACCTGTGAGCCTCACAACGGAAGAATAGGGCTGTTAATAAAACTATAAGTTCAGAATACTAGATAGGTTATCCTAGTAAAAACAGAACGTAGCCAGTAAAAACTTGAAAGCAACTTGCTTGGCAACTTCCTGGGCAAGTTGCTTGCTGCCTACGTCACAGCATATTCACGTATATGAATTTGATAGTCAATATTTGTAGCCAACTTGCTTGCCAGTACTTGCAGTGTGTAGCCTCGGGATAAGTTCTGAACTCGTCTTTTTTTTGAAAAATCTATCTGAACTTGCAAGAAAACACCACAGTACTTCCTCTATGGAAAACACGCCGAATATTACGCTCTGATTTCATGTTCCTTTGGGAAGGCTTCAAGCTGTTGTGTTGTGAACTGTGAAGTGGTGTACCGCTGTCATTAAATATTTTTCAGACGCCACCCAGCGATACAACCGTTGAGTATATATAATATGAAGTGCTCGTGCCTATCCCTAATGCATTGTTATACTTGAGCCTGTGATAGAGGCGTGATTTCAATATAGAGAGGGTATTTTGACATATATGCAGTTATGATGGTGTTGTTGTAAAAACTCTCTCTATATTGAAAATTGAACAACTGCATAGATTACCGCGCCCCCTATGATGGTTATGTTTTTGGAATGTAAACAAGCACTCCATACTATATATACTCAAAGGATACAACACACAAGACAAATGTGGTTCTATATATATAAAGTAAACAAGCACTCCATACTATATATACTCAAAGGATACAACACACAAGACAAATGTGGTTCTATATATATAAAGTACATTGCAGCGAATGCAACACAGGGGTGGAATCGCGTAAGGTGATTTGTGATCATCGTATTTATGACAGTCACATGTGATAGTATTTGATTTTCCATCTGTGTAAAGTGATCACCAAAAAATAGTGCACATTTGGTATCACTTTGAGAGCAAATATTGATAGGCACACATACTAGCAAGATTTGACATTTCTCTCAAAACAATTTGAAGGTTTTCTTTTGCAGTCACCAAATTTATTTAAAAGTGTTAAAATTAAACAATTTTTGTGAATAATTGCAAGAAAATTAAGCAAAATTGTGCGTTGGTTAGATTTTAAATATTGAAAAATATAAATTAGTTTCGAGCTCAAGTGATTAAACCACACCGTCACCGATGTGATTCTCTGCTGATTTAAAGAAACCCGCGCTTCCAATTCCCTGTACCCATCACTAGAGATTAGTTTTTTTCTTGAATACAAGCACAATTGTTGTTGTTAATTTTTGCAACTGTTCACTGAAATCAATTTATTTTAATTCTTAATAAAAAAAAACATGAACATTTTTGAATAGTAATAAAATGTGAACCTCATTGGACATAATAATTTGTGTGTTTATGCTGTAAATTTTATAAACGTCGTTAGCCATCGACTAAAATTTTGCGTCTTAGAAAGGCAACAATTACAGCTCTAACTGATGAGGTCCACTGTAATTGTTATCAGGACCGAAACGCATTGGACTAAAGGTCGCTTAAATACTTTTTATTGAATTTCATTCAATACAGTCCACTAAATAAAAACAAAAACAATATAACTTCTATTGTTTAGGTTTTTTCTTTCTTCATAATAATTTAATAAGACTTTTCCTTCATACTCGTAGGTAAATAATGTGTACAAAAATTTATCATGGTAAATTTTATTTTAGGGCTCAAACGTTTTAGCAATAAAAATACTATAGGGCTATTCACGATCCGATGCAACTGGTCTAGTATCATTGCAAAAGTGTAAAATTCAAAAATGTTCTTGCTCTATAACAACAACACTGCCTTAAATCTTGCAACAGTTTTGCATTTTTGCTATACCTTAACCCCATTGCAACAAGGAGTGTAAAATTTGCCTGGTGTCATTGTCAGTTTGGAAGGAATCTTTTCAATTTTACACTTTTGCAATGATACTAGACCAGTTGCATCGGATCGTGAATACCCCTTTTGTAAATATTGATTCAATGAATATATATTTATTAAAATATAAGGTCCTTTGTCTTGAAAATGCAGAAAATATAGCATCCATAAATAGTTTAACATCAAAGTGATAGCTAAATAACTGTCACAGAAAAAAATCAGAAAAATATGACTATTACATGTGACAGTCACCTTACGCAGACGAAATTTGTTGATAATGACTATCACTCATCACATATCACCTTAGCCGATTCCACCCCAGGACTCCACAACACACGAAATAGGTGTGGTTCCGGCTTTAAATCGTAGAATACAAGTCAAAAAAAAAAAACATATTTTATATCGAAATTTGAAAGACGGCTTTCACACAAGGAAGGAGTTGCCAGAAACTGGCTAGTTTGTAGGCGAGAAGGGTGTGAGGGGAAATTTTGTGTCTTCCTTTTACGCCCTTCTCGCCTAGAATCTAAAAATCGCCGGCAACTCAGTTTCCTTGTGTGAAAGGGGTCAAACCACGATTTTTGTTAATTTACCCTACAATTTTTGGTCAATAATATCCAACATTCTTCTATGCTACTGGATATGAAAACTTTTTTTGACAGTTTCTTGTTCATGACATTTTGCTTCCGAAAATAAAAAAAATAAGTACATTTTTCCAAGCTTTTCCAGCTGTGCCGGTTATTCTATTTTTCTTATTTCTCTAATGAATTAATATTGTTCCTTAAATTAAACAAATAAAACAAAATATGTTTCGTACACTGAGCCGAAATATCTCAAAAGTGCTTGATATCCCTCAAGTATCGCGTCGAGGTATTTTTTCAACAGGAGCATTGCACAAAAGTAAGTTTATTCTCTGGCGATGAAAAGTTTTGTTTGATATTTTACATAATATCCATGATTCTTCCTTAGAAGAAACAGAAAAAGAAGATTCCGGACCATCTACGATTCTCGTAGAGAAAGATGCAAATATCACTTTGATCGGCATTAATCGCCCCAATCAGAGAAATGCCATCAATGCGTCAACTGCGGCAAAGTTATGCGAAGCTTTCATAGAATTCGAAGCTGATGACACATCCCCTGTGGCAGTGCTTTACGGAATTGGGGGTTCATTCTGCTCGGGCTATGACATCTTAGAGCTAGGAGCTGATGGCAAGAATATCAGCACTGACATCCTCATGGCTGCTGAAGGATCTGTGGTAAGAGAAAGAAAAACAATATACTTCTTTCCTCAGCCTCAAATTATGTCCATTTAGGGGCCCACTCGAAGACACATCAAGAAACCAGTAGTGTGTGGGGTTAATGGGTATTGCGTTGCCAACGGTCTTGAGTTAGCCTTGATGTGCGATCTACGCGTCATGGAGGAATCCGCCATCATGGGATTCTTTAATCGCAGGTTCGGGGTTCCAGTCATTGATGGAGGAACTGCTCGCCTTCCAGCGATGATTGGGTTCTCCCGGGCAGTCGACCTCATCCTCACCGGTCGCCAACTGAGCGCCAAAGAAGCTTTCGACATGGGGATCGCCAATAGAATTGTCGCCACCGGCACTGCCCTCGGTCAGGCTGTCAATTTGGCATTCTCCATTGCGAAGTTCCCACAGGCCGCCCTGAACCATGATCGGAATTCGCTGTACGCAGCCACATTTGAATCGCACAACTTCAACCAAGCCATTCAAAACGAAATCATGTACACGTCAAAAGATGTGATTGACCAGATGCACGAGGGCATAAGAAAGTTCAATGAAGGTATGAGTTCTATTGTTTATCAAGGACTAATAACATTTGTAAGAAAAATCTAATGTGTGTGATTCTATTATTTTGAAGGACACGTTCGAGCAGCCTCAACTGAAAATGTTAAAGAGAAGTCGATGGCTGACTGGGAGAGAAGTGAAGTTGAAATCGAAAAAGAAATTCAAAAGGAACGAGAGGAAATCAAAAACGGAAATGGCAAAGATAAGAAAGATTCTTAGGTTTGGTTTTTTTGTTGTTTTACGCCGCTACGGCTGTGCATTTGTTGAGTCTTAAGAAGACGTGGGCTCTTGAGTCGAATTGAAATAAATTATTTAAGCCAGAACAAAAACAAAATCAGAACTTTATTTTGAACACCAACTGCTATTTTTTTGAAGCAGTTACATTTGTGGTTACTAAAGTATATAATATATTTATGGTTTATATTACCTACACACCTTCCATCTATAAGTAACCTATAACTCCAACTAATCTATTCGTAGCCTATGCGGCATCAATAATCGAACATTTCGGTACTAAACAGGATCGTGTGACGATAAAATGCTTCTTATCTCACAAATCCGTTGGGAGTTCAATAATGTTTTTCTGAAAATTTATAATTTGTCGTCTAAAAAACATTAGACATACAAATAATTCAATTTTGAGACGGATGAAATATTAAAGGAACCGATACATGTTTTTTTTATAAGACAATATAGACTTGTTTTAAGATATGTCCATACTTTTCATATGCAAAAATAAAAGTTTGTCATGTCGGGGTTGGGGCCTTTTTATGTAAACTATTTGTTTATAGAATTTTTACTTTCAGAGCTAACGACCTGAAAAATAATCACCACGATAACGAAATTCGTATTATTAAGTCGTATTGGCTCGTATGTTTCCTTGTGCTTATGGTTTCCCTAATGGTAAAATGTAATCTTTTTTGATAATTTTGAGAATTGACGAATAGAGACATTGTGATGTTGGTATTTAAACTTAACAATATCATCATCAAAATACATGGCAAAAAGAACAATTTATGTTATTTTCAAAAAAATGTTGGTCTCTTCGCCATGTATTTTGATAAATATTTTGTTAAGTTTAAATATCATAGTCCGGGAGGCGACCGTAAGGTTGCCTATCTCATCGGGAGACCGAAAATAATGGCTACCAATCGGTAGTACTTTTCGTAACATTCACAAAACCACTGGTCGGGCGAACTTTTTCAGGGAATTTTAGACGGGAACGGGTCACTTCCGGTACGGTTTTTTTCATCACTACCTATCCCAGCAGGGCCATGAAAACACTTATTGCTAGTAGTAAGAGTTATGCCTATAGATTCTGAAACTGTTGGTCGGGCGAAAAAAATTTGGGAATAAATGCTTGCTCGACCGACTCAAAAAAAAATTTTTTTGATGCAAAACTATCTCATCGGGAAATGGGTAATATTGGTATCAAATGAAAGGTACGACTGCCCTCTTCACAAATCGACTGGTCGGGCAAACTTTTATAGGGAATAACCTATTGCCCGACCACTTTAAAGGAAATTAATCAATTTTTTCTTGTTAATCTATTGAAGTAAACAAAATTAACTTACTGTTGTCTAACTTATATTAAATTAATATAACAACTTAGATTATTTTGTTCCCTAACATTTAAAAAAAAAGTTAAGCCAACAACACTCTTTTTAAACTATTTATTTCGCATATTTTTACGTTTTTG
The DNA here is from genome assembly GCA_949320155.1 of Melangyna quadrimaculata. Classification (NCBI taxonomy): domain Eukaryota; kingdom Metazoa; phylum Arthropoda; class Insecta; order Diptera; family Syrphidae; genus Melangyna; species Melangyna quadrimaculata. The sequence continues at coordinate 479,941,390 of OX439483.1, forward strand.
CCTTTTTTTAATGAAAAAAACACTATTGAATAACATTGTGAACTGGGTAAACTAAATAGATTTGTGTATTTCAATTTTTCAAGTAATCCCAATTAAAGAAGAGCTTGAAATTTAAACACCACCTTACCCTCTAGATTTACTATTTTTTTAGTATAAAATGAAACAAATAAACAGATTTTTTCTTCAAATATATTCATACATTCATTTTTCAGCAAATATTTTAATTTTTTTTTCAAAATCAACAGATTTATGATTTAAGAATAACAATAATTTATATACATATGTAATGTAGTACAAAACAAACAAAATTATATAAAACTAAAAAGTGTCGTCATCAGGAAAGAAAATCTGTCTATTCATCATCTTATTTAAAACAATGACCCCAAACAATAAACAAAATTTAAGTGGAATCTAGCGTAAATTCAACTTTTTTATAGGGGTCGGACTCGAATTTAGACTTAATTTAACTTTCGATTCGTTCACTACTCAGGGCCAATATCTTATCGCCATTAAGTGGTGTTGGTTCTACTGGATTTTTTTAAAATCTTCTGCTAGAGTTCTTACACAAACAGATCCAGTTGCATTTGTCCACATTGAACTAATAAAAGCAGTTCTTTTTTATTTTCTGGAAAAGTGATTTAAAGCATGTTGGGATTTAACTTAAATCAAAACTTTTCATATTTTTGAAAAAAATTCCCAGAGAATTGTTTTTCGTGGCATAAATATATTTACTCAACTCTCGCTAAATTTCACTCTGACTTCTACTTGTTGCTGTAAAAATGCTGTTTGAAAGTGTTTACTTTTTTTCCAATAAGTTAAGTGGTTTAGCTTTTCCTTTTATAAAAAAATAACAAATATTTCGTCAATATTATTTAAGGGAGTAAGGACCTATCTCCAATTTTGACATCATTTATCGGGGATTTAAAAAAGTTTTACTTTGGTGTACCCTGACCCATGTTAACGTTAATTATTGCCATGTTAGTTCTAATGCCTTTGTAACTGCGTTTAAATAAATTTGATATTTTGGCTCAGTCCAGTTTTAAAACAACCGGTCCGAGCCAGAGTATTCTAATTTCAATATTTTTGGCTCTGTGAGGTTGTCTTACATCTGGCGGAAGCAAAATACAGAGCTCACAACAGATAACCTGAAAGCAACAGGGAATCATTACGGAAAAAGCGTTATGGTATAAGCCTACTGTATGTCTGCAGCCGACGCGGGAAATTGTGGAATTCATGGAGGGGACGATGGACAAAATATGTACCTAAGGTGCCAGTTATAGCTATCATTGAAAACCATAATTGAAAATATTAATTGTCAATTTTGAGTGATTTTTAAGAAAAAATAAATGATTATTTTGATGCTAAAGTAAAGCTAATTGCCTTAATAATTATTTCTAGGTAAAACAAAGTTCAATTTGGCACAACTTTTCTCATAAAATGACTTTTAATTTTTCAATGATGAACTACCTTACCAATGATCATTGAAAAAATTAAAAGTTACGTTATGGGGAAGATATGGGTCAAAATGAATCTTTTTCGGAGGAGAAATAATTTTGAAGTCGTAAGCTATATTACTGCATTAACATATTCAGTGTTTGAACTTTCGAAGGGTCTCAAAATCAACAGCTAACTTTTTCACTGATGGTTTTCAATGATAGCTATAACTGGCCCCTAACTGACATTGAAAAAAATATTGACCTAAAGTTTCGAAAAGTTGGGTATTTATCAAAATTTCCGTTTTTACCAGGATAATGACTCAAAGAACAAGTCAGGAATTATGCATACCTGGCTAATTTATAATTGGCCTTACTTGATGGAAACTTCCGGGACTGTCACCTGGAATGATTGTGATCGAAAACTGTTGAGCTTTGTTGCAGAACAATGTTTGAAAACACAAAAATGACCTGAAAAATGCACTTTCGGAACAATAGCTGAAAATAACCCCAGAGATCACAAATAAACTTGGTTATTTCATGCCAAAAGGTTTAAAGGCTCTTAAAAGCCCAAAAAATACCACGAGTAATATTTAAAATGGCATAAAATCAATAATATTTGGATATTTCTAAGACTGTTTCTTCATGCTGTATCAAATAAGCTGTGACCTGAAAAAAACTAAAAACACTGCTACACTGGTTTTAGTTTTTTATTGTTATAATTTTAATTACCAATTAATTTAAATAAATTGTTGATCCATGTTGAAGTGCATTAGTTTTCTTCAAAATAAAAATAAAATTGTGTGGATAGCATTTGTGGTTTACAAAATATTGCAACTTAAAATTTAAACCAGGTACTTTATCAAATAAGCTGTGATCCACTGTACATTTCAAAAAATATTAAAACATCATGTTGATTACGCATTTTCTGGAGAAAATTGACCACAAAGTCAAAAAATTAGCATGGACAGGAAAAATGGAGCAAGCTTAAAACTGGACTGAGCCAAAATATCAAATTTATTTAAACGCAGTTACAAAGGCATTAGAACTAACATGGCAATAATTAACGTTAACATGGGTCAGGGTACACCAAAGTAAAACTTTTTTAAATCCCCGATAAATGATGTCAAAATTGGAGATAGGTCCTTACTCCCTTAAATAATATTGACGAAATATTTGTTATTTTTTTATAAAAGGAAAAGCTAAACCACTTAACTTATTGGAAAAAAAGTAAACACTTTCAAACAGCATTTTTACAGCAACAAGTAGAAGTCAGAGTGAAATTTAGCGAGAGTTGAGTAAATATATTTATGCCACGAAAAACAATTCTCTGGGAATTTTTTTCAAAAATATGAAAAGTTTTGATTTAAGTTAAATCCCAACATGCTTTAAATCACTTTTCCAGAAAATAAAAAAGAACTGCTTTTATTAGTTCAATGTGGACAAATGCAACTGGATCTGTTTGTGTAAGAACTCTAGCAGAAGATTTTAAAAAAATCCAGTAGAACCAACACCACTTAATGGCGATAAGATATTGGCCCTGAGTAGTGAACGAATCGAAAGTTAAATTAAGTCTAAATTCGAGTCCGACCCCTATAAAAAAGTTGAATTTACGCTAGATTCCACTTAAATTTTGTTTATTGTTTGGGGTCATTGTTTTAAATAAGATGATGAATAGACAGATTTTCTTTCCTGATGACGACACTTTTTAGTTTTATATAATTTTGTTTGTTTTGTACTACATTACATATGTATATAAATTATTGTTATTCTTAAATCATAAATCTGTTGATTTTGAAAAAAAAATTAAAATATTTGCTGAAAAATGAATGTATGAATATATTTGAAGAAAAAATCTGTTTATTTGTTTCATTTTATACTAAAAAAATAGTAAATCTAGAGGGTAAGGTGGTGTTTAAATTTCAAGCTCTTCTTTAATTGGGATTACTTGAAAAATTGAAATACACAAATCTATTTAGTTTACCCAGTTCACAATGTTATTCAATAGTGTTTTTTTCATTAAAAAAAAGGCAAAAACGTAAAAATATGCGAAATAAATAGTTTAAAAAGAGTGTTGTTGGCTTAACTTTTTTTTTAAATGTTAGGGAACAAAATAATCTAAGTTGTTATATTAATTTAATATAAGTTAGACAACAGTAAGTTAATTTTGTTTACTTCAATAGATTAACAAGAAAAAATTGATTAATTTCCTTTAAAGTGGTCGGGCAATAGGTTATTCCCTATAAAAGTTTGCCCGACCAGTCGATTTGTGAAGAGGGCAGTCGTACCTTTCATTTGATACCAATATTACCCATTTCCCGATGAGATAGTTTTGCATCAAAAAAAAATTTTTGGAGTCGGTCGGGCAAGCATTTATTCCCAAATTTTTTTCGCCCGACCAACAATTTCAGAATCTATAGGCATAACTCTTACTACTAGCAATAAGTGTTTTCATGGCCCTGCTGGGATAGGTAGTGATCAAAAAACCGTACCAGAAGTGACCCGTTCCCGTCCAAACTTCCCTGAAAAAGTTGGCCCGACCAGTGGTTTTGTGAATGTTACGAAAAGTACTACCGATTGGTAACCATTATTTTCGGTCTCCCGATGAGATAGGTAATCTTACGGTCGCCTCCCTAACTATCAGCATCCAAAAGTCTCTATTATTCTCAAAACTTTTGCACCAAAAAAATTTGATAGACCGCATTCACACTAGGAAACTGAGCTACCAGAAACTCGCTAGTTTGTAGACGAGAAGGATGTGAGTGGAGATTTGTTTACTTCCCCTTACGCCCTTCTCGCCTAAAAACTCCAAGTTGTCGGCAACTCAGTTTCCTTGTGTGAAAGCGGTCATACTCAAGCCTAACATACGACCAAATACGACTTAATAATACGACTTTCATAATAGGGGTGAATGGTTTTTTTTTTGTTTTGTCTTGAGCAAAATAGAAACAAGCCTACTTTGCGGTCTAGTTATTTTTCGTCCAAATGTCATTTTTTCGCACACGATTAATGTCCCGGGCAGTTATGCAAAGAAAACAGTAGAAACAAATCAAACCAAAACAATGTGGTATAGTCATCAATTTCGCTGGTTGTTTATAACCTCGGCATGTCCTTTTTGTACGGGATTTTTGTTTCGCGTCAGCTGGGTACTATTAGTGCAACTATTACTAGGCGACCGTACGTTTACCTATCTCATTGCGGCTGTGGAAAAAAATGATGCCAAATCATAGAGTCTTAACATTAACAAAACCGCTGGTCGGACAAGGGTTTTTAGGTTGCAATGGGTAGAAAACGCACTTTTTCGGTTGAAGTTGAATTTTTGGCTTAGGAAACCTAAACCATGATGGATTTGTATAAATAATAATAATAATTTTAACTACATGCCTGTAAGACCTCAGATCTTTTAAATGCAATGCACGGCACTAGTTCGAAGGAAAGGAGAGATTTTTGTTGGCACAGTGGATTGAGAATTAGATATTAATTATTTCTTTTTTTTCCACGGGTGGCATCCAGTTGAAACTGTGGAATATAGAAGCGAATGCAACCTAGACTGGGGCTGGAACCCACACGTCGAGGTTACCAGTCAAACACTATATCCACAGTGCCATTGCCACCCGCAAATGGGGTATCAAATATAAGCTAAGACTGTGCTCTTTACAAAACCAGTAGTCGGACATTCTTTTGTGAGTTGTTGCGGCGAGTCCGTCCACTTTTGTAAAAACAGCTTTTTTTGTATCCTTTGCGTTAAACACGTGGACAACTATGCGAAACTATTTCATATATCCTAGAAAATAACCTTTACTACTTTAATTTGTAACCAATTAAACAGTGTTTAATATAGAAATCATTGGCACCATATGATGTTCATAGACATGAACGAAACGTCGTGACAAACATAAATAGATGTTTCATTTGACCTGAAACCCATTTTAACAACATTACTAATTTACCACTTAAATCCATTTTAAATGCAAGGAATACAGAAAAGCTGTTTTCATAAAAGTGTTCGGTATTATGTTATTTTATTTTGTTAGTTCAGGTTATTTTTACATGATACAAGCGATACAAGCATTTATGAACCAACTATTGTTCTCAACAATGTAGTTTAAAAGAAAATATACAGGTCTATCATTGTATCTGTTCGGAGAAACTTCCTATCGGAGAAAAGTTCCGATCGCAATGTTTATTTCCTTCATGATATCTGTTTCGTAACAGAAAAGTACACGTGTACTAGTATTTGACGTAAACCTCTATAAATAAATAAATTCGTGTTTGATTTGTTTTCTAAAATATGTACGTATGTATATTTAAATATTGAATCAAATAAATGAAAATGTATTACTTACTTTTCTTCAGCTGCAGAATCCATTATAAATTTTTAATTTCTTAGTTTTAATTTTTGTTGAATTTGACTGTCCGAGAGAATCGTAACAAAATAATTGCAGTGCATCGCATGAACCGTGATGTTGTAACGCATGCTTTGAAACTTATCGGATTGTTCTACGATTTATCTATCCGTACGGTTACGTCGATAGAAAATTGATGCCACAGTTATGAGAATTTGAGTAATCTTTGCAAATCCCTGAACGAAAGGAAATTATTAAAAAAAGGGGTGTAATGAGAGAGAATCGTTGGGGGGGTAAAAATTGCTAAATTTTAGGTCTAATTTTTTAGTGGTTGTGGTTGAATAGGTGATTTTATGCATGAGTTGATTTTGAGAAGAATGGATTCCGATCGGGAATTGATGGGAGTCCGGCGTCTGTTAATACATGTTTGATGGGTGTTGTTCTAAATGCTCTTTGAGCGGTTCTGACTGCACTGTGGTATGGTGGTGTGATAAGTTGCAATGATGTCTTAGAGCATTTACTGTAGATGGCGAGTCCGTTGTCTATTTAAGCGAGTAAAACTGATTTTATAACATTAATAAGAGAATTTAAATAACAAAAGCTATGTTTAGAAGCTAAGTATCTTATCATATTGATCCTGGTAGCAAGGCTCTTTTTATATAAATACAGTGTGGCTTAAAGTTAAATTTTGAATCAAATATAATTCCTAGTATTCTTAAGCTATTTACATTTTCGATTGATTTATTATTAAGATCTACTATAACATTTTTGGAGCAGCTGTTTTTTTTTTACATTTTTACATATGTGCAATAATTTACTTTTATCTGTAGATATTTTTGTCCCAGAGTATTCCCCCCATTTAATTATATCTTGAAGTATATTTGAAAAATCAGCTGCTACATGGTTTAAGTCTTTGCATTTTGATATAATAATTAAATCATCAGCGTGTATCGAATAAGTAATTTTGTTATATTTCCCGATTATGTTAGAAATTTCATTGAAAGCTATCAGAAAGAGCACAACCGATAAAGGGGATCCTTGGGGGATACCGTTTGCAAGATTGTGCACAGAAGAAAATGTATTTTTTATTTTTATTCGAAATTTTCTATGTGTTAAGAAAGCTTTTACAAATGTGATTGTTTTGGGACCTACTTTCCATTTATTCAGTTCGTTCAAGATAACGTAAATTCCAATACGATCGAAAGCTTTTTCGAAGTCAATGGAAAAGAGTGATAAGTGGTTTTTTGAAGATAAACTTGAAGCGATAAGTTCGTCTATATGTAAAAGTGAGTCCATTGTTCCTATATCTTTTTTAAAGGCAACTTGATTGATATCAACCAAGTTGTTTCTTTCGAGAAACCAAGATAGTCTACGGGATATGATTTTTTCAACGATTTTGCTAAGGCATGGTAGCAGTGATATTAGTCTATAACTGGATAGATTTATGATTTATTTGTTTGGTTTGGGTATTGGAACTACTGCAGCGATTTTTCATATCTGTGGTATAATGCCTTGAGTTAGGATCTCGTTGTAAGTAAGTAAGTAAGTATACGTTTTTTGACAGAAATTTAGCAGTTTTTGATCATGGAGTATGATATTCGATCAAAGCCAGGAGTGTTGCCTTTGCGTGAGTTTATGCAGCTTTCAAATTCAATAAGATTAATATTATCTTCGATTTGTTTCGCAATTTCACTGGTGGGTTCAGATTGAGTTCTTTGATTTAGTATAAGGTTTTTTTTGAGTGCAAAATTCTGGATGAAAGTTTGCATCTTTGGAAGCGGTTGACCATGTTTCTGCAAAAATGTGGGCGATTTCTATTGATTGATCTGATTTGATTGATCTCTTATGGCCTTAATTGAAGTGACTTTGTAATTGCCTGTGAGGGATTTAATATCGGACCATAGCTTCTTGGCAGGAGAGTTTGGGTTGATGTTGGAGGTAAATTTCTCAAAACTAGTTCTTTTTGCCTCTTTTGCTGACTTTCTGAAAGCAGCATTGGCTTTTTTAAATGAAGTAAGGTTAGCGAAGATTTCCAAGTTCATTATTCCATCAGGGGATCATGTGTTTGTATGGTAAATTGTTGGTTTGAGGGATTGATAAGTTGGCTGCGAAGCGAATTGATATTTGAATAAGAGCTGCCTCTTTATTGACATTTTGAGATTTATCCCTATTTGACAAAAAATCTGTAACTTTGGATTGAACTAACGGCCAATTTGCTTTTTCTAATTGGAATTTTCGTAATTTTTATGATTGTTAAGTGTAATTTCGGTGAAGGTTGGGAAGTGGTCGCTTCCATGTAGGTTAGTAAAAGCTTCCCATGTTGTTTTTGGAGTGAGAGAAGGATAAATAAAGGTGAGATCTATGTGTGTGAAACTTTTATGGGTGGAGAAATGTGTAGGGGAACCATCATTTAAAATAGCTAGGTTGGAGTTAGGGAGGAATTGTTCAACGGTTTTACCACGATTGTTAATACTTTGAGATCCCCATATAGGATTCCAGGCTTTGAAATCGCCCGTCATCAGTATTGTTGTATTGAAATTGTTGGCAATGTATTCCAAATCAGAACTTGTAAAGTCCTGTTTTGGATGAATGTATAATGAAACAATTGTAAGTTTGATATTTAGCTCAATTTCTACTGCTACTGCTGAAATATTAGATGTTATATTTATGAATTTGTGTGGAATTGACTTGTGAACTAAAAGTCCAATTCCTTGTTTGGCGGTGGTGTTTTCGTTGTAGAAGTGGGAAGTATATTGCTAAGGAGGATGAAAGTTGGTGTTAATGGGTATGTGGGTTTCTTGTAATGCAAAAATAGAAGGTTTTAGTTCGTTTATTAAAAGTTGAAGTTCATGGTGGTTATTAAAATAACCGTCCATGTTCCATTGGAGAATTTTTAGGGTAGATGGTTTTGAACGAGGGGTGAATGGGTATGGTTGTTTAGGTATTTTTTGACTCCGCTCCCCTGCGCAGAAGCAGACACCAAACCTACCCATCATCACTACTTAACGCCATAAACCTCTCAACAAAATGGAATACTCCAGTTCAAAGCAAATTAGTAAAACCTTTAACATTCACCATGGAAATTAAAAACTGATTCCATAAACACAGACCTACAAAGTTTCCCTTAAACAACAACAAGTAATGAAATCTACAGGAAAATGTTTATGGAAATGGCTTCAAATCTAAAAAGGACAGAATGGAATTTCCTCTACACCGATGGTTCTAAGAGTGAGCACGGGATTTCTTTTGCCGTAGTTGACGAACTAGGGAAGACAAAAATCAAAGGCCTCCTAGCAACTTCAGCATCCATCTTTACTGCGGAAGCCGTTGCAATCCTCAAAGGTGCAATCTTTGCAAACAGTAAGAAAACCGCCATCTGCTCCAACAGCCTGTCAACAATCACCGCACTAAAAAACCTTAACAGTAAAACTGAAATAATCGATCATCTGAGGAATTAAATAATAAGAAACAAAAATCTTAAAATTATATGGGTACCTGGACATGCCGGTATACCTGGAAATGACATAGCAGACAAAACGGCAAGAGCAGCCCTTGATGAACCACTTTTACATTTTAACATCTTCAATAAAAAAGATGCAAAAAAAAACCTTTTGCACATAGCTTGTAACCTAAAAAATAACAACTGGAAAGAATATCTCCATCATTACTCCCAAATCAACCCTCAAGTTCAAAAAAGCATATACCCGACAAAAATACCCCAAAGCATGATTAGGTGCTACACAAGACTCAGACTCGGCCACTGCAACATCACTCACAGCCACTATATAACAAAACAACAACAACCACTCTGCCACCTTTGTAACAAAAACATTCCCGTCACCATTAATCATCTCACCGTCGATTGCGACCATGTGAAACTCATATCCAAAAAAATCAACGCAAGAAACACCCTGATAAATCTTTTAACCGTCCCAACTGAACAAAACATAACTGGTGTTTTTAAAATATTAACTTCAATTAACATTCAAAACCTAATTTAACTATTATATTTATACTAAGTATAACTATATTTAAGTAAAATTCAAAAACCCTTATATACTACATTCAAATAAGCTACCCTTATCGGCAGAAAGTCATGGTAGATAGCGCCGAGAAAAAAAATATTAATTGTGTAATTTATTACCTGTTAATAAAGTTATAAATAAATAAATAAAAAATAAAAGTTAAAAGAAAAAATGGGCACGACTAGATCGCCCAAAACTTGCTCTCGTAGCTAACAACTTTAACGTAGCTTGAAATAGACAGTGTATTATTTTGATTTTGATTATTTTGATATCATTAAAAAAGAGTTTTAAAAAGAATTTAAAACATAAATGATTACTATGAATTATTATAAATTAGTGATTTTAATATCTAAAACAGATAGAGCTCAAAAAAGAGTATGCCATCTGATTTCAATATGCCAGCTTTTAGTATTTAATAAAATACAATTTTTCACAAAATTAAAAAAATAATTCATTAGCCCGTTTTCATGATATTGAATTTTCAAAAAAAAAAAAATTTCAATATTTTTTTAAAAATCCAAAAATTATTTGTTCAAAAATTTGTATATGCAAAATTGTTAAAATTGTAAGCCACCTTTTGTGAAAAAATTTGGTTGAAAGCGGTGTAGTGGTTAACGAGAAATTTGAAAACAAAAAAATCGGTTGTATGACAGGTACCGTTAATAACCCTTATAAACATTTTTTTTTCTATCAAAATATTTATATTAGTAATTTTAGTACCTCGTAATTGTTTTTTTTGATAATCGTTAGATCCCTTTTTGAAATCAATGAATTTTTGTATATTGGTCGTATGACAGGTACCGTTATTTTTTGAACTAAAAAAAATTTCAATTTCCCCTCTAGGGAACCCCATAAGAACCTTAGTTCCAAAGTTTGAAGAAAATCGCTTCAGCCATCTGCAGGTCGAGGCACAGACAGACAGACGGACAGACAGACAGACAGAATTGCGAGACCCACTTTTTTCGCGTTCTTTATCATCGTAATGATAGGGAAAATTATCCTAAATCCAAATCCTAAACTTGCCCTATACTACGTATATCGCAAGTAACAATAATCTTTATCAATAATAATAATTTTGACGTATTTTGGAATGCAATTAACTTGGTCTTTCAAGGAGTACAACTTGGACATAATTATGTATGTATCTAACTTTATTCTACTATCGACTTTATTCGAAAGAACTGATGCTTATTTTAAACCGATTGAAGATGCCACCAATTATTAACCGCAAAAAGCTACATGGGTGAAAATATAAGTCTGAAAGTTAACTTCAATCATTTGAATTTTGAAGCCAATTTGCTAGACACATCCAAAATTCTCTCCCTTTTTTAAGACCACCCTAATTTTTATGAAAGTAGAATTTAATGTTAGTAGGTACCTTACCTACTTCCAATAAAATGGCTGAGTTGGAATTTTGAACATTTAAAATTTTTAATTATGGAATCGAAACACAATATTGTTGGGTTCCTTTTTGTTAATCTGGAACAGATTTTTCTATCTGATAGGAATTAAAAAATGACTAATATGTCTGAAAATAAAAAAAATATTTTAGTTAATTGTTTTCTCTGTGGGACTGAAAGCGTGTTGTATATTCATTTGCATCATACCTACCTAGTAAATCATTTAAGTATCGGTATAAGATACTAACTCCTTTAAATGTTAAAATTGATAAGTTTGCTTGGAAGAGCCACACATTTTGTATGTTAGTTTTTTATATATTCTATTTTCTAAAAGAATTTTTAGTAAAAAATAAACGCAAATTTTATGCAAAGAAACATTTATGTACATTATGTAAGAAATAACAAATATATACAAATATATTTAAAAAAAAAAATCAATATAGAAGAGGAAGGAGCGCTTTTGCTTTAAAGAGTTGGTATATGTATATAAATTGCTTGGAGGTAAAAACAAAAAAAAAAGAAAACAAAAACTTATTAAACTTAAAAGAGATCAACAATTAATTCATTTTAACAAACAAAAATACAATGTAAGCTTCTTCATATTTTGTCAAATAAAGACAAAATCAATGAAAGCCCGCTTCAGTATGAACTTGTTCAAAACTCTGCATCTTTGATAGTTTTAGACATTTTTTCTAAAAAAAAAAATAAATATTTTTCTTCCAATATTCAACCTACTTACCTAAGACATTAAGATGCGTCCGGCTTCCTACTCCATGTATTTCAATAGAAAGTAAATATTTTTTACTTAACACTCATTCGCGTAACCGGAGTGTTTGTTTGTCGGCTTACTGCTTTTGAAGATTTCAGCTCCTTGATTTTATCCGCTTTCTGAGATTGTCGAGATTTGAATATCAATAATTGTTCTTTCTGAACTTGCAGTTTTTTTCGAACATCATTTGGTAAAGCAAATGAACCACTCGCTCCACTACCTGTAATTTGTCTTAACTTGCCGCCAGCAGAAACAGAATCTCTGATACATTTGCAAATTCTTCTTGCGTATATCTTGTTTTTGACATCAATGTCGAATTTTTGTTCAAGATATTTCTTTATGGTGGCCAATGATGCACCACCTTTTTTTCCTTTACCATTCTCGAAAATAGCCTCTTCGATCATTTTGAAATAGGTAAGTTTATTTTTTTTGCGAGGTTTAAAATCAATCATTGTGATGTCTTTTTTCTTGGAGGTTTGACTTTGACTCCGAGCAAGAGGCGTAAATGGCGCACCTGGGGGGCTGTTGATGCATTTTTTTTAACACAATAACATGTCAATTATAATTAAATTTCACTAGGTATATTTCGATTACTTACTTGAGTTGCACTTCTCCCGAAAACATTTCATACGTAAGAAACTGCGGTGATGGTTGTGTAGGCAAAGCTCGGGTCATATTTTACTTTTTGGTAACAAAAGAAGAAAACTTTTTTTTAATCTGATCTCGTGATTGATAACCTAAATACACAATACAATAAATAAGAATAACCTTCTATCTATCTGAGTTTTCTATCTCTTGTCTTTCGCTGTACCGTTATTAACATAGAAAATCGTTTGAAGTTTTGTCTGTCTCAAATTTCATTACAAAGTTCTAATCTAATAAGTAACCGCACACACCAGGGCGGTATAAGAAGAAGAAGTAGTTATAAGAAGCTTTTACCATTTGCAAAATGGACGGCACAGAAAGTTCAGAAGGAGCACGGTGAGTTTGTTTTCTTTTATCAGCAGTTTTTTCGTAGACTTTTAAAAGAAGATTATTTTTTCAAAGGACTTTAATTATACATACAGTCGCAGGACAGAAACTTTCATATTTTGCTTACCACTAATGCGAAGCAAGAACCAGTAAAAATGAAGTCAATACAAGCACAAGGAATATTTTTGTTAGAACGAAAAAACACCATCGGGGCTAAGTAAACAACTCCTTATAAAATTAAGCCCTGACAATTTTTGGGGCTTATCTTAAGCTCTAAAGGGCTTAGTAGATGTTGTATTTAACATGTAATTTTAGCAAAGTCCCATCAGGCTTGGAAAAAAACATCGACAGTTACATAGAAAGGTATATAGGCATTGGGGCGTATTTATAGTCATTTTAGAGCTGTGTCTAAGTTAAACATAGCTTTAGTTGAATTTTCGAACGTTGATTCTATTTTTTTAGGTTTATCATTTCAAAATATTTGAAGCTTTTCCTGTTAGCAAAAACGCAGGACACAAAGTTATAGTTTTTGTATTTATTGAATATAATAAAGTATTAATGTTAAACAATGAAAAAGTATTTGAGTTAAAAGAATAAGTTAAATTGAGATTGAGATGCGTAATGGATGGCGATTAAATTAGAAGTGACGCCTTGCATAGATAGAAGTATATATCTCACAAATAAAAGAGTTCAGGGATACATCTTGGTTCATCGCTTTCGCTTAGTTCTGTTTGTTCGCTTCAACACTCCTCCTCGATGAGCCACTATTTAAAAGGATTAAGTAGTTTATAAAAACCTAACTGCTTTACAGGTCCCAGCGGCTTTGTGAAGATGTCAGCAAGCATTGAATCCGTTGGACAGTATTGCAGATAGACTTCTTTGTTGTTACATTGATCCCGTACAAACCGTACTCTTGTTTCTATGTGCTTCGATCGTCGACTTAGTCGCTCTGTATTAACAAAAGCTATGCAGCTCTGGTTATCCACATTCATTAGAGTAGCTTTGCTTTGAAGTTCGCCAAAATCTTTAAGAAGACGTCGCAGCCATACTGCTTCTTGGGTAGCTTCGCTGAGTGCCACATACTCAGCCTCCATAGATGAAAGTGAAACACAATCTTCTCGTCTAGTCATCCAAGAAATAGGCCCTCCAAACATAAAAATATTTCCGGATGTGGACCTTCTGCTTTCTTGGTCTCCTGCACAGTCAGCATCTGAGTTACCAATTAGTACCCATTCGTTTGTCTCTCCCAGACAAAGTTTGTAGTCAATGGTGCCCTTGATGTAGCGAAGTATTCTCTTTGCTGCCGTCCAATCTGCTTCTGAAGGGCTTTTGAACTTCCTGCCCAAAATTGCAGTACTGACAGCAATGTCAGGCCTGGCATTAACTGCCAAATACAGCAAGGCTCCAATAAGACTCTGATATAGCGTTTGATTTGGAAATGGTGCACTGGTTTCATCTATTTTTAAGTATCCGGGGTCCATCGGTGTCTTCGCAGGTTTAGCGGAATCCATACCAAACTTCGAAATTATTTTATTGCTGTAGTTCTTAAGTGAGATATAAAACGCAGCATCTGATCGTTGAATTTCCATACCAAGGAAGTGTTGTACATCACCGAAGCAGGTTATCTAGAATTGTCCTTTTATATCTGACTAAAATTGATCAATCTTACCTTGATCCACACATCCAGCTAGAAGGTCATCTACATATACAAGCAGATATAACGTTTGTTTCACAAATTTCTTCATGTACAAACATGGATCCGAAGCCGATACCTCAAAATTTAAGTTTCGTAACGATTCATCCAATGTCTGGTTCCAGCAACGTGCGGATTGCTTCAATCCGTATATGCTTTTATTCAGACAGCAAACTAAATTTTCTTTTCCAGGAACTACATAACCAGGCGGCTGCTTCATGAAGATTTCCTCTTCCACAATTCCATTCAAATATCGAAATGTTTTACAAACATATGTTGCCTTGCAGCTACAGCCAAAAAAATTCTCAAAGTTGTGATTCTTGTGACAGGAGCAAACACCTCGTCGTAATCGACACCGAACTTCTGTGCGTATCCTTGCTCGACGATACGGGCTTTATGTCTTGATATTTCGTTCTTGTCGTTCAGTTTAGTTTTAAACACCCATTTCTAACCGATTGCTTTTCTACCTTCTGGGAAAGTTGTTAGTGTCCAAGTTTTATTTTGTTTGTGGGATGCCATCTCTTCATCCATAGCTTTCTTCCATTCCGAAATTTGAACAGCTTCTTTGTAGTCTTTAGGCTCCTCCAAAATCATGGATACCGTATCTACAATATAATCGTTAAGATGGGCTGGTAGCTTACCTTGCGTTTGCCGTCCCGAGCGTCGTGTTACAGTCTCTTCCAGATTTACAGAATTTGGTTCATCAAAACCAAAAAACTCATCGTCACTGGAACTATCGTCAGCCAGAACTTCACCTGAATTGTTTCCATCAGAATCAGGAACATCGGAACCGAGAGAAAGAGGCATCAGAACTTCATCAAACATTTTGACAACATCATCAGGGCTTGGAACCCTGGCAGTAAATCCCTCCCTTAGTTCCAGAAAACCAGCATCACGACTTATCGTTATCTTGTCAGTTTCAAAATCTACAAAACGATATCCTTTATGTTGTTCAGAGTATCCAACGAACGTTAGCTTCTTGGCCTTACTATCCAACTTTTGACGTCTAACACTAGGGATACAAACGCCTGACACCCAAACACTCGCAGATGTTGTATCGATGGTTTGGTCTAAGTCCATAACTCAAATGGCGTCTTTGAAATGGATTAAGATGGCATGCGATTATATACATAAGTTGCTGTTAGTACAGCTTCGCCCCAATAGCGTTTCGGCAAACCAGCATCCAGCAGCATACATGTAACCATCTCGATGAGAGATCTATTTTTGCGTTCAGCAACTCCATTTTGCTGAGGAGAGTATGGTGTTGTAAACTGACTCGTAATGCCCTCCAAACGATAGAACTCACGTAACCTTTTGTTGTCGTACTCTCCTCCTCCATCAGATCGAATGACAATAGGTTTCCTCCCAAAACTATTTTCGACTTGACGAACATATTGTTCGATTCGTTCGGGTGCCTCTGACTTATGTTTTAAGAGAAAAACTACAGCATACCTGCTATAATCATCGTTCATTGTCATTATGTATCTATTACCAGATGGAGTCGGTGTACTAATTGGGCCACACAAATCAGTATGGACAATATCGAGAATTTTCTTTGCCTTACGTTCTAAAACTGTAGGAAATGGATTTCGACTGATTTTTCCCTGTATGCAGCACTCACAGACATCTACCCAACCACAGACTTGTATCTTTAAACCTTTCACAATATTTTCATTTACCACAACTGCAGAATCTCGATGCCCAAAACGTCTGTGCCACTGATGTTCACAGTTTTCTTTGTGTCTTTCCGATACTAAGGAACTTCTTTCTTCATTTTTGAGTTGGTATAGATTGCCATTTCGAACTCCCTTTTTTTTTTATATATTCCACGCGCACGAGC
Source organism: Melangyna quadrimaculata (assembly GCA_949320155.1). Taxonomy (NCBI): domain Eukaryota; kingdom Metazoa; phylum Arthropoda; class Insecta; order Diptera; family Syrphidae; genus Melangyna; species Melangyna quadrimaculata. The sequence continues at coordinate 479,957,868 of OX439483.1, forward strand.
GATTAGGTAAGTAGGAGAGGATTAAAAAGGAGATACCTGTTGTGTCTCCTCCCATACCTATCAGAGGAAATCGTCATGCGTTGAACTCAGCACACTTCAATTGTTTTGTTCACTTTGATTGTCGATTCGGTATCATCTTACGCATATTGTTTTGGGTCAATCAAAGTGCAATCATACAATAGTTGAATTGTGCTGACTCTTTAAACGTGCCGACGATTATCCTCTGCGAATGTTTGGGCTTGCGACCACCGAAATGCCACGACAAGATTAGTGTTTGGAAAACAGAAAAAGAAGTCGGTTGTTTCGTGTGTGAGTCTTTTAAAAACAGATATAACATACCGATACACATTGGTTTTGAACGTTTGCACATCGAAATGGGAGGGGAAAGTCGAGTCAGGTAAAGCATTCCACATTCGTGTGGTGCGACTGAAGAAAGAATCTCTGTTCATTACAGTACGTCCGAAGTTGGGCTCGAGGGAGAACTGATGGGCATTCCTAGAAGCGCGAGTATTACGGTTGAATTTTTTAAGGGGGGGAAACTGCCTATTTCACTAGAACACTGATTATAATAATAGCGATAAAATAGAGAAAGACACGAAACATTACGGCGGTGTTCGAGAGATGTAATTGTTTCTGTTATAGATCTTTCGCCTATCATTTTTAAAGCTCTCTTTTGAATTCTGTCCAACAAACTCAAGTGAGTTTTTGGAGCTCCAGCCTAAACATGAGAATTGTACTCAAGTTTTGGACGAATAAAGGCTTTGTAGATCACAGCCAGATCAGGAGGGGAAAAAACTTCTTGCATCTACGGAGAAAACCTAAACACTTAGCAGCGTTTTTGGCGACATCAAATATGTGGTCATTCCACAAAAGGTGGTCTGTGACACACATACCGAGAACTGAGAGCTGTTCGGTTTCCTCGATGCAAGTGCCGCCCATGGATAGCGGCATTGGGGGTGGGTTTCGCTTTAACGACAGGAGACAACATTGGGTTTAAGAAGCATTAAATTCTACGCGGTTTTTGATTCCCCATTGGACAATGCTGTCGAGATCAGAATTTAATGAGCTCATCATACGCTGCCGTTCAAGTTCCACATCCGAAGGACATGGATGAGAATCTGTAAACGAATATGAGAAGCTGAGGGTACTATCGTCAGCAAAACAGTTTGATGGATTAGAAGTTTCAGACAAAAGATCATTTATAAAAATAAGGAAGAGAGTCGGAGACAAAACGGAGCCCTGGGGCACACCAGCATTTATTTTGTGGATTTCAGACTTGAAACCGTCCAATACGACTTGTATTGAACGGTCCGAAAGGTAATTTCTAATCCAACGAAGAAGAGGTCCATCGAAACCAAATGCGCGCATTTTCGATAAGAGAGCTGGGTGCCAAACTCTATCAAACGCTTTTGAAATATCAAGTGCAATAATCTTACTTTCTCCAAAACGATGTAAAGATTTGTTCCACTGTTCGGTGAGATATACCATCAGATCACCAGTGGACATATTGCTACGAAAGCCGTACTGCCGGTCATTAAGAAGCTTTCGTTCCTCGAGATATTTCTTGAGCTGGAAATTAATCAGCGTTTCCATGACCTTGGAAAGAACGGACGTAAGTGCAATTGGCCGATAGTAAGAGGGTGAAGAAGATATGCCTTTTTTAGGGACAGGCTGGACAAATGCTGTTTTCCATCCACTCAGATAGAGACCAATAGAGTAGGACAGATGGAAAAGCTTACGCAGTGGTTTTGCCAGCGTTGAAGAACACCTCTTCAGAACAATGGGAGGGAAACCATCCGGGCCAGCGGATTTGTGTACATCGAGATCCTTTAGAACTCTAGAAACTGCACGAGTGCGAAAGAAGATTTGTCCCATAAAATCATTTACGCTCTCAAGTACAGGAGGAGTCATAATACTTTCTGGCAGCGTCGAATTAACAGCAAACTGTGCTGCAAGCAAATTGACTTTATCTTGCGAGCTGACAAAAGGAGTATCATTGAAGACGAGCGTTGGAATCGAGGACGAGGTGGTATTTCGTAAAAATTTGGTTCTTCGAATATGAACGTTACAGGTCTTTCTAGCTTGTTGAAACTTTTTTCGGTTTTCCTCAGTAGGGTTGGCTTTATTACATCGGAAGCTTACTCCTCTAACCCTAATAACCTCTTTACAGCTCGAATCAAACCATGAGTTTTCTTTGGGTTTGATAGATTTCACCCTATTCGGGATAAAATTTCTCATTCCACAAAGAATCAAGTTTTTAATCATATCTGCACTGGCGTCAACATCACTATCGAGGAAGCATTGTGAACATTTAAAGCTCTTGAAGAAATTATTAAGACCGTCCCAGTTGGCTTTCTCGTATTGCCAAACAATTCTCTTTGGGATTTTTTCTTTAACTGTGATTTGGTGGCACGAGAAATTCGCAGATATGACACAATGGTCTGATGAGCCTAGAGGAGATAATACACTAATAGTGTATTTATTCGGGTCAGAGGTAAGGAACAAGTCTAGGGTGTTGGCGATTTGACCTGCAACGTCAGGAATCCGAGTAGGCTCGTCAACAAGCTGAGTCAGGTGGTTTAACTCAACAAAAATCTCGACATACCTTCCTTCGGGTGATGTCTGACCAGAATAGCGTAGCCACGAAGAATTGTGTACATTGAAATCGCCCGTAACAACGATTTCACTGTGCGGATAATTGGAAACAATTCTCAGGATTGAATCGGACAGCGCATCGAATTCGTTAGAAGTCGAATTACTATCCAAACTTGGGCTACGATAAATGAAACATGTATGTATGATGTGCTTATTGACGGTGAATTTTAACCACATGAAGTTAAAGTTTGTATTTAGACAAGGGCCATATTGTGGTTGAAGCTGATAAGCCACATCATTACGTACATATATTGCGAGACCATGGTGTAGGAAAAATAAAGGCACTAAGCTATAACCAGGTAGGCTAAATTCGGAGTAATCAGAATTTACACCTACCTGGGTTTCACTTAGTGCCAAGACTGCTGGCCTGTTTTTTACAGTATGTACGTACACAGCACAAAAATTCTTTCTCAGCCCCCGAATGTTGCTAATATCGACCCTAAATTCACCTACTATTACGAAAAAACAAACGTTAAAAACCAAATCAGACAGTTATCTATGCTGATATTGAGTTTGGGCCCCAACAAAACTTCACAATATAAAACACTACCAGTGTTATGCCTTAGTAGTATGTATTGATCCGCCCCTGGAAACCCAAAACCAATATCAGCAATTTGTCTGATTTACTTCGACTCAATCAATTATATATTATATGAGATGAGCCACACATTGCATGTAATGACTAAGCCGAAAGCAATGTGAATGATGAGGGAAGGAGAGATAAGGAAAATTTACCGCTGCTGATTTTAATTTTGTGCAGCAGCATCAGCTTCATGGGCATGGTGCACTTTTTTGTTGGTTTTGTACACAAGCACAAGCACTGGCACTGACACTGGGACTTTTTTTTCAATTTATTTTGTCTTTTACTATTGATTTTTTTTTTTAGGCTAATGATTTTTTTTTCCGTACGGTCGATTGGCGGGGATTTATTAATTATTATTTTAATATGGAGACAGGTTGGTTAATTTATTTATTTTTTTTTTTTTTATTTGTTTGTTGGGGTTTTGGGTGCGTTAAATGTTTCAACTCCCGACACGTCTGTTCGCGGTGGGATGCGAATCGGCACCTTCATTGCTACAGCCATCCCGTTGGAATTCAGAATTCGACATCCAGTTTGGTTAAACTTTACACTTAGGCCCTTGTCAACCAATCTACTTACAGACACAAGGCTCCCCTCCAAATCCGGAACTAGCAGCACATCATGTAGAGTTATCTTCACCGGTTTCTTATCTCCATCTTTGCCCCACAAAACACCTTCGCCACGACCAGCAGTTGCAATTTGTTTTCCATCGGCCAAAGTAACGTGTGAGCCGTCAAATTCTATAAAAGATGTGAAGAAATCTCAGTTGCAAGTCATATGAGAACTGGCACCACTGTCAATCAGCCAAGAACCAGATTTTTCACCCCTAGCTACAAAAGCCACTTTGATTTCGTCGACAGACTTTAGATGGTCGTTCTTCGACGCCAAATATTTACGGCAACTTGAGCGAATATGCCCCACCTTCTTGCAGTAAAAACAAGTCCTAGTGTCCGCTCCACGTTTGGAAACAGTTTGCAAAGCTTTTTCGTGCTTCGGAGTGTCAACCATATCAATGCGACGGTGGTATTCATCAGTAAGTTTTTGTTTGATGAATTCGATGGTTGCGTCTTTGTCTGGGAGACTGTCCAAAGCTGAAACCAATGTCTCAAAAGAATCCGGAAGACTTTGCAAAATCATGCAAATTTGTGTGTCCTTATCCAACACATGACCAGCAGCAGCCAAGCGGTCGAAAATGTCTTCGATGTCGAACAAATGCTTTTCAACATTTCCACCTTCTTGTAACCTAACAGAGCACAATTTCCTCAGAAGAGCCACACGGGTTGATCGAGAAATTTTCTCGTGGTGAGTGCGAAGTGCGTTCCAAACATCACATGCATGTTCACAGTTTTTCACCAAGGACAGCTGTTTGTACAGGCAAGGTACATAATGCATGTATGTATATTACAGTTAATATCATTAGCGTTTTCATTTTTGTTCAGCTCTGCGCATGTTGTCAAAATCAAAGAAAATTGCGGGTCCTGTGCGGTACAATTGTCACATATTTTTCTTCGTTTACTCCAACATCACATAGGAATAGCTACTTTGAATTTCTGACAACCTGCCCAGTACAATACCATAAGCTGGCCATGCACGAAAGAGCCAAACGGCTCGGAGCCAATTAGTTTCGGGCATTTGATACTGGGACTGGATAAATGGTAAAAAAGTTCGGCGCCGAACCATTTGGATTTACAACCAGTCGGAAAACCACTTGAAAATGGCTGGTCCTGTGATAATTACTGTTTGAAATTAAATTTATTTTGCGATTGTTTTCAGATAGTATAATGTTGTTTTCTATTGGAGGTTCGGAGTCACTACTTTTTGACTCCTATTACTCCAAATGACTTCAATTGGCGAACACATAAATAAATATAAACACTTTCATAGTATTACTTGTCAAATCATGTATTTAAAATTATAAATACAATGGTCAAATCAAAGGGCACCGTATATAAAACTTCGAAAATAAAAATGTATTTACATTTCATAAGACTCCGAAAATAATCATACAATTTTCAGAGTTTTATAAAATAAAAGTTTTAAATTTCGAGCGAAATATAAAAAAAATAATACGTACCTACCTATGTATATGTTCATCATGTGCAAAATGAATTATTATCAATAATTGCTTAAGCCGCAAGTAGGTACAACATTGAATGTGCCATCAATTAGAAAGTAACGGGGTGCTGTGTCTGGTAACTTTTCAATCAATTTTGCAATTTTCGAAGACATGTAAATTGTATATGAGAAATTATTTTCTAAAACTGTTGCGCGATAGAATGGTTCGCTGTCAAAACGCGACATGCTAAAATCAGACATAACATTTTCGATTTTGGCATATTATATTTATAGAAGTTGGTGTTATTTCTCTTTGGTAAAGAGAAATAAGACAAAATTGTTCTTATTTCTCAAAATAATTTGGCCTTATTTCACATTGTCAAAGTGTAATAAGACCAACTGCTGAAAATTGGCACTATTTCGCTTTTGCAAAGTGCAATAAGCGAATTCTTGAAAGTTGGCCTTATTTCACGGCACTAAAATAAACAGATGATGAGAGACATTGGTGAATATAGGTAATCTAAAGCGGAATTTTGTTTCCACTGATATGATTTATTCTCCCGAAATTTGGTTCATCTCTGTCAGAATAAGTTGCCCTTGTACAAAAATCGAAATTCGCGATACCAGTAGGGGAACGTCGCCAACAGTGAGACACGTCCCTTTCACACAAGGAAACTGAGTTGCTGGCAACTGGGAGTTTGTAGGCGAGAAGGGCGTAAAAGGAAGACGACATATCTCCCCTCACACCCTTCTCGCCTACAAACTAGCCAGTTTCTGGCAACTCAGTTTCCTTGTGTGAAAGCCGTCTAAGTCATTCCGAATAACTCCGAAGAAATATGTACGAACACGTCACGCCATTGTCTCATTAAATCTCTCTAGCGATAACACACCACCTATAGGCGTAGATCAAAAATCGTACCAAAACTCGACTCATTAATAGTAGGTACTATAGGTTTTATATACAATGGTCGCGCGAGTCGAACTCGATATGTGCAGGAGTGCACACGTTATTGACTTTCACAGAAAATTTGAACTTAAATCGCGACTTTTATTTTTTTAAGTATCAAATTAGCCTAGCTATTTCCATATAGTGCGATAGCATCACAGTGGTAGAGGTGGCAGATCCCGGAGCCGAAGATAGTCGGTTCGAACCCCGGTCTGGGTCAAAATTTTTGTCGACTTTTTTTCATAACCGGGAAGTCGAAAATATTATTGCGTGGGACAACAACCACATGAGTGACGTCAAAGTTGCGGGACCACCGAAAGGTGGTGTCCCAGCAACAAAAAAGAAGCCGAAAACGGCACCAGCAACTGGAGCATCGAATGATGGCCCAGCAACAGAAGATAAGCCATCGAAGGCAACTATAAAAAAGCCAGCAACGGCAAAAATATCAAAGCCAGCAATGGCACCAACAGCGGGGACATCGAAAGATGCCCTCTGGCAGCAGCATCATCCGATGCCGGTACGGTACCACCAGCCGACCAGCCGAAAAAGAGGAGGAGGAGGGTAAGAAGTGTACCCAACCTAAATGTAAAGCGCCGCTCCATCACCACAGCATGGGGGGAGATGGCGTCTAAAGAATATAATATAACAGAAGCAAATAACAACCAGCAACTAAATTGCTCTTCATCCAAAGCCATAGATGATGATGAGAAAATACAATATCAGTCCTATCAAAGTATCCGGTCGGAACGGAATTTTCTCCGAATTTTAAGAAATAATAGAAATATAAGAAATATCACTTTAATTTTTTCCTTTTCAACCGCACGTTGAGATAATTTTTCGGAGTTGTAACCGATTTATGAGAAATTTTTATCATAAAAATGAAAAATAAAAAATCATTTTATATGAGTCGGAGAAATTTACGTTCCGATCGGATACTATGATAGGGCAGATGTTCGAGGGTAGAGAGGGACTGTATAAATCGGGTGAGAGTCAGCAATTCATCGGCCTCACATCACCAGAGTCGTCCTCAGAGGAGGAAACTCAGGTACAAAATTTAGAGACTGAAATAGGAAAAGTACAGGGGGCGATTCAGACTTTACAAGCTAGGCTCACCCCCCTGATCGAAGACCTGAAAGAAAAACAGGTAGCCCGTCGAGAGAGAGAACGACAGGAGCTGCAACCGTCAACCAAGCAGCCCGATCAAGCACAACAGCAGAAAAAAGAGCCGCTGCAAGCAAGCAAACAATAGCAGCAGGCAAACAAAAAATTAAATGAGCAGCAGCAGCAAAACACACAGCAGCAGAAACAACAGCAGCAGAACCCGCAGCAGCAGAAACAACATCAGCAGTACCAGCAGCAGCAGAATCAACAGCAGCAGAGTCAACAGCAACAGCCACAGCCGCCAATAAACAAAAAAGAGAAAGTGCCACCCATTAATGTTTACAGGGCACCCTGCTAGCAATCGAGGATGTGCGGTCTTTCAGGATTTGAAAAATAAAACGGCAAAGCAAATAGAGGTAGAGAAACGCCCATTACCGCGTGCTCCCACAACAATGCCCGTTAACCCCCAAATCTCTTACGCCCAAATGGCGTCAGAGAGGGGTACAACGGTACAGCCTACGCCAAAGGCAGCCCCACAGGCCCCCGTGCCTAAGGCTCCGGCGTCACAGGCCGATATTATGACCTCTTTATAAAAAGTGACACAGACAAAAAAGTGGACTTTTGACAAGACTGAAACTCTTGTAAAGACGGTTTACGGACATACGCGGTCTGGAGATTAGGACACGGAAGTCGTCCATCAAAAAATCAACCAATTGATCAAGGAAAATTACGGGATGTGTATTATTTGTATTGGGACAACAAAATTCGGACAAACTAATGTTTCCAAGTAGATTTGAATGAGTTTTATTTGAAATCTTCAGTTGAGGAGATTAAAATTTGTATGGTAAATCTTGTAGATTTCAAGGAGATTTGTGATAATCTTGCTAAATCTCGGTTTAGTGTCTGGTGGAAACGTAGTATTAAGCTTCAGAGAACGACGGAGAACAGAGACGTGCTTCTGACAGCAGGCATAGATCCAGAGGAAGCCGTTTTGGACGATGACCTCTTTATAACCGAAGATCCTAGTGAGAAAGTGGAGGCTGTGGTGGCTGCTTGCCAGCAAGTGTACAAGGTGAATGCTAGCATTCGCCCGAACCATGACGTGGAAAACAGAGCCTTGCTTCACCACTTCTACCTTCGAAATGAAATGACGCAATGGCGATCAGAGAATCTCGGCTTCACCGGGTTCAATGAAGAATACAAACGCCACCATCGCCGAGCGAAACGGGGCTAATTCCCTGTTAATTTCGAAAGTTGAGCTCCAGCTCATCTTCGCTTCATTAAAGAAAAAGAAGTCAGCAGGAAGCGATGATCTGCCTCAGGAAGCAGTTGACATTTATGCCACACTGTTTAACAATGCCCTGAATAATGCATATTATCCAGGGCGGTGGAAGACAGCTTTGGTTCATCCTCTCCCGAAAAGGGGAAAGGACCACTCCAATCCGGCGAATCTCCGGTTGATAAGTCTTCTTCCGAGTATGAGTAAGGTATTTTAGAAAGTTATAAATAGAGCTCTGTCTTTATGAAACACATTTGAGCACTGAACTGTCATTTCATAGGTGTGTTACTAAAATACATTTTTGTTTACCTGATTTAGACGGGCGACTGTCCTGGGAATCAATTTTTAATTTTTTGTATTTCTTTCGTCTGTCAAATCACTGAAAAAAAGTGAATTTGGCTTCGCTCAGCGTTTCGCTCGATTTTCTCGGTCATTTTATTCTGAGCTAATCGATTAAGCTCTGAGCTAGCTCAGATGGAAAAAAGAAACGCACTTTTTGAGCTCTGATATGTCTGAGCTAAAAAAAAAACATAGAATTTTTGTTTGACAGTTTCGTGATCTGCTCAGAGTTAAAAAAGAAAAACGCCAATGACGTGTCAGTATACACTTCAACACGTACACACTCACTGGCAATGTGTGGGGTTTAAATGTTGAGCATGTTGATCGACAATGCAAATAATCAATAGGTCCGATACTATGTGCACAGAAAATCACAAACTGTCAGATCTTGGAGAGCAACGTTGATATATTCTCAAAAATATCATAACTGTGCCAAAGTACGGGAACGCAAATTCAACCAAATTCCGTATTACCTAATGTGCTGGACAAGTAAGGCACGATGTTTGGCTTTCATTCTTTTGCTCTCAAATTGACATTTTGCTGTGCTGTGATTTTCAGTCCGAAGAAATTTCTCGGACTGAAAATCACAGGTAGGGGAAATTATTTACTCTCTCGTGAGCGTTGTTTTTTGTAAAAAAAGACTGTCAAATTATTGAGTACGGGAACGGCTTTGGACTGAAAATCACACAAATGTACAGAAATTTAAAGTAAAGGAACCGACCTAATGTTGATAGGCATAATGTGTTCGCTGCTTAAAGCCCCAAACGAGCAACATTTCAAGTTAAAAAGATGATATTTAAATTGAACCATTTAAATATGTTTCCTCATATATTGACACGACCAACCATACGAATGAAGCTTAATCTCATGTGGATTTCCTTTCAACAAAAAAATCAAATCTGTGAAGGGGAAATTTGATTTGTTTAGAAGAAAAGATCAAATTTTCTAAACAAATCAAATCTTTTATTTTAGAAAGATTTACACCGACTTGCACACACACTAGGAAGATTTGACATTTCTCTGGCTATTGTTTACGTTTGGCTTTTCAGTCAATTTGTTCAATTAAATTATTTCCGTGGTGTAAAAGTATAAAGTTCACGTTCTTCAGTAAATAAAATAAAATAAATTCAATAAAATTTACTACATGTAGATAGAATTACAATTTTCCATTTTCAAAAAAAAAATTTAAGAATTATGGTTTCGGGCCTGTCAAATTGCACACACATACAATCACAGAAAAAAATTTATGTTGTTTGCGAGTTCCTTACAACAACAAAAAAAGATTTGATCTCCAATAGTCGAAAAAAAATCGACATCAGAATTTCAAATAACGGTTAAACTTAAAACCAATTTGTAAATGAATATGATACCCTCGAATTATACATTCAAGATCAAACTGTTAAATAGGACGTTTTGGTACCAACATTTTGATAAGAAAGTTCACCTTAGTAAATAATCAAAAATAAAATACTTTTCCCGTGATAAATAAAATGCAAGAAGTTTAATCCATTTCACATTTTAATTGATTCATGGTTAGTATACCTTATAATTTTATTATTTTTTTTTTTGGTATTTCTCTCTTCTACATTTTCTATTGATTGAAGTATGTTTGATCAAATTTCTCCGTAATATTTATATAAGCATATATAATTATACATAAGTTATCTAATACATTCAATTACAGATTTTTGGCTACATGAATTTTCCTGTTATTTTGAATTTTGATCTTTAATATAGTTCATTTTGTTGTCAACAAAAATGCCCATTTTTTAATATTTAAGAAATATTTATATTTTGTTGTCATATATTCTGTCGTCTGTTTTACAGATTTCAAACATTTTTTTATTCTTTATAAAATGATATCAAAAAATGTACTCCGAAGTTAAATACATACTTCGTACTTTTGTAAACAGTCAGGACACACACACATATATATGCCAAATTTTATAAGAAACTTTTCCATATACATATGTATTTTATATTTTTTTATTTTCTCAAAAATTAAAATTATATTTGAAAAAAAATGTTTATCCATTAAATATTTTATTAATTTAATTTATTTTTAATATAATTTACAGCTGTTCCTCTTAAGTATAAAATAGGCGTGTAGTAAGTTTATTTTGTTTTGTATATTTTTTTTAATAAACGGATGGAACAAAGCTTATTTTTTCAGTTTTTTGTTGTTGTTGTTGAATAAGGTAACATTAGAATTAACTATAAATTTAGTTTTATCATTCCGAATAACGGTTTGTATCTTTTTTTATTGCAACAAATTATATAAGATTCAAGCTCTTTTTGTACACAAGAAACCGAAGCTTGGGGGTTAAACATGAATATGATGTACTTCTCAGAAAGAAAACAAAAATATACTTAAGAATGTTTGTTTCCAAAATAATATAAATGAATCGTGTTGGCAAAAAAGATAATTTAGATGCTTTTATGTTTCTTTTGTTATAAAAAAAAATATAACTTAATTTTAATTTGAAATGAATTATGTCCATTTGCCAATATCCCTTCCAATCGTACTTATTTATATGGTAGTTTTTTTTAAAATTTGATTTATTAATCCATTTAATGATCATGAATAAGCTTCAATTAAAATTTATATATATTTTGACTAAAATAAAAAAAGAACCAACAAAGGCATTTAATGCCCTACTAAAAGGTTTGATTCAATCAATAGTTTTTTTTTTCTCATGGACATCAAGTTTCTTCAAAAAAAAAAAAAACAAATTCTCTTATCACTTTAAAATGTAAAGCTCTCGTTAAAGCATATAACAAATTTGACATTCAAAATAAAGGTACCAATTTCTATTTATTTATTTTCATCATTTCTTTTATTAGATAGAATACTTAACAGATCCATTTCTTTTTTTCTCATACAATTTGTTCTGTTTCTTATTGTTTTTTTATTTAACAAACAATTTTATAAATACTAATTTGCTTTAAAAAAATAATTATTTTTTTAATAATGTTAAATCCACTCTTCTTATTAATTCCATACCAAAATTATACGTAATATGATAGTAATATTTAATTTAAAGAAAAAAAAAAAGCTTAAAGTTAAGTGGCCGAAAGTATTTTCAAAAAATAATTTATTAGTTAAAAAAAAGATAAGAAAATGAAGAGAATATGAGTTGTGTATTTTAAAGTTTAACAGTATTTATATTTATAAAGAAAAAAAATAAAGAGATGTTTTTTAACACAGTCAGGCAGAGAATAGAATAGACACTCATGGTGCAACGTTTTTTTTTATGTTTCGTTTACGTCTCAACCGGACCATGTCTAGACTATTTACAAGATTTTATTTTGATGGTAATAGATACTAGGAAAATCGATTTAATCATCCTTCTTGTGCGTAATTAATGCATTTTCGATTTCTTCCTTAGGTTGATCTACGTCACCCCAGCCCCAAGTTGCGTGTGTACCATCTCCTGTTCGTTTGACACGTTTTTCGATTATATTAGCAGAAACAGATTTAAGATCGTAAGCCCAACCAATTTTGGCAAAGAAATCGATAAAAGCTGTTGTTAGATTTAGACGATAATTTCCCAATTCGGCGGTTTTGTAGTCCCAGGGGAAGACGTGATGATAGTTGTGCCAACCTTCACCAAAGGCAAGAACTGCAACAGATTGGTTTTCTGATGGACTGATGAACCTGCAGAAATTGAATTAAATGTGTTTAGTAAGAAAATTCAAATTAAAAAAAAAGTAAACACACACAAAAATTGAAAAGTTAAATAAAATGTAACTTCAATTAAAAGTTTCAAAAAATTTGTTTACTGGAAAATAAAGACGAACAATTAGAAAATCAAATAACCGATTTTGAAGTGAATCACTATAAAAAATACTTTATTTAAGTAAAACTTAATAACAAAAACATTACATTAAAAAAATTACTTGCTAGGTAAGGTTTCATTAATCATTTGCTTCATAACTGTAGATGCAGATTAACTTGTTTTTGTAAGTCGTTGAGTATAAAAAAAACTTTGATAGGTTTCTTGAGTATAAAGTACAAACCTCTATAGCCCTTTCACACTAGTCACTGTGTATTAATACATGTCTAACTGAAAGTGGGAAAGAATGCCACGCGACTGCCAAATTTGTGGGAAAGAAATGACTTTTCATATTTTGCATTCACACTTGCTTGTATAACTTAAGCTACAAAAAAGTGTGATAGAATGTGGACAGAATTAAAACCATTCCTAAAATTATTCATGTATTAACACATGTCAAATCGTGTGGGATAGAATGTCGAGTTGTGTAGGCTCTCATATTTTGTTTCCACACTATTCTACATGTTTTGTTTCTCACTTTTTTGACATGTATTAATACACAGTGTTCTAGTGTGGAAGGCCTTTAAAGTTTAAAAAGTTATAACTGGAGTTGAATAGATTGGATTTTAAGATATCTCTTTCCGCTCACTTGCTTGGAGTTATGAAGGGCAACATTCTCTCAATTTATCTTACTAAAGCAAACCGTAGGTGGAGCAGTTTATCAAACTGTATTATATCTAGGAAGATATGGCCCACCTATGACAAGAACCGAACAATTGATCTAATACGCAGACCCAGGCAAGACATAGCCAGGGTAGTTGCAACCTGTAGCGGACACTGGCCAATAGGAGAGCATGCAGCGAAGCTGGGCATTCCTCACAATACTCACTGTCGGAGCTGTGAGGACCAGCAGGAAAAGGAAATAGTAGTTCATTTCCTCTGCAAATGCCCTGCTCTGGCCAAAGCTAGAAAACAGTCACTCGGAAGAGCATTCTTTGACGACATTAACGAACTTTCTGAAATGAAGATCAAAGACTTGATTTCTTTTCTCAACGCGACGAAATGGCTCTAGGACAAATTTCGGCTACTTCTGCATTATACCTTCCGTCGATTCCCTATGATCACAAGATAGTGGACTAGGGTTCTGGTGGGGGTTTGTGGTGCACAGCGGCCGGTGCCAGCCAACGAACTACCTAGTGGGCTAACTGTGGATGGAGCGGGTGCTGATCTGGTTGAGTGAGTGATCCACTTTCTGATGATTGTGCTAAAAGCTTCAACAAAATCCTATTCTAAAGTATATAGCAACAAATGCCCATAGGGAGAGGGGAGAAAGGCCCCTCCCGCCTCCAAGAGATTGTTTCACTTTATTAGCTTAATACAAGCAAAAACTTACATACTAACTTAAAGATTAACATTAAAAACTTACACTAACTTAAGATTATGGCTAGGAGGGGTGCGAGGAACGGTAAAGGGAGGTTTTGAGGCTGTCTTTGGTTAGATGGAAGTCGAATAGGTTGGGCACGCTGTTAGAGGTACGTAGCATACGGTTTATAGGTTCGTTGCTACCGTAATTGGTTCGGTGAAACTTGATTTGGAACAGAGGTATGGATCGGAGATTATTGGAATTTGTGTGCAGGGAGATTTTTTGAAGAAGAGCTGGACAATCGATATTGCCAGCTAAGAGCTGATGGGTGAAGACAATATCAGCCACTCGGCGGCGTAATTCGAGGGAGTCCATATTAAGTAACTTTAGACGATCTTGGTAGGGAGGCAGGTTATGTGCATCAGACAAGGGAAGGCCGCGGAGGGCAAAACGAAGGAATCTACGTTGAACAGCTTCAATTCGCTGAGAGTGATTAAGGTAATAAGGTGACCAGACTTGACTTGCATATTCGACGAGTGGCCTAACAAATGTGGTATAGAGAGATTTAGTGACATAAGGGTCGGAGAATTTCTTTGACCATCGTTTCATAAAGCCCAGTGCGGAGTTAGCTCTCTTGATGGATTTATCAATGTGAGAACGAAAATTCAATTCTCTATCGCAGATAATTCCAAGATCGCACAGTGAATCAACCGAGGGGACTGGCACATTGTCGATAAAATACGTCCTAGGAGGGAGTGGAAAGCGCTTACGGGAGAAGGTGATAGCTTGACATTTGTTAACATTGAGCTCAAGAAAGTTTTTAAGGCACCAGGTTGAAAATCGGTTAAGGTCATTTTGTAGTAGAATAGAGTCGGCAGGGGATGTTATGCACCTAAAGATTTTCTTATCATCGGCGTAAACTGATATAAGAGTCTTTTATTATACAGTCGACGTCGTTGATAGTCAAGATGAAAATCAGTGGGCCAAGGTGGCTTCCCTGCGGGACGCCAGAAGTTGCAAGGATGGGATCAGATTCAGAGGATCTAAAGATTACTTTATATTGCCGATATTTTAAGTATGACTGAACCCATGAAAGGAAGATGGGTTGAAATCCTAGGGCATTCAACTTGAAAAGGATCAAAGAATGGGAAATTTTTTCAAAGGCTTTGCTAAGATCGGTTGCAATAACATCGACCTCATGACCGTTTTCAAGAAAGCATAAGTTTCCTGAAACAAACTCTAAATAGTTAGTAGTAGTAGACCTGCCCTTGACGAAACCGTGTTGGTTTGGGGAGACTATATGCTTGCAGTGGAACAGCATTGTATCATAGACGATACTTTCAAAAAGCTTAGGGATACATGATAACTTAGCAATAGGGCGGTAGTTGGAAATTTCTTTCTTGGGTCCTTTTTATGGATAGGGTTTATAAAAGAGTTTTTCCAAAGAGCAGGAAAAACTCCAAGCGAGAGTGAAAGTTGAAAAAGAGCAGTCAGGGGTTTAACTTAGTGTAAGCAGCACTTTTTCAAGATTATGGCTGGGGTCCCAGGACCAGCAGAATAATCGTCTTTTAGATTATTAATATTGCTTTCAACAACTTCTGATGAAATGGTAATGGAGTTTAAGGAAGTTTAGTTGCAAGATTTTAAGTAGGAGAAGTATTCTAAGTCAGGCTGAAGGTCGGTATCAGAGATAGATTGTCGGAAGAATTGGGCAAATAAATTGGCGACTATTTTGGGATCATCGGAGCTAGAGTTCATATAAGTTAAGGTAGACGGGTAGCTATCAGATTTTCTTTTAGCATTGATAAAATGAAAGAATCTTTTGGGGTCTGTTATAATACAAGATTGCATTCGATTCAGGTAATCCTGGTAAAGAGAATCACAAAGTTCAGAGAAAAGTGAGTTGGCGTTCTGATAATTTGAGAGATCGACGACGGAGTGAGATGTTAGGTAAATCCGCCAGAGTTTATTTCTTTTATTTCTTAAAGACCGCAAGTCACTATTGTACCAGGGAGGAGATGAATTTGCGCTTTTTTGTTGAACCACAGGGACAGAGGAAGTAAGGAGGTTAAAAACAATAGAGTAGAAATTGCGGAGGGCGATGTCGATGTCAGCGGTGAGTGTGATGCTATTGAAGTCAATAGATCTAAGCAAGCCGTTGAGTTTAGGGACGTTAGCTTTCCGAAAATTGAATGTCAGTGGATTTTCAGTCAGATTGGGTTTTTGGGAAAACTTGTAAGAAAAAGAAAGGAAAAGAGGAGGATGGTACGAGTCTAATTTACAGAGTAGATGATCACAAGCGGATACCACACAATTGTCAGCATCAGAGGAAAATATGAGATCGAGTTGGCGACCTAAATTATTTTTAACACCACTTAATTGGTAGGGATCTAAGTCTGAGAGGCAATCGGTAAATAGAATTCCTTTGTCGGATGTGGGATTTAGGGCTATGTAGTAAGATTCTTCATCAGACAGGACCCATTGAAGATTGGGAAAGTTGAAATCACCAACAATTATGACAGTAAGACACCACGGACACAAGTCTCAGTATAATTCGAGGAAACATCGACACGAAAGATATTGAAATGTGATGGAAAAAGCTCGTTATCGTTTATATCAGCAGACAAATTTGTTTCAGTTCATGTGAGTTGAGAAAGACGGAGGAGGTTTTGGAACGAAGTCCTCTGACAATTTGGTAATATAGAGACATGCATTTCGGAGGATGATATTGGGGTAAAGGAAGTCTATTTGAATGGATGGAAGCGAAAATAGGAATTAGGTTAGGGTCGATAATATTTTTTCAGGGTGTTTCGGGTACTTTGAAGGTGAGAAACGCGTTTAGAGCCAATATGGGAAGCATAAGCAGCAAGATCCTTAGATACTATAGCAGGAGAAATATCGAAGCCTTCATGGAAGCGGGTGTAGATCTTATGAAGGCTGGTAGGATCTGTTGGCAGGCCTTCTTTTTGAATTGATACAATCAGGTTGGTTTTAGTTTTGCCTTCAATGCAAACAGAATCA
The DNA here is from genome assembly GCA_949320155.1 of Melangyna quadrimaculata. Taxonomy (NCBI): domain Eukaryota; kingdom Metazoa; phylum Arthropoda; class Insecta; order Diptera; family Syrphidae; genus Melangyna; species Melangyna quadrimaculata. The sequence goes on from OX439483.1 coordinate 479,974,983, forward strand.
GGTTTGTCGTATAAGTACGCAAGGTAAAGACGAACGTTATCGAAAAGTTTATTATCTCGTAAACGAGACATCATATAACCTCCATCTAAGTCATTTGAAGTAGGTGGAAGTTCGGCAAGTCGAGAGGTAAGTTTCACAGAAGGGGGAATCATTGGGTCAAAGATTGGGGGATGAACAGTAGAAAAAGAAGTATCAGTGGTTTTAGCAGAGTTAGAAGTGGAAAGAGGCGGTGTTAAAGGTGAGGAAGCAGGGTTTAAGGTATGAGAGTGTATGAAGTTTGGAAAGTTTGTAGAGGAAGAATTGGTGGTAAGAGGGGTCTTTGAAGAAGGTTCGAGGTTGAAAGATACTCGTTTCTGACGGTTTACTAGAGGGTTTGTTATATTTTGCGAGATGGAGGAGGGGGTAAAACTGGGGAAGAGGTTAGTTTTAAAGCTCCAGTTAGGATCAGATCTGGGAAAGTTAACGGGATTATTTTTTTGACTCGAATATGTTTTTTTTAAATTAGAGGATAGAGGGGTGGATTTATTAGAATTAAAGATAAAGTTTTTACATTTAATATGTTCCTGTTGATCCACCCATTTGGTCATAGTCATATTTCCCAGACGAAACACATTATCTGAGTAAGGGCAAAAAAGCCATTGGTATTTAATGGGAAGCTAATTTTAAAGTTGTTCTGGTCTCTGGAACGCGGTTTCGAGGTCTTCTGGCATTCGGTAAGAGTAATGGAAAATCTTATTTCAAAAAGTCAGGTTATCCAAGCAGCATCAGCATGAGCGGGAGCATTTTTTAAAAAGAATAAAGCATTTTCAGCATTACTATTAAGTCTTTTGATCCTGTTGTTCCATTCGGATAGGGTCCAAATTGTGCCAAATCGGTTGATGGTAGGTAATGGCTGAGATGTTGTGTTGGATGAACGAGCCGGTTGTTTACAAGACTTTTCTGGAGGAGATGTTGCCGCTTGTGTTGTTAAATGTGGTGAAACCTGGAGTTGTTGGCGAGCAGGTGAAGGTGATAATGCAGCACCGTTATCAGGCGGAGGTGGTGATGCAGCTCCGATAGCAGGTAGTGGAAAAGGTTGACAGATGGGAAGAGGCGTGGAAGGGACAGTGTCCAAGATTTCAGCCAGTAAGGAAGTGTTATATACAGAGGTAGAAGGTTGGAGTTGAATCCCATCGATTTTACAGGATCCCGTCTGGATGTCATCTGCTCGTTGGGTAATGCAGATTCTAGTTTCCATTAGCTCCGAGCTAATTAAATTTATTGTACCCACGGCGTTTTCGAGTAACGCGAGAGGTTGGCGGAGACCGGGTATAATTATGTTGGAGGTACTCTGGAGGTGACAATCCAGATCGGAGCGGAGCAGGGCTTAATGTTCGTTAACGGATTCTACGGAATTACAGGCAAAATGAGAATTTAAAAGACTTATCATTTCATTTTTTAATAAGTCACAACGATTATTAAATTGATTTACGCGAGTGTCGTTCATAACAAGGTCCGTTAGAGCACTAAGTTGTTTTTCAATGGAGGACAGTTTGGAAACAGATCTTTTATTAACGCAATCGATATTGTTATTTCATCGAATGCCTTAATTAAAAAGTCATCCATTTTTTGTAGCTGACTCATGACACTCTTGTAAAAAGATTTGTTGTCAGTTAGAATGGGCTTTATAGTGGAGTTGATATCCTGTCTCAGATCGACACACATGCTTTCGGGCGGCGATTCGTTGAAGGCGGTCACTTTAATTTCCAGGGAGTCAAGTTTATTCGCAACAGAATTAATGTTCTCGTTGTTGCATTTAATCGCGAACAAAACATCCGAAAGAGAAATTTTTTTTACACTCATTGCATTTGAAAAAGAAAAGACTTGAATATTCTATCAAGTATGTTATAGCCCTTTTACTAAGTCCGATACAAAGAGGGTGGAATGATTTGCCACAGATTCCGTTGCAAACTAGCTTCTCAGCATTTTTATTGTCGAGGTCACAATGGGCAAAATCAAAACGACAACTTTCCATAGTTATTTACTTTTGGGTAAGAGAAAAAAAAAACAAAACAAAAAAATGCAAATTAGCGATTTACAGTTAAATTTAAAAACACTTGCGGAATGTGGGTCAATTAATTGAGGGCCGATTATTGATGATAACGGGAAAAAAACAATTATTGGGGCAAATCGAACACGAGTAAAAAATTGTTTATGGGGCTATTTTCACACGAGTTGTATTTTTTTGCTTTTGATTGTTATTAAACTCTATTTTTCAATTTCTTAAACACTGTCAACGTAAACAAAGCCAGATGTCATATCAAAATAATTATTTCATTGATACCCGAAACCCTACATTTAAATTCAACTTTATTATTCATTTGTACAACGTACCTGAGTGTTGTGTTCAGGGCATTGTCACCACTTTTATGACTATGCATTTGAAGTGGCACGGAATAGTTTCATAACATTGTAAATACTCCACATTGACCATATGATTGAGTCATAATGATAATGCCCAAATATTTTATAATTATTGATATTGAACAGTGGGGATAACCCAAATTTGTAATAGAATTAAGGAGTATAAATAGCTGTAAGAATTGATAAATAAAACTAATCGTAATCGTAAACTGGAACCTATCGAAAACCAGGACTTAGCAAGCTGCGCTTTACCAGCAAATACGTATAACCTTTACAATAGTTAACTATTGTAATTAAAGGAACGCACCGCGTGCGTAAAGAAATGTCATTCCCCAGAAGTATACAGTTTAAAGTATTTTTGAAACTGCTTGGTTAAATGTCGGAAACATAGCAAATTTAGGTGGTTTGTTTATGCCGAGACGGTTCTTGTGCAGAAGTCTAGACGTAGAAGAATCATCGCTCCATGTTTAGAAGGCCTAAATTGAGGCTTAAAAATGAGTTAAAAAACTGAAGGTACCTATAAGTTGCAAGAAAATGACTTTTATACATTTTAGCTTCAGAAAAATAACGATCTAATTCAAAAATATTTGCCGGTGTTTTCGCAGACCAAAAATAAGTTCTTCATAAATAAAAAAAAAAAACTTACCTGTCATATGGCTTTCCACCGAATTTATGTGCTGCACTGTTAACTAGCCATGTTACATTCAAAATGAATGCATACCGGAACATAGTAGCTACAAACCACGAATTAAGGAATGATTCGCCCCAATAGTACATTGGAACCAATGTTGGAATAAGGAAGCATGCAACTGGCATTAAAAGCATATAGTATCTGAAAGAAACAAACAAAGCCTTTTATATTGTGTTTAAATAAAAAAAAAAAATAACTAACTCACTTCTTTTGGAACATTAGAACCTTATCTTGTCTCAGATCTGATAGATCAACACCCTTGCCTTTGGCAATAACTTCCGGATGTTTCTTGCACAGGAGCCAGCCAACATGTGAAAAGAAAAAGCCTCTGAAAATAATAGAAAAAATAAGATTTTAATAGGTAAATAAATTAGATAAGAAAAAAAATGATATTTCTTACCTTGTGGCATTATGTGGATCAGCATCGGTTTCAGAAAATTTGTGATGTACACGGTGATCACGAGCCCAATGATATGCGGCATCTTGGAAAGCAACTGTATTGAAAAGTACAAGTAGAACTCGAAGTGGCCATTTGGCTTTATATGATCGATGGGCCCATAAACGATGCGCACCAGCTGTAATGCCCAATCCTGATACAACATACAAAAAGAATGCTGAAATTGGAAACAAGCGATTAAAGTCACTATTTTAGTTTATAAATTAAGAATTAAATTAGCATTTTATTTTTTGGAACGGTTAGAGTTCTGATTTTTGTTTTACAATACTTTCATTTAAAAATAAAATTAAGGCTTTTTGGCTAAAACCCGCCCTTTTCCTCTTAACACAGGGACATACATTCCCCTCCAATTCGATTATTTTCCTAGTCATGGTCTACTCTAACGATTTTGCTTTTGGTAGTTTCTTAAGGATAAATTTTAGATATTTAATAAAAATTGGCTACCGCTTATAATGCAGCTTGAATCATGACGTCTAGTACGTGAACTCATTAATTTTCGTGAAATTTCTTCACATATTAGGCGTGTACCATCAACTGAGCGCTCCGAGTGCTCAAGGATTTTTTAAGTGAAACAAAAAATCTCAACTGAGCACTGAGATTTTTTGCGGAGATTACTGATCCAAAAATTTCTTGGATTCATTACTCAATTTTTTTTTCTCAGACGAAACATCTGTTTTTTTGACAACCAAGTTATAATTTTTTGAGGGTGTGCAAATAAGAAAGTGGTAAATAAATACAAAATAAAGACGAAATGTTGATTAAAACTCAAACTAATTGAATTAGCTATAATGATTTTCATCAATTTCAATCATTTTTTTGCTTCAACAATTATATATTTAAAGAAAAGTTGAAATTTTATTTCTAAACTTGTATGAGCAAAAAAAACAACACATGTTTTTTTTGAAAGAGAGCGGAGAATGTTGTCCCACCAAATGATTCTGCCTCCCTTAATCTGACAGTGAGCGCTCAGTTTGTGGTACACGCCTATTGATTCAAGAGATTTCATACAAGAGAAATGTCAATTAGGTTCAGAAAAAAGTTCCGATTATAAAAAAAAAAAATAAAAGATCGACGAAAGTATTATGTGGAATTTTCCTACCCAGACAATTTATTTTCTTATCATGAATAAATGGCACGCGAATAAGATTATCTTATCAATTTCATGCAAATTGCTTATTATGTCTACGAATCAAATTTACGACAAATTAAAGATAACAACAGAAACAACGCGAATTATATGAACATGCATTGATCTTTATTCGAACCGTAATGTTTTTCATTTTTTAAACATCTACAAAGGTCAAAATTTTAATCGTTATTTGAATTATAGCTCGTGGAATAATTTTTTATTTCATCATATAAAAACTGTCCAAAAGTGATGTGTCTGACTTTCAAAGTCTCTGTTACTAATAGATAATAAAGAAACTTAATGAAATAAAAAATAGATTTAGCGCAAATAAGCCAAGAAAGGTTATTTTTGTTGTAAAAATGTCAGAAAATACACTTCATTAAGTTGTCGGTCCAAAGGTAAAACTCTCTAGGTTTATGGAGATCAGAAGTTCGTATAATAACCCCGCTGTTTTTGTCTGAGGATTGTTGATGATATATCTGATCTCTGGACTCTCTGGTTAAAGTTCGCTTATGCTAGGTTTCCATTTGTTATTGAATGACATAGTTTGACAAGACAGGGTGGGTGATTTCTACTATCTACTACTAATTTAATTGCATTTTTTTGTTGTTATTCGCCAATATTTATTCTTAAAGTGTGTCAATGACAAGTGAAAATCTAGAACTAAGTTTGTTTTTTGAGCTCTGAACTAACCCTGAAGTCACCCCAGTGCCTTTTTTGAAAAGCCTGAACTCCTGGAAAACAGAATCCCAGGGTCTTCCTGAAATCGCCACAAAGTAGATCTAGGTATTTGGCTGGGGCGAGTTGAGGTACGGCATAACTGTCAAATTGACATGAATAATTGTGAAGCAACTATTTTGTTGTATAATCGCGTTCTGTAGGAAACTGTTTATTTTTGAAATAAAAACTGAAAGAATAAACAAAATAATTTTAATAAATAGATAGAATTAAAAAAAATCGGTGAATTCATCCAACTCACATGCACGATGCACTTTAGAAGATACAGAGCCTTTGGGCGTTTTTTTGAGAACCAAAAACCCAGTTTTTTTGACAGCTCTTGGGATTGTCAAGAAAACCTGGGTCAACCTTGGCTAAAATTGAACGAACGAAGCTATTATATTAAATATATTACTGTACTTTGGAAATTAAATATTGATTTTTTTTGTTGACCTGAGGTCCGCTTTCAATTACACAGTTTTAATTAATTTTTTACGTTTGTAATGGATACATTTATTTATTCAATAAAAATTTTAATGGGTAATTAGATATTTTTCCAGTACATATAAGGAAACTGAAGGAAACACAAGGAAACTGAGTTGCCAGAAACTAGCTAGTTTGTAGACTAGAAGGGTGAGAGGAGAGATTAACAACCTTCTCGCCAACAAACTCCCAGTTGCCGGCAACTCAGTTTCCTTGTGTGAGAGCAGTCAATGTGAATGAGCTTTAAGTATAGGCTGAGTCATAGATATAGGGTGTCTCCTTGAACCAACCTGAATTCTGAATGAATTCCAGGATGTCTCTAAGTGGAGTTCAGCTTTTTTCTTCCTCAAGTGGATACTCAGGATAAGGTAGGACGATTCTGGAAAGCGCGGTGGATCGATTTTAGTGACGGATTTGTATTTTCTTATTCTCAAAGAACTTTCGCTTTCCATTTTTTGTTTGAAAGCGATAGGTTTCTAGTTTACGGATTGTTGGCGAATTGGACAAATATGTAAATATGAATGAATTTGCAATTATATCTCCTTCTTTTCCTTCTTAACGTTATAATTTCAAAACACACTTATTTAGTTCATCGAAATGTTTTATTTTATGAACAAAAGCAAGAGCAACAGAATCAAATTAATATACATTAAAATTATTCTTTTGGCACAAAATATACAAAAATGCTGGGACGGCCAATATAAAACTGTATTTTTTTTTTTGACAAAGTTGATAGAATGCAACTAAAAATGGAAGTTGCCTGTCATTTTTTTTTTTTTTTTTGAAAAATTGAGAGTTGAAGTAAAAATTGAAGTGGCCTGGTGTTTGACTGTTAAATGACACTAAAATGAGAAAAATTGAGGGATCGCTTTCGTCCACTTTCGCTTATCCATCGGAGTGTTGTGCTGAACATTTTTAGCTCGCTGCGAAAACGTTCAACAACTTTTGACTTTGAATTTGTGAAGATTGAGGAAATGGCTTTTATTGCGGCCTACCTGTTTATGAAAATATCAATATTACTGTTGACTCTTTCAAATGTGGCAGCACTCTACAGTTATTTAGATCTGTTCAAGGATAGGATGGGTTATCTGAGAAGATACCTGATCCTACCCTGGAACCGAACGTGCACCCAGAGATCTCTCGTATAAATGTATGTTGCGACTGCCTAGAAAAAAATGAGCGGTATTGTGTAGTCTGTTTGAAAGTCAAAGTCAGTAAAGTTCGTGATGGACCTATGAAGGAAGTTGCTATTTTTCCATTTGTTACACTGTTTAGGATGTAAATACTATTGGTCGCCATCTCTTTCATAAAAAAGAGATCGTAGAAAAGTCGGCAGACAAAATTGATCTAAAACCATACCGCTAAAATTTTATGACTGCAATTGGTAGGTGGTGTTGTTAATGAGTATACAAAATATTGGCTTGGCTGTAAACATTGTGCTTCTGTCGCCATTTTGAGAAACGACTTATATCTTGAGAAAGTTTATTTTTTTGCAAATATGACGAAAGTATCTTTCTTCTTTTCAAACATTTTTTTTTTAAATATTTGTACTTATTCCGTATTCATTAGAATCCGCTGAACAGATGAATAGTTATGCACTGCATAAGAATTAATGTAGCCACAATACAACGTTGCATAAATTGTTATGCATAAAATATTTTTCATCCCATTATAGTTATAATGAGCTTGTGTCAAAATTAGTACCATAAAGGAGAAATCTATTACGTTTTACTTTCAAAACTTACAAAGGAGACCCAGCTGTGTGTGTGCTGTGTGAAAAATCAATAGAAGTAATTCTGCTGGCGATTGGATTGTTTTTGTTTTTTTTATTAATTTCTTTTAATATTATTATAATTAGCCAGTTACTTTGTTGGTGTTTTGTGTTTGAAAATAAAATTAAAAATATTTTAAACAAAAAAAACGTCGTTTTTGATTTATTGCATGAATTGTTCCATTCACTCACATCTTGATGTTTGTGTTGAGGAGAAAAATAAAAGGTTGGTGCTTATTTTGTAATGCTTAAAATTTATTTGTATTTTCCCGTGAAAGTGATGAAGGTGAATCTTTGTATAATTTTATTTAAATCACGTACGCCGTCGAGCATTTGCAAAAGTTGTAAGATTTAATGGAAAATCTTAAAATCTTTTACATTTATTAAGTAGATTCTATAAAATAAAGTGTACAAAAAAATGTTCTTAATTTTATTTAAACAATATCACAACAAAAATGTTCAATAAATTAACAGAACCAACATTATTTATTGTTGTATTTAATTTTATAAAATATTTTGATAGTCAGATTTCAACACCTCAAAGTTTACAAAAATAAGCGCCACCCTAATATCTATCTACATTATTGTTGTGTGTGAGTCAAAGTGACATTCCGATACTAAACAACCCTTATGTTGGCTCTATACAACCTCTAAACGCGTTTAGATTATGTTGCCTCTATTCAACGTTGCATAAGTTTATGAATAAGGTTTTTGCGTTCAGAGGCATTATAAAGACTGCATAGCACTATTCCCTCGCTATAATTCGTTTATGCATAAGGCTGTTAGAGTTAGAACGCCGAAAAGTTACGCCTTTTTCAGTCTTTGCCTTACTACTACTTAACAGTTGTTAGTATGAACACAAATAACTGAACAACATACTCGTTGGCGCTTTAGCTCTGCAATTATAAATCCTATAAAAAAAACTTTATTAAAAAAAAACGAAGATAAATTTTTTTTCCATCCACGTATGTATATGTAAACAAAAATTGTGAGATGGGTCGTTCCTGAGATATAAGCTGCCGCTGAAGCACAATACTTACAGCCGCGCCGATATTCTTGTATACCACCTAAAAACTAAAATTTTTGGCTACTGCCTCTTGCCAGGAATTTACAAATCTCACAAGAGTATCAATGGTCATGAATAAGGGCTTCTCGGCTAGCCGTTCGGACTCGGCACACAATTGTAGGTCCCTTCCCGTCGAGACGCGCACACAGGAATGGTTGCGAGTTGTTAGTCACTAGGCCCTGGTTCTTCACGAACCGTTGCGCCACCCAATTTATTTATTTTTAAGAGATCCCTCCTACGAATTTCAGTCATAAAATTTGAGCAGTATGTTTTAACAAAAAAAAAAAAAAAAAAAAACTCGACTGGGGCTAGTGAAATGAAGTTTTCTAGGGCTGCGCTTAGTGAAGTTCTTATAACATTTGTCTTAGGCTGGCCATAAAACGAAACATGCGTTTGTCAAAATTAACCTTATTATGACTATGAGTGTAACACAAACAGGTTGATTGAAAAACAAGGATTTTCGGACCCTACATCTTCCACTTTATTAAACAAAATGAAAAAAAAACTTTAAAACTGTGCAGACAAAATAGAAAGATGCTCCTAACAGAAATTTCACATACCAAAAATCTCCTTTTTTTTAAGCGCGACTTTACAGTCAGAGTTCTTTTTTTAAATAAGCCTCCAATACTTATGTGATAACATTGAATAAATATATATAGAAGGTGACACTCGGAAGAATGACCACTGGCTGCTAGCTTGGCGCTTGTGTCGCTTAAATAAATGTCCCTTATATTATGAGAGAGGGAATTTTCTCAATAATTCTCATTTCTCATTTTATTTGTTTTTAAAAATTTCTATGGAAACGATTCTTGGTATAAGTTTTTTTTTTTTGAAACTCAAATTTATTTTATACATATAAGGATGTGTATATGAATGTAAACTAATTTTGTTTGAAAATCTGATTATTTATTTGATTGTGTAGAATTCAGTTTGTATTTAAACTCAGATCAGGGGGTAGTCCTGTTATTGATTTAAGTACATGAAACGAAAGCTGTATTGCTTAGGTGAATGTAACTTGAATTCTAATGACCTGATCTTTAAATGTAAGGTCTTAAAATGCAGGAGGTACAACAATACATTTCGGTGGTCGTTTTTTTTTTACCGGTGAGGAATTAAGCCAAAAATGCATTTTAAAAAATGCATATAAAACAGTAAAAATATATCTACCTTCTTAATAGATCTTCTAGTTTGAGGTCAATACAATATTTAAAGCAGTCATAATTTCTATGATTAATGAAATACTTAATACTAAGTAAGAATACCTATGACTAAAAAAAATCATTATAAAATTAACCATTAAATACAAGCAATTAGAAGAAAACCAGCCTTATAACAGGTTAGTCGCATTTGCACAATTAAGTACCTTACCTAGCGTTAACCATTTAAACTGATTGGTCTGTTGTTTGTTGATGAATAAAATGGTGTGAATTAAATGTTTTATTTTTCATAAAAAACTAAAATAAAAAAGGAAGGAAAGGTGGAGGTGAAAGTCCTCTGGAATTAAATTATTACCAAAACACGTATTGTGAAGAACATATTGTGAAATAGTTGCCCAGAGAAAATATTAAAATAAGCGGTATCGTATCAAAGGGCACGGTAGTGCCCAGCCAAGTTCTGGAACTACCCCGTTTTTACAGGATCAAACTCAGGCGATTTTCGACCCCCCTCTAACTTTAGTACCAATAAAGTCAGAAACTTTAAACTCGCTGATTTTACTAAGCTCACCAGGCTTAGGCAACTCACCAAATTTCAATTCTTAAGCATTAGTGGTTCCCGAGATATAAGACTGCAAAAATTGCAAAAACCGTAACTGACCGACTGACTCAATCACTCACTGACAGATCATCAAAATTATGGAGCCACTTTCTGATATCGTAGAATCTTGTAGTTTCGCACAACGGTAGGCCTTGTGGTGTATACAAAGGAAAAATTCGAAAATTTAAGATTTTCCATTTAGGGGCGTGGTACCCGCCCATTTTAATAGAATTGATATAAATTATATGGAGCACTTTTGATCGTCATAAAATGACGAAATTGGGTACAGCGGTAGGGCTTAAAGTGCAAGCAAATGCGAAATTTTAAAAATTGAGATTTTTCATTTGGAGGGCGTGGCATCCGCTCATTTTCTCAGAATTGTTATTAACTATATGGATCACTTTAGATTGTTGCAGAATAATAAAATTTGGTAGACTGGTAGATCATGTGGCCAATACAAAGGAGATATTGGAACATTTTAAATTAACCATTCAGGGGCGTGGCACCCGCCCAGTTTTACAGAATTGATATTAGTTATATGCAGCACTTCTGGTTGTCGTAGAATGATGGAATTTGGTAGAGCGGTAGGACTTGACATGCGGGCAAAGGGAAAATAAAATAATTGAGATTTTACATTCAGCGGGCGTGGCAACCACCCACTTTCACAGAATCAATATTAAATATATTGAGAGCACTTCCGATTGGTGCAGAATGGTGAAATTTGGTAGAGCGGTTAGTTTTCAGTTCTATACAAAGAAAAAGTTGAAATTATCAAATGTTTCATGCAGGGGCGTTTCATCTACCCACTTTATTATCAATTATTATCATTTCAATGGAGCACTTCTAACTTATGAAAATTGGAAGAGGGCTAGGACGTGTAGTAAATACAAAGGGATAAATTAAAACTTTTCCTTTTGAGGCTCTCATTGGGCGTTTATTCCACCCGCTTTTCCTGATAAAAAGAAGCTTTGCAAAAAGTAGTGAAATCACACCAAAAACATAAATGTTAAAAAAGTAGCCAAATTCTTCTAACCTTTGCGTAACAAGTCACCCTAGAAAAGCAGTGAGATCTTAAAGCACGCCAAGTTCTAAGTTTATTATGTTAAATATCAAATATTTAAGTTGAGTAATATGGAAGAACCTCAAAATTATCAGAGAAATCTCTTATTTAATGATTTCTGAGATTGACTTTAATTGAGTTGGTTTACTTGCCAAGTTTTGATTTCAAAATTTAGAAATAAGGTAATAAAAGAAAACTTGCCAAGTAAACCGCAACTCAATTAAAGTCAGTAATCATTTAATAAGAGATTTCTGTGATAATTTTGAGGTTCTTCCATATTACTCTACTTAAATATTTGATATTGAACATTAATAAAAATAGAACTTGGCGTGCTTTTAGATCTCACTGCTTTTCTAGGCTGACTTATTACGCAAAGGTTTTTGTGTATAGAAGAACTTGGCTACTTTGTATATATGTATATGTGATATGTATCACCGGAATTGTTTAACAAATTAACGATTCGTGGAAGGTCATTTGGCCGTTTTTCGATTTGCGTTTTTGTTATTTCGCATTGAACGTTTTGAACATAACGTTTCGTCAGTTTATTGATATGACCAATCTTCATTTCGATTTTTTTATTTTGCACTTTTTTGTTTAATTGGCAATTTTTTGGCTTACATTAAATTACATGCCTTCAAATTTCAGGCGAAAAAAAAGAGTAAATGCTCTCCCAAACCAACGCGAAATCGCCGCGGAACATTCGCCGGCCGCAGTTTTTGTTGTTATTTAGCATTATTTATGTCATTTTTGTTATCATTGTGATTCGCCCTACCGAGCGAATGTTCCGCGTTGTTTTTTTTTTTCTAGTGCGATATTTACTAGGGATGACCACAAGACGAGACTCTGCAAGACTTTTGTAAGTCTCGTCTCGGGCTCGTTAAAATCGAAAATATTCAGTCTCGTCTCGGTCTCGTGTCAGTCTCTTATGATTAAGTCTCATCTCGTCTCGGAAAAAAAAACGATTTCCGGACAACCTGTTGATTATTGGAATGAAATATTAACGATTATAGTTTGAATAAGTGCAGAAAAAAGTAAATATTTAACTGAAATTAGGGTATAACAGACTGACTGAAGAGCCCACTGTTATATCTTGGGCGAAACACAATAATTTCTGGAGTTGAGGCCAGTTGTACTTTTTATTTGAATTTATTTGAATTAGATTTTTTAATTTATTAGACTCTCTGTAAATTTCGGTCCAAATATACAGTCTCATCTCGGTCTGGTCTCGGTTGCTTAAAAGGCAGTCTCGTCTGGTGTCGTCTCGGTCTCGTCATACGAGACCGAGATCGAGACCGAGACTTTTCTCGTCTCGTGGCCAGCCCTTATATTTACCAATCGTTAACCATTTTCAATAAAGTAAAATCTAAATCTATTTCTTGAGGGAAAATGATGACATTCCTGGAAAAAATCGCTTAATTTGAGCTGGAGATTTTTGACTCCTGTGAAAAAGATGAAAACCGAGGGAGAAATCTCCCATCATTGAATTGGCGATAAGACTGAACATTTCGCAAAGCAACAAAACGGCGAAACTTTTTTTTAGCTAAGTAATAAAAATTCCAACAACAAAAAACCTGAACAACAAATTCCAGATGAATTTTGCGAAATTATATAAAAATATTTTTTAAAAAATGCGAATGATAAAACCACGAAATGTTAACTGGGTATTGACTTAAAAATAAAATGAATTTTGCCCAACAATGGTGACCATAAAATTATATTTGATACTATAGGTTACGTAAATGGCTCCATTTACAGCAATAAGGTGTCTGGCTGATGTAAGGCCGCACTGTAGATGTCTGGCAGGTGTCAAAAATTAAGTTAACAACACCATCTTATAAAACATATCAACAAATCTGGTTTAATGACTTTACGTAAATTACAACTATTTTTGGGAGCTTTAAGGTTACTGGTTACCGTTGTTGGGATGTCATGTCAAAGTTGGTAACAATATCCTATTAAACATACAACAAAATCAGCTCTGATAAAATAACTTTATTTAAAAACATTTGTATTCACCTTAATACCCCTAGTTCTTAACTACAATGGTAAAAATTCACAGACGAATCTTGACTCTGATAAAATAACGTGTGTATAAGAACTTATGTCTGGCGGTTATAGGATCTTACTATGTCATATTGTTTTACTTTATAAGTACTGTTCCGAAATCCAATCGAAAACGACATAAATCAAATACGTTAGCCATATATTAATAAATTAAAACCAAAACTTACCAAAGGCAACTGTAGCCCATTTGGCAGATGTTAACATTAACCATGCCCCATAAACAGCCGCCAAATGCAGGTATGTGAATGCTATAATATTTCTCCAGACCAATTTGATTTTTCGCCTATCGGCGTGTTTAAGCTTTTCAAGATCTTTTACTAGTCCGCCATCAGTTGTTTCGGCATCGCATTCATATAGAACTCCAGTTGCTTCAACTTTGCTATTTGCCGAATCACCACCTGCTCCACAGGATGATGCTAGTGACTCGCCTAAAACTTGTGTGGCTGATGTTGCGTTTGGTGCCATGTTATCACTGAAATTATAGAAAAAATAAATGTAATTAATTTTATCTTAATAATTTGCGTGACATAAAAGAATAACTAATTACATAAATCAGTTTAAGTGTGGTTTATTTGAAGAACACCTTTATAATTTAGGGGTTTTGATAGAGTTAATTGTAAATACCGGTTTTGACGGGTGTTAAATTAGTTAAATTTGTGTTAAATTAGTTCTGTTTTGCCGTCGAAACTGAAGAACAAAAATAACAATTTAGAGTTGATGTGACAACTGAAAGAAGTAAAATATGTTCTTTTCTGTTGAATTGTTTGTCCTTCGCTACCTGTTTACAGGGGTTTCTATAATCTTAACTTCTCCTTCATTAGAATTACAATATATTAACACAATACAAACAAATAAATGTAAACTAGTTGTGTCATTGCCAAAACTATACAATGATTAAAAAGCTAATGAAAATATTTTTAATTTTACAACAACTCATCTGAATAAAATAGCATTTACAAAATAATAATAATAGAAAAAAAGTTATTAAAAGTTGGCCTTTTTTCAACCCAGAAGAAAAACCCCTAAACTAACAGACTTTTTGAACTTGCCCTTTAGAGAATTTAATTCCAGAATAAAACTTTGTCGAAAGGTGATACACCTAAGAAGATAAGCTCTGACATTAAGATTATACACATGTGAAACCACCAGACCAATGCAAGGGTGGTAACTAATTAACATTTATGTGTTTTGTTTAAAAAAAAAGCAGAATACAATAAAACTTGTGCGTCATACAATGAGAAAATTTGCAACAAAAATATCACACATACGCCCAAGTGAACAGATACAAAATTAAGTCATCAGAACGCAATTATTTTTTTTTAAATTTTAATATTATACATTATTATATACATAATATATGCTTGCATGTAGTTGGCCCACCAACTATTGAGTTGAGCAAAACTGTTAATTGCAATCGTTTGTACATCGTTTGTCTACGTTTGTATAACTTTTAGATTCGTTTGTACACTCACCGTTTTTTTTATATAGCCACTTCAAAAAAATTTACGGAGTTTGGCCCACCAACTATAACGCTCGAAAAATCTGGAAATGCAGTTCGATAGATAATCGTTTGTCTATGTTTGTCTTTTTTTTTTTTCGTTTGTATACGTCCCAAATTTTTTTGACAAAAAAAATTTTTTTAACCAAATTTTATTAAAATTTTAAAATATATGCATTCGTTTGTCTCTTTCTTATAATGATTTTTCATCGTGTTATTTTTTTTAATTTGTATTTATTTCTATTTTTAAATAATTATTACTTTTTTGGGACATGTAGTTGGCCCACCAACTATAACGCTCGAAAAATCTAAAAACGCAGTTCGATAGAAAATCGTTTGTCTATGTTTGTCTTTTTTTTTTTTCGTTTGTATACGTCCCAAATTTTTTTGACAAAAAAATTTTTTTTAACCAAATTTTATTAAAATTTTTAAACATATGCATTCGTTTGTCTCTTTTTTATAATGATTTTTCATCGTGTTATTTTTTTTAATTTGTATTTATTTCTATTTTTAAATAATTATTACTTTTTTGGGACATGTAGTTGGCCCACCAACTATAACGCTCGAAAAATCTAAAAACGCAGTTCGATAGAAAATCGTTTGTCTATGTTTGTCTTTTTTTTTTTTTCGTTTGTATACGTCCCAAATTTTTTTGACAACAAAATTTTTTTTAACCAAATTTTATTAAAATTTTAAAACATATGCATTCGTTTGTCTATTTTTTATAATGATTTTTTATCGTAGTAATTTTTTTAATTTGTATTTATTTCTATTTTAAATTAATTATATATTAATTATATGGAGCATGTAGTTGGCCCACCAATTATAACGCTCGAAAAATCTAAAAACGCAGTTCGATAGAAAATCGTTTGTCTATGTTTGTCTTTTTTTTTTCGTTTGTATAAGTCCCAAATATTTTTGACAACAAAATTTTTTTTAACCAAATTTTATTAAAATTTTTAAACATATGCATTCGTTTGTCTCTTTTTTATAATGATTTTCCATCGTGTTAGTTTTTTTAATTTGTATTTATTTCTATTTTTAATTAATTATTACTTTTTTTGGGACATATAGTTGGCCCACCAACTATAACGCTCGAAAAATCTAAAAACGCAGTTCGATAGAAAATCGTTTGTCTATGTTTGTCTTTTTTTTTTTTTTCGTTTGTATACGTCCCAAATTTTTTTGACAACAAAATTTTTTTTAACCAAATTTTATTACAATTTTGAAACATATGCATTCGTTTGTCTCTTTTTTATAATGATTTTCCATCGTGTTAATTTTTTAATTTGTATTTATTTCTATTTTTAATTAATCATTACTTTTTTTTGGACACCAACTGCATTCTCTTTTATTTGGGTGTCCACAGTTTCTACTTGTATTCGAAATTGCGATAATTAAGACTTTATCCTTTTTTTCTATTCTTTTTAAGGAGTGCCCTGCATTTAGGCTGCATACTTACATACATGGTTTGAAATTGGTTTGAATACGCAACGTGATTGAAATCCTTTCAGATCTTATATTTACATACATATGCTTTGTTAAATTACTCAGTTGTGTATTTGTATTGTGTTAAAGGCCTTCTACACTAGCCCACTGTGTATTAATACATGTGAAAAAAGTGGGACGTAGAATAGTGTGGAAACAAAATATGAAAGCCCAGCCTACACAACCCGACATTTTATCCCACACGATTTGACATGTGTTAATACATGAATAATTTTATTACAAGTTAATTTTTGTAATGTAATGCCAGATCCACATGCATTTCAAAGCTGCCAATATTTCTGCCAAAAAAATGGTAAAATAATGGCAGAAATAATTTTGTTTGCCAGTATTTAGAGCGTTTACACGATGCAAAGAAAAATGGCTATAATTTGACAGATAAAATAGCATTTTGCCATTCGTGTAAATGCAGCATAAATCCCTACCAGAGTAAAGAGATAAAAAAGAAGTAGATTTGACTTTTTTTTTAAAGGTTGAAGTAGGATGAAGCAACGATTTTAAAAAAGAAGTGGATTTCAATTGGCGATGGTGCAAAGTAGGAAGTATTTTTAAAAATAAATTGAAAAAAAAGAAGTAGATCTACTTCAATTGAAGTAAAGTGGCAACACTGCCTCTGGCTAGTGCGATCTGCGATGAGATGAGGATGACGATGAGTGAAGTTTAGTTTTCTAAAACTAGGTACCTATAAACTCTTTCTGAAATGAGCTGGGTAGCTATTTATTATTCGGTTGAGGTATTTTTTTTAAAAGGCGTATAGGTTTTTTCTTTGTAAAAGTAGGTTTTTGAGGCAAAAATGTATTTGCTTCTGACACGAGTAAAACACATGCAGGTATTTTTTTTATTCAGGCATGCTGAATTTTTATTAAAAATGGGTTTTTGGAACTACAGGAAATACACATTTCATGATTATGTTCGAGTTAAAATAATTTTGATTTATTTTAAGTAAACCCCCCCTTATCCATTCGCTGAAAAAACAGCCAAAACTCGTACGTAGTTAGGTAGGTACTCAAAAATTTGGTTACTACCTATCAATATCTATAATAGGCATGCATAGGTATTTGTACCCATAATTACTTTCTATTTCATAAAAAAAAGAAACTCATTAAAAGCCTTAAGCCGACGGCAAAGTTCAAGTTAATGAACAAGTACCTATAGAATTAGAATTATTTTTGTTTGGGTTTTTTTAATTATTTTAACTGAATAAATAATATACTCAAGGTGTAACTTAAGTCTTTTTAAATGCAGCCTAAATGCAGGGTACTCCTTAAAAAGAATAGAAAAAAAGGATAAAGTCTTAATTATCGCAATTTCGAATACAAGTTGAAACTGTGGACGCCCAAATAAAAGAGAATGCAGTTGGTGGGCCAACTACATGTCCCAAAAAAAGTAATGATTAATTAAAAATAGAAATAAATACAAATTAAAAAATTAACACGATGGAAAATCATTATAAAAAAGAGACAAACGAATGCATATGTTTCAAAATTGTAATAAAATTTGGTTAAAAAAAATTTTGTTGTCAAAAAATTTGGGACGTATACAAACGAAAAAAAAAAGACAAACATAGACAAACGATTTTCTATCGAACTGCGTTTTTAGATTTTTCGAGCGTTATAGTTGGTGGGCCAACTATATGTCCCAAAAAAAGTAATAATTATTTAAAAATAGAAATAAATACAAATTAAAAAAAATAACACGATGAAAAATCATTATAAAAAAGAGACAAACGAATGCATATGTTTAAAAATTTTAATAAAATTTGGTTAAAAAAAATTTTGTTGTCAAAAAAATTTGGGACGTATACAAACGAAAAAAAAAAAAGACAAACATAGACAAACGATTTTCTATCGAACTGCGTTTTTAGATTTTTCGAGCGTTATAATTGGTGGGCCAACTACATGCTCCATATAATTAATATATAATTAATTTAAAATAGAAATAAATACAAATTAAAAAAATTACTACGATAAAAAATCATTATAAAAAATAGACAAACGAATGCATATGTTTTAAAATTTTAATAAAATTTGGTTAAAAAAAAATTTTGTTGTCAAAAAAATTTGGGACGTATACAAACGAAAAAAAAAAAAGACAAACATAGACAAACGATTTTCTATCGAACTGCGTTTTTAGATTTTTCGAGCGTTATAGTTGGTGGGCCAACTACATGTCCCAAAAAAGTAATAATTATTTAAAAATAGAAATAAATACAAATTAAAAAAAATAACACGATGAAAAATCACTATAAGAAAGAGACAAACGAATGCATATGTTTTAAAATTTTAATAAAATTTGGTTAAAAAAAATTTTTTTGTCAAAAAAATTTGGGACGTATACAAACGAAAAAAAAAAAAGACAAACATAGACAAACGATTATCTATCGAACTGCATTTCCAGATTTTTCGAGCGTTATAGTTGGTGGGCCAAACTCCGTAAATTTTTTTGAAGTGGCTATATAAAAAAAACGGTGAGTGTACAAACGAATCTAAAAGTTATACAAACGTAGACAAACGATGTACAAACGATTGCAATTAACAGTTTTGCTCAACTCAATAGTTGGTGGGCCAACTACATGCAAGCATAATATATTGGTTCTTGTTTTTTTGTTGTTGAAATAACAATAGCATAAGTATGAATATTTGACACTGTCAATACTTAAAAAAAATGCGATGAGCATCCGAATATAGGGTAGTTGTCTTTTTAAAGTTGATGAAGTTGAAGTATCTATAAACAATAAAGAATGCATAAAATATTCAAAATAAATTATAAACAACGATGAAAGTGATGATACAAATTTCATTGTCTTAACAATATTTGCATTAGTATTAAGCGGATTTCAACGTTTTTGGTATCAATGTAATTAATTCTAGGTCTGATGTCTTCCCAAATACAAAGTCAATATTGTCCCAACAAAATTAAATGCTAAGCTCAAATACATTTTATGTAGAATGCGTCGCGTTAATATGCAGGGCGGCTTATTTAGTTTGAATTTAGAAATCCAGTTTTGGGGACGTTAAATAATATTTTAAGGGGTGGTGAATATAATGGGCTGTTGTTGGGGTTTGCCTTTTCCAAGTTTATTATTTGTATTAGTTGCTCTATAGGGCAAGTATTGGTTTTGTGTCGAAAATTTCGAGGTTTTCATCAAAACTATCATTACGATGATGGATATGTCCAAAAAAGTGATTTTCGTCAAGACGTCCGTGGGTCTGTTTGTCTGCTGCGTCTGTGTGTCCTGATATACATACATCGAGATATAGCCTTAACGGCTAGACAGATTTGCTTCAAACTTAGTGTTCAGTTTTTTATTTGTGATTCCCTAGAGCACAAATTCAAAATTTTGTTTTAGCTCTCATCTAGAACGGGTAGCTGCCATACAATGATTTCGTCTTCGTCAAGTTTTTTTGACGACGGCTCTAATGATTTTGATTAAACTTTGTATATGTCATCTTTAGACCAGTTCAAATAAGACTGCACCACGTTTTTACCATATCATATCTCTTCATGGCTGATTCTATAATTATTTTGCGATTCAGTACTTCTAAGTTATTCAATAAGTACTACATTCTAGTTGTTAGCTGCGAGAGCAAGTTTGTGCGATCTAGTCGTGCATATTTTTTCTCTTAATCATAAGACAAGTTCAAAATGAGTAATCTGAATTCTTTTTTGACCGCCTTGCTCGTTTGTGTAGGCCGAAAACTATTTCTAGAAATGAGTTGATTTAAAAATAATATTAGAGACCAGACAAGCTTCAAAAAAACAGTATAGTAGTTTATTTGTAGGCGTTGACGTAGTTTTAAAATATTTCTCTAATATAAATACATAATTATGTATAGTTTCTTATTTTAAAAAAGTGTCCATCTTATCTGAAAAGGGGGATTTAGACTCCACCTCCAATATTACAAAACACTCGTGTTTAACCCCTCTAAAATAATTAGTTACTATTTTCTGTCACCTAAGTTATCGTACTTTCTCCTTGTATATCCTCCGCAAAAAAAAAACAATAATTCGAAAAGCATCAACCGTATACAAAAATTATTAATATCAAAGTTATAGAAAATTAGATTTTAAACACTTTTTGTCAACAAATTTTTTGTCCAAATTTGAAAATGGACGAGTTATTAGAAAAAAAAAAAAAAAAAAGTTTGCATTAAATTTAAGATGGCGGCCAACGCAAAAGAGCTAGGAGGTCGAAAACTATACTGAACAATCTTTATAACCCCTAACGATTAAAAAAAAACACACTATCTAATTTTTGCATGTCAAATTATATTCTGGCTGGACTATGTTGTTTGATAGTCTCCCAAGCTTTGTTGGATAAAAAATGGTACAAAAGGCAACTAAACATGCTTCGATTCGACTTTCATATTTTTTGTTTCGATTTCAAGGAAGGTTTTAGAAAGTATTTTCAACGTTGAACCAAGTATCAGAATGAACATCTGAATAAACTTCGACTTCCCAATCACCACAACACTATCGCAGAGATCAAGATGTGAATAATTCTATCCAACCAATTCTTTTTTCGTTAGTTTTACTCGTAAGTGCCACAAAACACTAGTCTTACTTTATGACGTTGTAGTATTAGTCTAGAGCCAACGACATAAAAAGTCAAGTCATTTGCGTAATGTTGGAACCCATACCAATACATATCTCTGGTAGGGTACAACCAGGATTCACTTGTCTGCTGCCCATATCCTTGACGAAGTAGTGGGGGTGGGGAGTTGAAAATGTAGATTTTCTAAAAATTTTATCAGGGTTTTTATCACTTCAATGAATTTCTTGAAAATATATCTTGATGCTTTGTCATTTTCCTTACTTCTAAATACCTTGATTTTGATGATCCGACGAGTAGAACTCAAGATATAAGCTTTTTATATTTTCAAAATATTAATTGAAGTGAAAATACCCCGGATAAAAAATTAGGAAAATCTCCATTTTCATTCCCCCACCCCCACCCCTTCGTCAAGGGTATGGGCAGGCAGACATAGTAATCCTGGTTTTACCCTTCCTGTATAGTATGTATTGGTATGGGTTTCAATATTACGCAAACGACTTGGGTGAGAGCATAATAAAATAGCACAAGATATTTTATTTCAATCCAAAACACACAGAAAAACATATAAAAACCGATTGATTTTCTAGGTGTTTTCGATTTTGTTCTAAACTGAATGCCGTGTTTTTTCATCAGCCCCGGTTTTCGAATTTGCGTTCAGCACAAAAAGATACCCTCGAAACGACATTTACTTGTTCGTATCCAAAACAGTGCAGGAAAACAGCTTGAAAATCAATCGATTTATATGACATTTAATTATATCAAAGGGTGAAACGATCCACCCAACGATACAAAGCCTGCCGATCTGAGAGTAGGAATATGATAGATACACAGTCACTGCTGAGGATCTGGAAAGAACACGTCTCTAGACCGCTTAGCCGCAAAGATAGCAAGATATCGCTCGTAGACAGAACACTCCATTCAACTTACTACTTGCACGATGATGGCGAACAGTACCGTACACCCGACCTAACCGAAGTTTGACTAGTGATATTCAAACTTAAGTCGTACAAGGCTGCTGGTGTGGATGGCCTACCAGCCGAACTATTTAAATCAGCGGCAGATGAATTGGTAAGGATCATACACCAATTTATCTGTAAAATTCAGTCAGATGAAAGTATGCCCGATGAATGGAACCTCGGTATAGTGTGCACCATCCATAACAAAGGAGATGTTCCTAATTGTCGCCTCGCTTATGAAATCTAATCGGCTATCCTGTGTTACTGATGCTTAAAACTTTTTGGCAAGGACCTGATCGGCCCCTATCAGTGTGGTTTAAGGCCAGGCAAGTCAACCGTCGATGAAATGTTCACATTCCGAAGAATTCCAGATCGATAGACACCACCTCTTCATCGATTTAAGTCGCGTATGATAAGGTTGAATTATACAGAGCCATGTTATATCTCGTCACCCCTGCCAGTCTCGTCCGCTTGTGCAGGATGACGATGGATAAATCTCGCTGCTTCATTATAATCGATAAGAACACCACCAAATCCTTTGATAAGAAAGGTCTAAGGCAACGCGAGGCTCACTATTACCGCGAAAAATGACATCAGTGCAGAGATAGAACGAAGAATTACTCTTGGCAACCGCTGTTTCTTCGGTTTAAGACGGCAGAAGCTAAGCAGTAAGAAGGGCCTCTATTAGAGACTTTATACAAGCCCTTAATCATCCCGGTTACCAAAATTGAAGAAATCGGACAAAGGTCTGCTAGGGTGCTCTGAGAGAAAGATTTTTCGTGTGATTTTTGTTCCGGTGTGTATCGAAGGAGTGTGGAGGAGAAGATTCAACGACGATCTTTACGGAGTACGAAGAGGTCCCACTTTTTGACCTGGTCAAAAAGTTGAAAATACAGCAGCTGAGATGGGTGGGACACGTAGAGCGTATGGTACAAACCTGCCTGACGAGTCTTCGAATTCAACCCCGATGGTGTACGCAGGAAAGGAAGAACCCATAATAGGTGGCTCGCACGAGTCGAGAACGACCTCAACCAACTTGCTGTGATGCAATATCCGTTATTGTTGAATTTTATTTACAAAAATATTAAACATTTTTTTTTTAAGTAGTTCAAATTTTTTTTTATAAAAATCGTAGGAGCCATTTCGAGATAAATACCATTATTTTTGGAGCTAAAAACCTTATATTTTCACTCTTGGGAATCACTTACAAACCTTAAGTTCAAAATTTGGAGTAAACCGTTTGACTATTTGAGACAAACAGGCAGACAGACAGAATTTCGACACCCACTTTTATCGCGTTCTATATCACCGTTATGTTGAGGCCTGATTATCTAGAGTTGAAATTTTTGTACGAGTCCACAACTTGCGCTATTTTTATTTTTGAAGTGCTTTTATTATGTAAGTTTGCAGTAAATTTAGTTAAATAAAAATAACAGACAGAAGGAAAACAAAACATAAATAGCTAGCTTATTAAGGTCTTAATAGAGGCAAAACCAAACATCACACCATCTCATAAATCTAAAAAAAAAAAAAAAGAATTTCGTCCTAAAAAAATATCAATTACATAAGGTCAAAGGTTTAAAAAGAACAAAGGATACCAACGTAATGATATTTTTCCATCATCCAAAGTAAATAAACTGCTAGTATATTTATCTAACAAAATTAATTTATATACTGCTGAAGAAGTCCTCAAGTGTTTTTTTCTCTTAAAATGGCATTTAGTATATTTCATCAATATTCTGAATAGGATGAACAAAATGAAAAAATAACAATAAAGAAACCAACACAATGGATTTTTATTTATAACTTTAATCAGACACTTTAACTCTATGCCAACCTTTTATTTTTTGATCCGTCTGTTTTCACTCTGATGATGCTCTGGTTCAAAGTATAGTACATATAATGAATCCTTGTATTGACAATCCTTTTCAAATCAGAGTGCGCATATGTTTCAAATGTATTTCAATTAAGATTGACACAAATTCAATTATGATTTGAGGATTTAGAAAGAAAACTTATTTCACAAAAACAATGCAAAAATATACATAGATACATTCAATGTCTCTTTTGTACATATGAATGTACGTATTTCCTCCTAAGACACTTAAGACTGACATATACAAATATCTATTTTTCTTGTCAAGAGTAATACATTTACCCACATTTTTAATATACATAACATATGTGTCAGCAAATCAATAAACGCATTACTAAAAAGGACCCCATTAAGGATCAACAAAATGCCGGCGCGCCTACATATACAAACAATTATAATTGCTAACAACAAACTTAAAAGGACCCGAATCAAATTCAACAGTTACGGCCGGCAGCACCTTGAATGTAGAGGCTTCTCAATTTATATAATAATGCCAAGTTGCTTGGTTCAAGGGAAAGACACATTTTTGCTCAACATTTCACCCTCACAAGGTTATGTTTATCTTAATTAACAACAACTACGAAAAGGGAGGGGGGTCGGGGTTAGCGGCACAAGGATGACGACAACTTGAGTCAGTTTAAAGAATACTTTCTTATTCGTTGGAATAATCAATAAACTTAATAAAGAAAATGTTGGTTCTTTTTCTATCTGTGATAATTGGAAGCCCTAGTAACACACATATTATTTATCCCACTTCTGAGCACTAACTGCGTTGTTTTGTACACGTGCGCATTTTTAATGTCCACGTGACGCAAGAAAAAAATAACAATAATTAATATTTTCAATTAAAAATATTCTAAAATCATGTGAAAAATGGGTTAGATATAAAAAAATACGGTTCATTTAAAAATTTTGTTATTTTGTTGTTTTTTTCTTCACACACCTTAAAATGTTGCCATCGGTCGTCACTGAGGTTGTTTTCGTTACAGTCATTTTACATACAGATTCTTTTAAATATAAAATTCACTTTTTATTTAAAAAAAATGTGTGTTGAATTTATGTAACTTTCTTCTCAATCATATAAGAGAGATTTTAGAAAAAAACTAAACTATTTATCATAGAAAAAAATTGTTTGTTTTTTTGTTGTTGCTTTGTTCAGAAAATGGTGTTCGTATTTTTTTTTTTTGTTTTTAGATCGTCCTTAAACATTCGGTTGGAAAAAGTATACTGAAGGGAAAAGCTTTAAAATAAGTTGTGAAAGGTTAGCAAAATACAACAAACAAAATAAGGATAACATAAACAGTTCTCCAAATAATGTTAAAGCGCGAGTCTTGAGAGGTGAGATATAGTACTCGGGTTTCTAGAGAATTCAAATGACTAAGAGAATGTTTTTTTCTCTTTAATTTGGTGGGTTGGGGGAAATTAAATAGTATTGAATTAAAGCTTGTTGTTGAAGTTTTGGGGACAGCGTTGCCACATTGAGATGTTTATCGCCTCTTAAAAATAAAAAAAAATCAATCGGGTGGCACAACGGCTCATGAAGAACCAGGGCCTAGTGACTAACAACTCACAACCATTCCTGTGTGCGCCTTTCGAAGGGACCTACAATTTTATGCCGAATCCGAACGGCTAGACGAGAAGCACTTTTTCGTGACAAGTGATACTCTTGGAGGATTTGTCAATTCCTCGCAAGAGGCAGTAGCCCTGAAAAAAAACTTTTTAGTTTTTTTAGGTGGACGAGGCTGGGAAGCGATCCCAGACCTCCAGCGTGACAGTTGAACGAACTAACCATTACGCTACGGGCTACTACTATCGCCTATTGGGTTATATTTTTTTCTTAGGTTACGATGAGAATTTGAACAAACTGCGCCATTTTTATATTATTTTTTTTGTTTTATCATTTAGATAAATATGTACCTACAGTGGTGGCGAAATAATTAAGAACGATATTTTTATAACAATATTAAAATCCATAAAATCCAAGTGAAGTGGTTTTATTAGTAGCAGATGAACTAAGGTACGCTTTGAATATTTTTTTGCAAAGCATTACCAGGAGAATATTGGTAGGAAAAAAATAATCATTAATTTAACTCCAATTTCGTCTGGCGATATAATTTATAACAGAAACAAAAGGTTGTCGAGACATTAAAATTCTTCGAAATTTCATTTCATTTTCGCGTAAGCCATGGTATCTTGAAATCAAAATTTACTAGGTATGACTGGTATAATTGTATATATGTATATAATTATCATCCTATTATCCACTCTGTTAAAATACTCTAAAAGACTATGTCTTACTGTATTATCCAATAAACTGAATTGAATTGAAGTTCTTTTTTTCCAATTTGAGGAATAAATAACAATCAGCAGTGTAATTCAATATTACGAACCCACATTTCTGTGCGGCAGCCGTTGCAACATGGATCTGTAAACTCTTGCGTTGTCGTGCAAAAGCAAATCACTTTTTGTTAATTTTCCTCTCCTTTTTTTTATGGCTTCTTGCGATTTATGCAGCAACTTTGCGAAGTATTCACCGCGCTACTGTTTCAAAACAACTAAACCTTGGAATAGTGTGAAAGCTCGCTTCATTTTTATCCCATCAAACACCATTGATTTAAGGCAACAAAATAGAGATAATATGCTATACCAATACTAAAGTTAAAGAAATTTCCAAAGCTAGAGGAAGCCATATATATAAATATGAACTATTATTGAAACTCTTACAGCCATATTATTGGCTTGTTTCAAAAATAGTTTTACATCGAAACTAGTTCAATAGTTCAATAGAAAGTTTTGGTATTTTAAACACAAAATATTGAAACTGTGATACTAAAACTTTCTTAAATAATACAGATTTGTACAAAACTTGCAACTTGAAACTTCTATAAAACTAGTTTTGCTGTAAAACTAGTGTTGAAAGAAGTCAAAACAATGGCTGTTAGGAACAAATACAAACAATTTTGAAAACGATACTTCATGCACACTCATTCTGCATTGTGCTGTACCTATACACATACTTAATGCCCTTTTGGTTTAAGGATTTATATATTCGATATTTTTATTGTCTACAAATCAGCTTGCAGAAAATTTTGTAGAAGAAAGCTAAAGTACTCAATGACTAATAAACTTTACGATACTTGTTTTTATTTTGGCACAATGTCATAAAGTCATATTCAATACAATCCTCAAAGGACTTTTAGTCCACTCTTGAGTCTTGAACAATTATTTTATGTGGAGCGATGAGCTACTATGGAACTTTCGATCTCGATTTCCAATCATTAAGAATGACGGCCAATATTTTCGGCCAATGCCCCCGTCCATACGGAGCGCATAGTCAAGAATTGGATTGAGCAACAGAATGTGAATTTGCTTCAATATGGCCACCGTATTGCCCAGACCTTAATTTAATCGAACATGATTGTCCGCAAGGTTGAGAAGTCTGGTCATCGATATGAAGATAAAGAATATTTAAGTACAGCAATTTAACTTGTTTGGCGGGAAATTTAAAGCATCTTTACGATTCGATTGCTAAACCGAATTTGTGAGGTTCTCAGGTAAAAGTACCCACGACTAAAATTGATATACAAAATATTTTTTGATGAAATCGTTTTTTAATTTTCTTTGGCCAGCGCATTTGCAACGAGTTCATTTACTTAAAAAATTACTTTTTTCTATGAGTCTTTCCGATTATAATGTCTTTGGAAAGTGTTCTAGCCATTCTAGTCGGAAAGACCCATAGTTTTTTTTTTTTTTAATCACTAGCCTAATAATTCGCTATAATGCCGCTCACCAGTTTGGAAGGATATGGTACAGTCGCTGCCACCTATAACGACGTGGCTTATAACGACGAGTCGCTTTTAACGTTTTAACGACCACACTTTTCCTTCATTTGGTTGGTTTTCATACAATTTGTATTAGTTTATCGTCTGTTATAACGTCGTGAAATCGTCGTCTATAACCACTAGTTGCATTAAACGACGAATTCCAGACAAAAAATACCTCCGTTTCGCCCTTACAACGACGGAAAGTAACTAAAAATTCAAACCTGAACGTGTTCGAATATATATACACATGCTTTTTAGGTATAGCGAATGAATTTAGCTAGGTTCTTCATTATTCTGCTCCTAATATTTAAAACCGCATACCTACATTCTACATATGTACTGTACATAGGTAGTATTTACCTACTTCTGTTTTTTTTTTCTTTCAAATCGATCATTTGTATGGTAAGTCGTATATTACGACCGCCACGCCGCGGCTATAGCAACCACATTTGGCTGGTCCCTTGAAGGACGTTATAAGCGGCGTCGACTGTATTTTGCATTTCCAAGATAGTGTACCTTTTCTTTTGAAACGGAGTGTATATGCACTTAAATTTCTATTCAGGAAATCTCATGATACCTATCTTACAAATTTTATTTTCTTTATGAATTTAATTAATGAAATAAAAATGTAACTTAATTTGGAATTTGTTTTCATAGTCTATTGCTTGAATTTGGTTTTATGATGAAATTGAAAAAGTGTTGCTGTGAGACGTCTCAACCCAACAACAATTACCTAAATTGCCAATTACCTTTAATCTGCAGTAAAATATGACTGGTGAAGATTGTTTTGAAGCAATTTGTAATTATGGAGAAGGTCACTACCAACTTATAATATACCTACCTAATGCATATTATTATGAACAAAACAGGGCTATTGTAACACTTTAAGCAAAACAGAAATTTTAAACTGTATTTTGCGTTCCGAATAGATACATATAAGCATTTCTAAACTATAGGTACTCACACTGATATTTATTTCAACCATGCACCCAATAACTGACCTTATTGCTTCAATTAATTAGGCAAACAATGATAAACTTAGCCGATAAGTCTTTAAAAATAAAATCTATAATTAGTATAGGTAAGGTACATACAAAACTATGCCAATATGTAATACACCTCTTTGTCTACTCTCACTTAGAACAAGAATTTGAAAAGCACCATTACTGACCGCCCACCAAAAGATCAAAATCGAGACATGGCGTGATAAAATATTGCTCTGTAGGTCAATGGCTCCACTTATTTTTAGAAACTATATACTACGTACCCACAACAATAAAAAACCATGACATTACAACTACTACCTACACACTAAACACCTGGCACTTCTATTTTAATCATGCCATATTTTTCATGAACCTTATTCCCTGATTCCTACATCACACCACCACTTAAGTGCCAATTTCATCATCATCTGTATAAAAAAGAGTCAGCTTCAACTCAACTTGAACAAAGTGTAGCCAAGTAGAAATAAACACGCGGTTGCCAAAATAATCAGCTGATGTCAGAAAAGCTATAAAACTTTTAAGAATTTATTTTCTCTCAGAAGTCGGAAGTTAAAGTCAAGTCAGAGTGCAGTCAACGTATCAAATGGTCATACAGCGCTTGTGCCATGCTGGTGCCGGCATCGGCATCTTCGGCTTCGCGATGGCATCGTACTTCGTAGTATCGTAACCAAACCAAAAACCAGTCACTCTCTTACCAGAAATAAAAGAGCGGGAAAGAAAAACAAACATCGTTCGATGTGGGGAAATCACACAAAAAAAAGAAACAAGAGGTACAAAAATATACGTGGTATTTTGATAAAAGAGCACCCAGAAAAGTCACTCATAACAGCTGATGCTGTATAGCTTTTTAGATATATGTATGTATGTATACATAAACTCGTGTATACTGTATAATGCCGGTATAATTATGGTGTAGCACGCTGTAGCTTCGTGAACACGTTTGGCACTGTTTCTGTTTTGGAGAATCGCCCCAAAACCATATAAACACAATACAACTAAAGCACACTTGATACAAAAAAAAAAAATGAATTTAATTTAAAAAAAAAAAGAATACAAATGTACAGTGCGTTCAAAAATTCTGTATGCGTCAAAATGATTTTGAAATTTGAATTAATTGCGATTTATGAATATTTAGTTTTGGTGCAAATTTCTTGAAAAAAAAAAAAATAAATAAATACAAAAAATACTTGCTCTTTTAGTAAACAGCTAGAATGTTGTAAGACATTGACGATATACCTACGTTAACGGTTTAATAATGTTATGTTAAACGTACAAGTAGGTTTAGTAGTATTAAAACATTAAGCAACCAAATGTGGAACGCGATTTTAAATTTATTACTTATGTATATGTACATAAAATTAGATTACAAAACATTTTATGAAATCGTTATTTGAAAAACCCATTTTTCAAAAAAAAAAATTTGAATTTATAAACATTAACAGCCGAATATAATGACATTTTAAATGCTTCTTAACTTTAAACTTCCTCTAAATATCATTTAAGTGTGAAAACGATATCTATAATCAATTCTCACATTTAAGCAACGTAACTTAAACCCCTCGTAACTTAAACGCCATCCACTGCGTTTAAAGGCTGCGCAAAGCCAACTTAAATATATTTTGACACATGAGAATTGTTTTTTTTTTTATGAAAACAAATTGTGCGAGGTTCAGTGTGCACTGTGTCTGTGCTTGTGATGGCCGAGTTTTAATGGTTTTTATTGTTTTTTTTTTTAAAGAAAATAATATAAGAAAATGATGTTTGGTTCCATTAAAATGAGTTTCTGAAAATTGTTTTATTTATTTATGTCCCCACAAACTTGCTTACCAAAGAAGGAAAGAAATTTGTGAAAACCAAATAAAAAAAACAAACCAAAATGGAATGGTTTCATTTCTTCCGTCTTCTGTGTTTGACGATGCATACACACATACAAACAGTTGCTTCTCTTTCTGTCTTATTATTTGTACGCTTTTTTTGTATGCTTTTTTTTTGCAATCTGACAGAAATAGCCTTAGAAATTTGTAGCAGAAATTTGTAGCAGTTTTGTCAATTTTCTTGCGTTACGTTACATTACGGCTGTTTAGTTAAGTATGAAAGGAATATTGATTATAGATACCAATTTAAGTAACGTCATTTAAAGGCAACTTTAATATTTAAGCAAGCTTAACTAAATAACCTCTAAGTAAGTTTTCAACTTTTTGAATTTTTTTTTTATAAAAATTAATAAAAAAACCCGACTGGAACAATGCCCAGTTTCTGTCTAGTTTCAACATGGCACTAGTCAGTTTTCTTTAGGGAAAATGTAGACGAGAAAAACTTGTCAAATATACGTCAAGCCCTTGCAAGTTTTCAGTAGGGTAAATTTAGACGAGGGAAATGTTTCATACTCTCGTGAGGTTCTCGCTAGTAAGACCTTGTTGGACGTTTTCGGCATCATATCAGACTAAGCACTATCGTTGTTGATACATATGCAAAATTTTAACTAAATAAATTGAATCGATGAATCGAAAAATACAAATTTTAACTTTTATTATAATTGATCAGTTTTGGTTTCACAAAAAAAAAAAAATTCACGCTCTTGCAAATCCTGCCAAGATAATCATATACTTCGAGAATCTCTATATTCACACCCCAAAGGCTTTTTGAACTTTTCATTAAAATAAATCAAAAATTATAATTTACTGTCTTAAACTATATTTACTTAATTCCAGATGGTTCATCTCAAGCGTTCATATCGGTTGTTTTTGTGGTGAGATGTAGTTTAGATTAAGCGCATTTTTGTACACGATGCTAAATCAAATAATATGATAATAAGAGTATTCTATAAAAATGCCCAGTATCATACTAAATTTGCTTTAGTATCGTATTAAATTCATACAAATCTGCGCTATTATTTTTATTATTCAGGTTTTTATTTTTGGACTGAGTTATTTTACTGTCGGATCACAACCGATACTAAAATACAATTTTTTAATGTTTCTAGCAAAAATATTAACAAATCTAGTTTTTGCTGGTCCGGGGCCATTATCAAAAAGTAGCCTTTCCCTGTTTTAATTTCTTTTTTAAGAAAATCTTTGTAGTCGTTTTTGGGTAGTTCATTTTGACTGAAAAAAATTGTAGGTCATTTTTGGATCTAGAAAAATAAATCAAAAAAACCTGTGTAAAATCAAAAAAACGCGAGTAGTACCTACATTATGTATGTATATTAGAACGGGAGGCGACCGTAGGTTTACCTATCTCACCGCGGCTTCAGAAAAGAATGATGCCAACGCAATGGATACAAAAATAGCTGTTTTTACAAAAGTGCTCGGACTCGCCACAACAACCAACAAAAGTCTGTCCGACCACTGGTTTTGTAAAGAGGGCAGTCTAAGCCTTTATTTGATACACCATTTATAAAAATCCATCATGGTTTAGGTATGCTAAGCCAAAAAGTGAACCGAAAAAGTGCGTTTTCTACCCATTGGCACCTGAAAACCCTTGTCCGACCAGCGGTTTTGTTAATGTTAAGACTAAAGCTATGAATTGGCATTATTCTTTTCTGAAGCCGCGATGAGATAGGTGAACCTACGGTCGCCTCCCGTCCTATATGGCAAGTAAAAATACCATAAAAGCGTTTCTCTATAAAAATTAACTCATTTTCATCTATCGAAATCTTTGAAGCCGTTTTTGAAAAAAAAAATCCCTTTTTGGATAAAAAAAAAAATTATATTCCTGCAACCGTTATTTTTGTTCCTATGCATATTATACCCAAAAATCACTGAGTACTAAATAGGTGCACAGACTACGTTACAAGGATTTTCGTCTTTCCTATCATCATTTACCTAATTGCAAGTTTGATCAAAATCTCGAGATAATTTTTTGTTACGAATCCGAAACAATAAAAAAAAACCATACTGAAGGCCGGGAATGACAATCGTCTAAAAAGACACAGAAACAAAATATTAAAAAACAACGGTACCTAACCCTTTCAATGCCATGTTGTACTTTTTTGAAAAGCCTTCTTTTATATTATTCTATTATTTAAATGAATTTGTTTTAGAGAACAGTTTTTGAAATATTAACTTTTAAACAAAAATTTTGGAAAACGAATTTTAAAAAAGTCGAACTAATATTAAAAAATTGTTAAACCAACTTCTCAATAAAAACAAGAAAAAACAAAGTCGGATTCTTCTTAGTTGTATAAGAAAGTTTCTTTACTAATTTTTTAAATGCCTAGAACCTGGTTTTCAGTGTTCGACCTAGAATTGATAAGAGTATTGAGTTTTGAAAACAAAAATAATACTAAATAACGTATAATTTTGAAAAAAGTTAGTTACATTTTTTTCTTCAACACTGAGTGTCAAAATTATTTTTTTTTTTCAAAAACTGTTGACTTAAACAATTTTTAAAAAGAATATAAAAGAAGGCTGTATAAAAATATATAACATGGCATTTTGGGTGTTACTGTTGGTTTTTTAAAATATCTTTTTTTTTAGAAAATTGCCCCTCCCACCTGAAGGGGGGGGGGAATTGACCCCCTTCCCCTCTTCCATACGATTTTTGATAGTGTATTAACCACGCTCTAGCTTTTTTTCACACCTTATTCGAACCACCATGTAGGTATATCGCAAGTAAAAGTCTTAATCTCGAGAATATACGTACTTTTTTCATCCACTGTGTATAGTGTATAACGAGTAATAAACATAACCCCACCATCCCAACCCCATAATCCGGTTCAGAAAATTGCATTGGATTAGATTAATCCATCCGATAATTTGTTGTTGCATTTTAAAAAAAATTATGCGACAATGAATAATCAAATCAAAATTCATTCAGCGAATTAGTGTTCTCACTAAAGTATCTTAAATTGACTATACTGCGTGCGAATATTATATATTTAAGCGTTGTTTCACTCTAATGATAGTAGTTGTTATTGTATGTTTATAGTACCTATACATTTTCCAATTGGTTCTAATTTGTTTGTTTTGTAAGTTGAAAATAATTTAAGGCTAGATAAATGATCACAACCGGAATGAATGGAATATTATGTACATCACTACGTAATTTTAAATGCTTTATAATAAAAAAACGTAAGTTACAAACAGCAGGCAAAAATGTTACAAAGTAAATTAATTTTCAATTTTATTTGTGCATTAAATAAGGCGATTTATTACCTTAACATACAATGTTGTTGAAAATTTATTTACCGTTAAATGTGAATGAAATTAGATTCATTTTATGGTAATCAATTTTTAGGAGCTCATAAAATGAGTAATTTTTTTTTGTAATTTAGTTTAAAATTTCTTCCTTTTTTCCGTAGAAACAAGCGTCTTGGACTAACCAGCAGATATATAAGCTTTTTCAAAAAGCAAAAATATGCTGATAAAATTTTATGATTTTCCTGATTATTAAATAGAAAAAATGGTGCGGCTGTAAGTGCTTTGCTTCCAGCTGTGATTTTGAATAACAAGTAAAAGTGAATGCATAATTTGACAAAGAAATGCTCTGGCGTGGGTTGTGTTCAAATTCACTTTTACATTTCATTTGAACTCATCAGTTCTGACAAACCGAAAGCTTTAACAAAATAAAACTCATATTTGAAAGATGACAAAACGTGTGTTCGGACGTTGACGTGTACCTGCCAGAAAAAATCAAAACTCAAGATCGAATTGTTCTAAAGAGTTTTCCATTACTGGCGGGTCGATTTTAAAATTGAATAAAAAGGTTCAGTTTTCGAAGACTTGGGCGCATAAATCAGGCTAAATTTGACCGCGATGGTTTGCGGCTTATTCGCATAGACCTGCGACTTAAGAAAGCCCCACAAGAAAAAGTCCAAAGGGGTCAAATCACACGATATGGGTGGCCAATTCTCGTCGTCGCCTCGGCGCGAGATAACCATGTCATGAAACCGCTTGTGCAGAATATAGATTGTGTGGCACGTAGCGCCATCCTGTTGAAACCATATGTCTTCGGTGTCCACAACATCCAATTGAGGCCACAAGAAGTTGGTGAACATCGACCTATAGCGATCGCTGTTGACGGTGCGGTGATGGCCTGGCCAGCATCATTTTCGAAGAAGTACGGACCGATGACGCCTCCAGCCCGAAATCCAAACCAAGCAGTAAATTTATTTGAATGCATTGGCACCTCGTGAATTTCGTGTGGATTGGTGTCGTCCCAAATCCGGCAATTTTGCTTATTCACGTTCCCATTCATCCAAAAATGGGCCTCATCGCTAAAGATGATTTTTCAACCAAAATTGGAATCAACTTCCAACTGCTCCAAACCCCAAAGTTTTATCGATTTGTCTTTAGTAACTGATTAAAAGACGATATTTTTACAGAAAGTAAAAGAAACAATATGGCCGCCACGAGCTGTCAAAATCAACCCGTCCCTATTGGAAAACTTTTAATAAAAAAATTGTTGAAATTTCCGGTCGATCAGACAAAACAGACCGACGCGACGGAATTCATGCCGTACATTTTTAGATTTCTTTGTCATCGTAATAGTATCAAATTTTTCTTTGACACGAAAATCTGCCTTTAGGAGCAAGTAAAAACCAATTAAGGACTCCTCCCTCTGACTTAAACCATAGATAAACAAATAAAGATACAAATCTTTGGCTGTCAATCCGGTTTGCCTACAAGCTAAAAGGTGGGTTTAGCCGTGGTGGAAAGCAGTAAGTTTTACTAGTGTGCTTTAAAACACGCATACTAGTGCAACTTACTGATTTCCACCACCGTAACTTTGTTGTTGGATTTCACATTTATTCATGGACACAGAATTAAATTACAAAAACAACAATGTAAACAAATGGGTTTTGGGGGGTTAAACGTACGAAAGATGTGTATCTTTATATTGTTTATCTATGCTTAAACTTATCTGCGTTTGTTTAAAAAATATATGCTATGATGCTCTGTCATTTCCTTTCTTAAGAACTCAAGATATTAGCTTTAATCGGTTTTTGTTGGAGATTTTGTTTTGTTGAATTTTTGTGTTTTACAATTCTCCAAGAAAAACACGATAAGGCCCTCTTAAAAAGGACCTTTAAAATGTATTGAAGCGGTAATACCTCTGATAAAAAAAAAATTGGAAAATCGCCCACACCAAGGCTGAAAAAAACTGCCAGACTTTTGTTTTCGATACCACGATATATGCACCTACAAACCCTGATACTCATATTTTTGGTTATCAATCCACTCCTAAAATTTGCTGTCGGCCCTTGGTCTATATTGTTTGCCAGAAATATAAAACCTGACATTTTAGCGGACCATGAACGTTTAGTCTTTTACAAAAATTAAAAATATTCAATGGAAATAAGCAGAAAAATAATAAACCGCAACAACAAATAAGAGTGATTTTTTTTCTTTATCTTTGTATAAATGTTTGAATGTGGAATTGTAGGTACATTCAGAAGTTAAAAATAGTCTAATAAAAAATTCTTTTTTTTTTATTAACAAATGAGGAATTCTTTGTGCAAGTATTCTGAAGATTCTTTTGAACACAAAAATATATGCACATTTTTGCCTGAAAACATGCACGATCACTACGATCAGTCTAGAATCGAGAATTTCTTTTGTACACACGCACTGAAAGCTTTCAAAGTTTTTGCGATAATAAATACTAATAAAGTATCTGTTAACTTAGATAATGTCAACTCCATTTAACAAGATCTACAAAAAAGCAAAATAAAAAAAAAGATAAACAAAAGCTTACCTGATGACAATTCGAAGTGTCAACAACCCTTTTGAAGAACAAAACTAAACACACTAAAAAATGTAAACAAAACATTTGATCAAAATGCCGGCTTTGATGAAAAAAAAACCGGCAGATAAGTCAGTGAACTTATGAAATCAATTTTGATTGCAAGTAGGACAAGGAAACACGTTTAGAAGAAAAGACTTAAGATATTACGGGACATTATTTGACTTGAATTTTAACTCAAAAATTACCTATTTGTTGAATTTAAATTAGGCAACAATCATCGTTCCGCTTCATTTAAGTCACAAAAGGAAATGAAACAAAATAAAAATATTTTATAACGATACATACATATATGTATGTACATACGTTAGTATGCACAGACAATCAAGTTTTACTATAATACTGGGTCGAAAGTTTTTTTTCTGCATGATCTTTGTATGCTTTAACGTGTAAATAAATCGTGGCGAATTTAAACACAAAGTCAAAACTAGGTATTCTGTTTCTATTGAATTAAACTGTTGAAAATAATGAAATATGACCGTTTGGAATTACTTTACAACTCTATTGAACTCATTCCAAAAAATTATCTACGTACATACGTATGTAAGTATGAAAAGAATGAAATCCGCAGTTTTGAGTTAACGATAGGCTAAGAAAAACCTTCCGTAAAGACCAGGATAACGAATTCATCAGAAGTTCTCAATAATTTGATGAAAATAGCTATGAGAAAAATTGCGCATTATACAATTTTGCACAAGAATTTTGTGACAATTTCCTGGGTAAACTTAATTGACTTTGAATAAAACGTGCGAAAATAATCCTTGGCGTAACTGACTTTTATACTTCTAATACTTACTTATGTATGTAAGGTAAACTGTTATAAAGCTTATTTAAAAGCAAGCAAAAATACATCTGCTCTAGATATAAAAATTATAAATAAATTAGACACAGCGCCCCACATAGGTCAACTATTTTTGTTAACACGCCATACACCAACCAACCAAACCAACCAACAAGCAAAAATGTACAACATTTTGTTAAACATTCGATAAAATAAAAAAGGTGCGTATAAGCCCGAGAGTACAAAAAAATAATTACATTTTTTTTCGAGTACCACTATTTTATGGTAATTTTTGTAAGGACATACATCGCATAATTTTGTGATTTGTTCTTCCTCTGGTGTTCCGAATTTAAAGCAAATTCGTCAAACCATATAGGCTCTATCGTTTTTTTTTTGTGATTTTTGAATAACTCTATCTTTGTGAAAAATGGTCGTATTGAGATGAAGAAAAGAGAATTCTTAAGATTCATATTTTTAGTTTTTTAATATCCATAGGTACCGTTACCTACTGTGCAAACACAAAATATACAAATAAATTGGGTGGCGCAACAGCTCGTGAAGAACCAGGACCTATTGACTAACAACTCGCAACCATTCCTGTGTGCGCGTGATGAAAGGAAAATATAGCTCTAGCCAAAACTGTTTTTTTTTTTTAATTGTCTTAGGGGCAATTTGTTCACAGTCCATTAAAAACTGAATTGTGTCGTTTTAACTTATATCACGTTTAATATAAAATTGTCATTAAGAACACTTCATTCATTTTTGATTCATTCACTCGCCTTTAGTTAACTGGCTTGCTTTAAATTGCTGCTTTAAATTTATATGCTTTCTAAAAATATCCTTGGGATTTTATTTTATTTTGACTGATGAACTATCAATTTAGCACTAAATCAAGTTCAAAATAGCGTCTGTTTGTTCATTCTCAATTATCGTTGACAATCAGTTTTGTGTGTGCTTATTTTATTTGTAATCTGAAAGTGTAATTTGAATAATCAAAACTGGCAAAGTTGAAAAATACACTTCTAGTGGAAATACAAACTATAATTTTCGGAATATTTTTGGTACACTTAATAAAAATCCAGCCCCTAAATAATAACTTTAGGGTTTTCGCTATAATGCAATCAAAAATCGATGCAAAACAGTTTTTTCCACTTTAATATTGGAGAATTTCAGAAACCAAACGTTATAGAGTAATTTTGAGGTCTTATTCGTTTTCAGTAGATTGTTTTTGCTCCAGAAAGTTTTTCAAGTCTCGTTTGCTTTTGTTTCCCACATCGCACTTTATGATTACAAAAAAAAAAAAGCAAACAAAATATCGACTGTCAACGCTAATTGAGAGTGAATAAAAGGAAACAGTTCGTTAACTCTCTATTATAGCTAAACATCCAATAAACCAATTTTAAATTAATTAAACAATTAGTTAATAGATAAAACTTCATTTTAAATCGTTAAAGTAGGGTGAATAAGTAAAAATATTTAAAATCGATCAATTTCTAATTATTAATAGCGAATTTAAATTTAATGGAAAGCGAATAAATTAGGCCTTAATCAGATTTCTTCGTCAGATAAACTGTTTATTGATTTTAACTTCATAATTTTTCGTTGTCCTGCGATTTGTTTTTTGTTACAGATTATTGATTTGAATGAAAAAACTACCGTTTTGTCTTTGATCATTAATAACTTGACAAATAATTATGAGACATAAAATTTAAGGGCAGTAAAAAACTAAAACTGAGTTCCTAAAAAATTCATTTAAAATTGTATGAATAACATTTTTTTTGACTTCGCCGTAGTTTTAAAAAAAAGTACAAAAAGAACGAATTTTGTTCGCTGTAGTTTAAAAAAAAAAAGTACAAAAAGAACGTATTTTTTTTTATCTTTTAGTAGGTATATCTTTTTAAGATTCGCAAATATCGACCACAATCCTAATTCTAGTACTAGGTTTTAGAGAAAAATTTTCAAATTGTCTAAAAGTCTAAAAAAAAAACAATTAATGGACACAATTTCATTGATTTTATATTCAATATTTTATCATCAAACGAAAATGACAATTTTTGTCTAATTTGCATTTTTTTTCAATTTACGATTACTTTGCTGTATAAGTTGTTGAACATACATTTTATTCTTTTTTTATTTTTTTGAAATGAAAATTCATTTTTTTTTAAGTTTTAAGTGTAATTTTTATCAATTAGGTCCGGTCAGGAAACCAAAACCCGTGTGGTTTTTGAAGGGGGGGGGGGGGGGGGGGGGAAGTGGTTTTTATGATTGAAATTTATTTATGACACGATTAAGGTGAAATTTAGCCTGGGAGTCATTTCTGTTTTATTTTAAGCAGTTATAGCTTGATAACTGACTGATTATTCAATAATGATGAGATTGACATACTTTGTATGCTGAATTACTGTAATGACATCAATGTGATAGATAGAGCTACGTTACATATCTTGTAATCAGTCATTAAACTCATCTTCTCTGTCGCTATCTTCAATGGATGTATCATAAAGAACCCCATTAAATTCTTCCTGGGTTTCGACGAAAGATTCCTCTTCAAGGGTTTCAATAGATTGAGGCAATGGGATTCCACATAGAAGTGAGGGTGTTGTGTGGGTAATAATTTCCCATCCGAAGTCAGTTGGAAGTAGGCATTTTAAAAGTCTTGCTTTTTTATATTCATAAGCCTGCAAGTGACTTTGGAGGCAATGTTGTCTAAATGTATCTTCGTCAGGGGGTAACCTAGCAGAATCATAATGGTGCAACTGCTGCCATTTTCGTGAATTCTTATTATAAACAACTGCAGTTGAATGAACAGTAGTCCAGGCAAATTAGATTTTTGCATGTATATAGTATCTTAGATTTGTGTGGTTTTCGATCAGAAATAATATAAACAAAGAGAATATGAGGTTGCTCCCGCTCAAAAAGGTGTGCTATTTTCAGGAAAAATCAAAACGTGCAAGAAAGTTCATTATTCACTCCCCGTTTTTTGTTCTTTTCCTGTATAACTTTGGAAACATGCATCTTAGGAAAAAAACATTGCAACTTAATTTGTTTGTTATAAAATTCTCCACAAGAAGACATTTATTTAAAACTTTCTGGTGTTATATTTTTGGTGCTATACAGCGTTGACGTCAGAAAAAAGCTGTACAAAACAGAGTAGTTTTGAAGCGCTAAACTGACGGATAAAAAATGGTCCAATTCTACTCTAAATGTGGACTCAGATACTCTAGGGAATTACAAAATGAAATATTGAAACCCTATTCAAATCGGTCTGATGGGTTCGGCATGAGAGGCAATGTTAAATAAGTGCACCGCGAAATGTTTGCATCAATGCTGTGGTCAAAGTTAAACATAGACATTTTTGTACACATACTTGGAACCCTTAGCTATCGTAAAGTATCGTTATAATATTTATTTTATTTCTTTAGTCACTTTTGTAGCGATTTTAAAAGAGCAAAAATTGTATGAAAAATGCTTTATTAAAATAATTATTTAATGACGGGGGTGCGGGTCATGGTCTTTTTGTCAGACCAACACAACGCAACTTAAACACAAACTAAATTGTCTAATGTCGAATTCCTTACAACCATTTGAAGTCGATTTCATTAAAAAGATTTTTTTTTGTAAGTGTGTGAGTGCAATTTGACAGGAATTTTGTTGTCGCACAAAAACTAAGAAGTAGCGTGCGCTAAGCAAATATTAAAGTGTATTTTATTTTCGCGTTGTTTTGATAATTTAAAAGCAAATATATTTCGTCTGATAATTGAAAAAAATCAAGTAAAAAAATTACAATCCAAAATTAATTCACACACAGCAGCGAGGATCTATTCTGAATTTTTCACTAGGGGACGAAGAAAAATAATTTTGCAACGTGATTTCCTCGTGAATTGTATGTTATTTTAATGGGATTTTTTGTTTCTTGAAGATACGCACAATAATCTTTACTTTTTTTCATCATTCACTGAAATATTAAACAATTAAGAACACTTAAACATTTGTTTTCTTTTTTAACTTCATCACAAAATTGTAATGAGAACATTTAATTCCATCTTGATGCATGAGAAATGTCAAATCTTGATAGTGTGTGTGCGATTTGATGTGAAATCTAGCTAAAAACGCAAGATTTGTTTGACAGCATTAAAATCGATTTTGTTTAGAAAAAATTCGATTTGTTCAGAAAAATTCGAATTTTTTTGGTTGTAAGGAATTCGACATAAGTAGTTTGACAGTTTTCTCATATTAGGAACGTTGGGCGCCATTTTCAAAATTGCGACTAAACGCCAAAATTTCAGAAATGACTCCCAGGCTAAATTTCACCTAAATCATGTCTTAAATAAATTTCAATCATAAAAAAAACATCCCCTCAGAAAACGCACGAGTTTCGGTTTCCTGACCGGACTGTTAGGAGAAATAAATCGATTTTTTTGTTCTTTAGTTTTTTTTGCTAAGTTTGTGAAATATAAAAGATAATAATAAAAATAATAATAATAATAATAATAATAATAATAATAATAATAATAATAATAATAATAATAATAATAATAATAATAATAATAATAATAATAATAATAATAATAATAATAATAAAAATAATAATAATAATAATAATAATAATAATAATAATAATAATAATAATAATAATAATAATAATAATAATAAAAATAATAATAATAATAATAATAATAATAATAATAATAATAATAATAATAATAATAATAATAATAATAATGATGATGATGATGATGATGATGATGATGATGATGATGATAATAATAATAATAATAAAAGCTTTATTTTTTCGAAATTTAGTTTTAACAATTTTATAATGTTACAAATAAATTATGGCCTTGGTTTTTGAAACCATTATTTAATAATTCGATGAAAAAAATAATTCGTGCTTCTCATAACAAAACAAAGTGGCAAAAGTGGACGTGTTACCACTTGTCATGTAATTATTAAAAATATTTTTAGTAAACAAAAATCAGACCAATTTATATTTTAAAAAAATAATGCTTTATTACAAAATGACGCAATGAAAAAAAAATAATTTGATACCGTTTCGTATTTTTTTTTTCATTTGATTGACCTTTTTAATTTGTTTCTTTAAAACAGCAAAAAGTTGCCTAATCGAATTTGAATGCACTATTATTTATCAATAAGTACATACATAAATACGTAATACGTTGTAGGAATAAAAAAAAATATTTACATTGCTTCTATGAACGTATATTTCCGAGAACCAGATGTTGTTTTGTTTTAAAATAAATGACAATAATAACAATAAAGCAATGATGGTGTTTAATTCAGTTTTTCAACAAATTGTGTTACGTAATGTAGTATGGGAACAACATGTTTATAATTCATACGAATTTTAATTTATATTTTTAGTGCAATTTATTTAAGATTATAAAAAAAAATTGTTTAATATGGATTATTTCAAACACCAACGACTTGATTACGCCATATACAAAATGAAGAAAAATTAACGTCAGGGCAATGTAATTAGTGAGCCTGATTACACGATTAATTTTTTTTCATTTGTTTCGTCTTTTTTGACAGATTAAATGAGGTGTGTAGGAATGCAGGGGAATTTTGAATTCATGTTAGATGTGGATCACTTGTCATATTCCTCCTTTTTATTGATAATCAAATAATGTTATTCAAAACCAAGATACATATATGTATATTGTTTTCCAATAATAGATGTTATTTTGATATTCATAGAAAAATGGCATTTTTTGAGACAAATGATCGGATGTTTATTTCAATGTAAAGAGGAAAGTCTGCCATTAATAATGGAAAACAATATCAGCCAAATGCCCGCCACGGCTACGATTACAAAGCAATAACTTTTTCATGAAATTTTCGTTCACCAAATCGCAAAGTGGCTGCTGTGTGCCCTCAATAGCTTCACGAATTCCGTATCCTTATCTTTCACGTGGGCCCCAAAGGTAGAAGTCGCAAGGTGTTAAATCACAAGATCTCGGTGGCCAATTGTGATCACCTGTTCGAGAGATAACACGATCCGGAAACTTTTCCCTTAAAAGATTGATGGTTTTGTTGCTTGTGGGGCACGTAGGATCAATACCATCCAATTCCGACCATACAAAATTATTAATCATCTCTCGATGGCGCAATCCATTC
Source organism: Melangyna quadrimaculata (assembly GCA_949320155.1). Classification (NCBI taxonomy): domain Eukaryota; kingdom Metazoa; phylum Arthropoda; class Insecta; order Diptera; family Syrphidae; genus Melangyna; species Melangyna quadrimaculata. Next base: position 480,018,466 of record OX439483.1, read on the forward strand.
ACCGTAGCTGTTGCTCCAGCCTCATTTTCGAAAAAGTAAGGTCCAACCATTAACCGCAGCAAAAAATTACTCGTTGAGGATGGAGAGGAGAGGCTTTTCAAATATAAATCTTGTGTTTTCCGAGCCCCAGATGCGACAATTTTGCTTGTTGGCGTAGCCACCGAGGATTTTTCGATGAAATTCCGGATTATTTTCATGCATTTTTTATAGTGAATTTTAATAATTTCTATGCGTTGTTGAAGCGTGTATCGTTCTATTTTTATTAATGGCGTAGTTTGTTTGCGTCAAATTTAAAAAAAATTACAGCTTCAAAAATGACAACTACCGAAATAGCGGGCTATTCAAAGAAACACCTCTCATTGGAAAACAGGTAATATCACTAGCGTTTTTATTTTTGTTTAGTTGTGCGCATGTTGTCAAAATCAATAGTAAAACAAATTGAATTTCAAACAATCATCACAAATTTGTTTTTGTTTACTGTGTACTCACACAAGGGTCAGCCATACTTTGTTTTTGTTTACTGTGTGCTTATGCAAGGGGCAGCCATACTGAAATTTGACAAGCTGTGCCTCATAATACCTTAGATATGTGTACTGTGATTCAAAACAACATCAAAATTCAAAAGGCTGAAGATCAAAGTTCAAACAATTAATAAAATTTAGAATTGTCAATTCATACTTTCTTGTCGTGTGTTTTGTTATATAAAAAAACTTAAAGGAAATATTAAAAGCAGTTCAAGTCGAAGACCCCAAACACTTTAAAAACGATTAAGCTGCAAGAGCAACTCATGCATTTTGTTTTATAAACTAAACATTTATCTCATTGTCATGAGAAGTAGTAAATAAATAATCGTACAGTAATTATAAAAAAAGCCAAGACATTATTAAAATATGTACCTACTTCATTTAAAATGTTAAGCGTTTATTATTACAATGAAAAAATTATTAAGACATTATTAAGTACTAAAGCCCTTGAACTTAAAGAACAAGAAACACAGTAGTTAAGCAGGTTTTTTTTCTTTTTTTTATTGGTGGAAATAAGTGGATACTTAATTGAACTCATGGACTTTTGTATTATAATCAACTTCAAACATATCAAGAAAAGTTAAATAATTTAATTTAATTTCAATAACTTTTTAAAGATTTTAATCACGAATTACTGTATACCCATATTCAAATTGAATTTCATTTTAATCACAAGAAATTAATCTGATATTTGTTAAATACTTCGTTCATTTCATACTTGGCGTTGCTTATGATACGACTTATGTAGATAAAGTATGTATGTTCTCGTACACATAATAAATTCATACACTGAGAAAATTAATATTTTTTTTTGAGTTTGCGGGTAACGAATTGCGTTTGCTGTAATAATAATTATAATTTTAACTTTATGCCTGTAAGACCTCAGGTCTTTTAAATGCAATGCACGGCACTAGTTAGAATTAATAGAAGGAAAGGAAAGTTTTTTGTTGGCACAGTGGATTGAGAATTAGATGTTGATTATCTCATTAAATTCCACGGTGGCATCCAGTTGAAGTTGGGGAATATAGAAAAGAATGCTACCTAGACTGGGGATCGAGATCGAACCCACACGTCCAGGTTAGCAGTCAAACACTATATCCACTGTGTAATACCCATGTAATACAATCCCTGCAAACGTATTTCATTTGTAGCAATTGTATTACAGTCGCCACAGAAAGTAATTCCATTGCGTCAAACATATAACAAATAAGCCATTCGTTCGGAGCTCAATTTGCCTGAGTTGATTACGGTAAATGACAATGTTTCCCAAATTAAAATGCCATGTTATTTGTAAGCAAGTGTAATTGCTTATGACAAACGAATGAATCGATTGCGAATCAAGCTTTTGAAATGCAGTTTGCTGCAAAAAGTCTTACGTTTACTATATAAATTACAATTGTTTGCAACAAATGAATCGAACATTTGGGACGAATGGTTAATTCGTAGAAAGTAAACTAATTTGTAGCAAACGATTGAATGATTGCAGGGTATATATTTTTAAATCTTATTTTTACAAATTAACTTAATGCTTATGGTAAACATTTCATGCTTTGAGGCGAAAAAATTTTTAGGTTTCTTTAAAAGAAATTCGCTTGCAGCAATAAATATCCTATTTGGAAAAAGTATTTTATTTGTTTAATTCCTATCTAACCAATTTCAGATAACTTATAGGGCAAGAACTCGTATTTATTGGGTACGTTGCAATACTTGTTTGGCTTGATCAATTTGGTATTGTTCTGAAGTTCAGCACTACTTATACAAAAAATCAAACTTCAATTAAAAATATGTTGCATTTAAATAGAATGCGATTCAAAAGTGAAAATTTGTTGCTTTAAAAAATAGCAAAGTTAAGAGTCGAAAATATTTGCATTAAAAAATAAAATAATTCCTAATTTAAAAATGTTTGCATTAAAAATAATTGTTAAAATAATTGCATTCAAAATAAAACTTCAATTTTAAAAATTAATAAAAATTACCTACATCTCCGTTGTTCACTTCGAAAAACAATGGCCCAAAATTTTAGAGGATTTAGAACGATGTTAAATCGATTTTAGTATGATACTAGGTTAAAAATTGTGTTTTGCTAATTTTAAACGAGTTTGTACTATCCCCTAACATTTTACTAAAGTTAAAATCACCAACTGTCTATTTTATCTCTTTAGTATCGTACTAAATCCATTTGACTGGAGAATTTTACTCCAGGTATGGGATGGACCTGAGGGTTGCCGGTTCGATCCCTGCTGGGGCCCAACTTTTTTTTTTTTTTTGTAATAATGAAGTTAAAATGATAAAAATATATGCATTGAATAATTATTTAAAGCACATGTTGGGTTTCCATCAACATATAATTAATTTACAACGCATAAAAACAATAATTGTGTTCATTAAATTTAAAACCTACAAATGTTGTGCTATCTGCTAAATTAGCAATAAGTTTAGTTTTGACTACAAAACTTAAACAAAACTATTTTTTTAAAAGTTTTGATTCAGTCCTAGGAGCATATCTACGTAGTAATAGTTTAAAACAAAAACTGACCCGATATTTTACTTCGGTCGTCATAGTGTTGCCAAAACTAATTAAAAGACATGAAATGGTCTTAGCCACATTTGTTAATATTTTTTTTGGTTTCAAAATAATATAGAATTTGAAAATCGAAAGATATATGAACAAAAAGCAAAAAACCGTTTCTGGTTATCATGTTTAGTTCCTTCGCAAGAAATTTTCAAAAAATTGTATCACCAAGGTTTACTTAGCACACGCGCTATAGACTCAGTACATTTCTCTCTGCCCAACTAAATTAAAAGGAAAATGTGTGAAGTTTTCAACAAGTACAAGTCATAAGCAACAAGTGTTGTCACAACCACTTTGATCTTCTATAACATTTGACCATTCGATTGTCGTTAAAGTATTAAAGTTTACTCTAAAAGCACGATTCGTTTGCCACAAACAGTAAATATGTTTACAAAACACCTTTATTCGTCTGACAGAAACACTACATTCGTTTGTCTCAAACGAATTTAAGAGTTTGCTGCAAACGAACTGTCAAAACTGGCTGTCAAACGAAAAAGTCGTTTGGGCAATTTTTACGTTTGCTGCAAACGATTCCTTCCCTCAGTGTACAATCTATTTTATTAAATTATTATTATTTATAGTCAGGTGTACAAGATACATCAAGACCATGAATGAAAGAATGCAATATTACGCCACTTCCTAGTTTGCGATGAAAAATTCAAATATCAGATATATTTCCTTCTTGAATTATTATTTGTATTGTTGTTTTTATATCATCAAAATATAGCCCACAACATTAAATAAAATAATGGTAAAAAAATCACTTTACCAAAAAGTTCAAGCTACTTAAAGTTTTTGCGCTCCTATATATCATACAAATAATACCAAAGTTTAGTCTTTTTTGGATCACTTGATACACGAAGCGTGTTGAAAATTACAATAACAAAGCGAAAAAGCCGAAGTGTCGTTATCTTGTATTATTTCATTCATGCATCAAGACAACCCAACTTACAGCCATATGTTATTAGTTTTATATTTCTCTTATTTGCAGGCATCGTCTTGGTTTCAGTACTTATACACAATTTGACAGAAAATATAACAAGCAGAGTGGCGCAGTGGAAGCGTGCTGGGCCCATAACCCAGAGGTCCGTGGATCGAAACCATGTTCTGCTAAAGATAATTTTTTTTTTTATTTTGCTCGTTGAATTATTAGGTACTGGAAATATTGTAGAGATTTTATAAGCTTGGTTAGCATGTTCATAATATTTCTTTGTTAATGAATTTTATATATTGAACTATTTAGAAAATACATTATTTTGTTAGCAGTGAATATTATCAAATTACAATTATTTATTCAGGATTCTACGAGTATTATGTAAGTATTTATGTTCTTTGTATTTATGAGCATTTTGTATAGATGAATAGATACATAGCTCAGTCAATAATTACAAAAAAAGGGCTAAATTCGCAAAGCGCGTTAGAGCATGTTAGAGAAGTCTGTAGCTGCAGGAAAAATGCAACAGTGAAAAAAACGCTAAAATCACCCCGTTTTTTCCAAAATGTTCCTTTATAACTTTGGAAATATGTAACTTACGTAAAAACCATCCACTATATTTAAGTTTGTTATACAATTTTCTATCAGACCACATTAGCTTAAAATTCGTGTGCGTTATGTTTGAGTTGCTATCTAACCATGAGTAAAAAATCTGAAAAACTAAGTTATTTTGAAGCACTCAAAAATTAGGTAAAAAATTGTCCGAATTTGGAATCAAATAGTCGAGTATTATAAGACGAAATTCAAAAATTCGATCCAAATCGGTCAAATAGTTTTGGCAAGAAACATGATGTTAACTAAGTGCTACAAGCAATGTTTGCATAATTGCTGTGGTCAAAGTATATGACATTTAAGTATAGGACACTTAAGTTGGCATTGATTTTTATTTACGTACTTGGAACCCTTAACTATCATAAAATATTGTTATTATATTTATATCTTTTCTCTGGTAGCGATTTTAAAAGTTCCGAAAATTGTTCATTTGGGATGTAAGTATGTAATTTCGTGAACATTTTCGAAACTTTTAAATTCACTACCACAGTTGCTTAAAAAAAGATATAAATATTACAACTATATTTTATGATAGTTAAGGGTTCCAATAACGTGAACAAAAATGAGTGCCAACTTAAGTGTCCTACTTTGAACACAGCAGTGATCCAAACATTGCTTGTTGCAATTAGTTAACATCATGTTTCTTGCCAAAACTATTTGACCGATTTGGATCGAATTTTCGAATTTCGTCTTGTTATACTCTAGACTATTTGATTCCAATTGGAATTGGAAAATGCTTGACCTATTTCTTGAGGGCTTCAAAATTACTTAGTTTTTCATATTTTTTTTTTTTAATTCCTGGTTAGATAACAACACAAATATAACATGCATGAATTTAATACTAATGTGGTCTTGTACAAAATTGTATAACAAACAAGTTTATAGTGGACGGTTTTTTCCTAAGTTGCATATTTTCAAAGTTATAAAGGAAAATGTCGGAAAAATGGGGTGATTTTAGTGTTTTTTTCACTGTCGCATTTTTCCTGCAGCGAGCACAGGTTTTTCGAAGTTGCAAACTTAGCTACATACTACTCTAACATGCCTCAACAACATATCAAAAATGCAGAACTATAGCGCACTTTGCGAATTTATTGTCGAATTTGACTGGGCTATAGATATATACATTTGAATTTTACTCTTGTTTTTATTTTCTGAACAAAAATCGAGATCTTAATCGAAACTAACATAACGATGATAGAGAAGTACAAAAAGTGGTTTTCGGCATGGCCCCAGTCAAAATAGAACTGAAAAAATAAACAAAATTCCGGAAACGCTACGGTACGAACCTTCCACTGACCATAACGAAGCAATGGTAGAACGTCTCCTGGTCACGATGTGACGTGAGTATAACTTTTTATGCATGGGTCAAGTCTCAAGTTAGTGTCGAAAAAATCAGTTCTTTGCAAACAACTTTTGAAGGGTAAAGGTAAATGCTATCGAAAAGTAGTCTAGGTGCAGTTTGTAGATCACAATTCTCTTCAAAAAGACACACACTTATTTCCTTTGTACTTTTCGAGAGCTCTTACCGTTCAAAAGAAATTTGCGAAAATGATTTTTTCGACATTTGACCCTGCGTACAAAGTTGTGTTTACTTCGGATTGACGCCGTCGGGGATTTTCTACCACTGCTTCGTTTTGGTCACTGGAAGTCACGTACCAAGTTTAAGCGTAATCGTAATATTGTTTAGGAAAATGTCTTATTTGACTGGAGTATAATCTAGATACATAAACGGTTGGACAGATTTGCTTAAGGTTATTTGGCACATAGCACTTTTATGTGATGTGTGAGGCGAAATTCGCATTTTTGTTAAAACGTCCGGCTGGGGGCGGGGTCTATTCCCCCTTGTTAAGGTCGGAGCAGCAGTTTTCAAAAAAAAAAAATGACTTAAAACAGAAAACAAATTATTAAAAAACAACGGCAACACATACAATGCCTTTCTGCACAGCCAAAAATGCCTTCTTTTATTCACTTTTTAATAAATTTGTTTTAATGAAATGTTTTTTAAAAAATAATTTTCAAACCCAAAATGTTATGTTATCTTAACTATTATATAAAGACGAAAGAATTATTTTGTTCCTTCGCGCATAACTCTTAAACATTTTAAGACCTATATCTTTTCTTTATTATATTTTTTATTTTTTTATTTTTGTTTTGTTCTTTTCTTCCGCAAAACCTGAATTCATGTCCGCTGGCTGAGCACAATGGCGTAGTTGTAGAAAAGTAAAACAATAGTATATGTAGCGCCACAATGTAAAGCTACAGCAAGAAAGTGTGTGTGTGTGTGTGAATTAGATAGGTATGTTCTTTGGGAAGAAAAGAGTCACAATACGGTGTCAAATTATTTGTGTACTGTGTTTGTGTATCTCTTAATCGGCAATCGTCACGCAGAATATAAAAAAGGTGTTTCCCGGGTGAAAAAAAAATGTTTTGGTTCGAGTAAAAATAGTATAACTTGATTTATAATGGTCGGATCTTCAAGATTGAGATTTTAAAATGACGGGAAAAACTGTTTACAGTCGTGCGTATTAAAAGAAAAAGGTACAATTAATATTAAAGCAAATAAATGGTGTTTGACGAATATTTTAAACGGGAAAATGTTATGAATAAATTCAAATGAATTCAGTCTTAAAAAACGCTTCACATATTTACAAAATGGATACACTGCAAAAACATTGTGTATCCGGAAGCTTTAAACAAAAAAATACATATGTAGGTAGGAAGGTATGCAAATATAAACAGACTCCCTTAATATTATGTACTTATAGCAAACTAAATATTATTTTTAAAGTTTACGAAGCAACGCGAGCACGGGTCGGCTAGTAAAGTACTATTTTATTTTTAAAAATTCAATATGGCCCAAAATTTTAGACGATTTAGTACGATGTTAAATCGTTTTTAGTAGGACACTAGGTTAAAAATTATGTATTGCTAATTTTAAACGAGTTTAGCATCGTAATATCCCCTAACATTTTACTAAAGTTAAAATCACCAACTGGCTATTTTATCTTTTTAGTATCGAACTAAATCCATATGAGAAATTTACTCCAGGTATAGGATGGACCCAAATGTTCCAGGTTCGAGTCCTGCTGGTACCCAATTTTTTTTCTTTTTTTTTTGCAAATAATGAAGTTAAAATGATAAAAATATAAATATCGAATACTTATTTCAAGCACATGATGGGTTTCCATAAACATATAATTAATTTACAACGCATAAAAACAATAAACACATGCATGTGTGCGCACCTTAATATAAATCTATACGATTCATTTTAGCAACCAGTTTCGTGACTGAATGTTACATGTGGGAGCCAGCCCTAAGTTTAAATAGGTACCACCATTCATTTTTCAAAAACTGTTCATTAAAACAAATTTATTTAAAAATAAAATGAAATAAGGGATTTCTGGCTTGGCAAAAAGCTATGCCAGAGCATTGTAAGTGTTGCCGTTTTTTTTTTAGCAATTTGTTTGTTTTAGGTTTAAGGTTAAGAATCTTGCCCATCCTGCGTAAACGATTTTTTTTCTTGTCTTAACTAAGCCTACACGCTCAAACTTTTTGTTACACCTTAAGTGAATCACCCTGTATATTTTAAACATGAATTTTATTTCTGGTTTTTTAGTTTATACCGAAGATTATATCTTTTTATGTTTTTTTTTTTTGTTGGAAAATTCCTGTATACAAAATTGGATTAAAAATGGCAAAGCCATTTATGAGTTAAACGGAATAACCCATTAATAATGCAATTTCCTCGAACATGTAAAAAACCTATTTCAGTTTAATGAATTGTTTGGTAAAATCTGAGATGCAGTTTTCTTACAATTAATTTAACATTACAGGCACGAAGAAAAAAACAGATACCATCATTCTATGGAATTTCTGTTCTATGGTCCAGTAACCTTGCCGTTTGTACGGAAGGAATCGTTTGCGTCAAATCTGGTAGTTCTGATTTTTGAAGAGTTGTTCAGGATATTGGCCTAATAAATAACTCAAGTTTCGACCTCGAGCGGCGACCGCTTCATGGTCAAAAATCTGAAAAACAGCGATTTTTTCGCGCTTTTTCTCAGTAATTGTTGATTTTAGTCCTAAATAACGGATCAGTGACTAATCTGCGCAAACAACATCGTCGCACGACCCATCTTCGCAAGGAAAATCTTCACAAAATAACATCCCCGCAACGACACGTCCTCGTAATGACACATCTTCACAAAGCAACATCCCCGCAAGGAAAAATCTTCGAAATGACACATCTTCGCAAAGCAACATCCCCTTAACGACACATCCTCGCAAACCAAATCTTTAATGTCACTAATCTACGCAAGCCACTGACCGTGGTATTTCTTCGCTCGGCGGCGCTTGAGTTGGCAACAATCAGGACAAATGATGTTGTATTGCAATGTGTTAGGTGATTTAGTAGAACCCGAGTGGAATAGCCAATATGAAAATGGGGGGGGGGGGATGGGAGATTTTATGAGATGGTAAATTACATATCTATGAGGAATCTATAACAGATCATAATGGAAAGATTGGGTCGCAATAGGGGTGGTATTTATGCAAGTGCGGGGCCGCCCTATAAAAAATGCCAACTTCATTGTTATTGGACCGATTTCGATAAAATTGAAATATGTTAAAGCTTACACAGAATTATGGAAGAAAAAAATATTAAGTTAGGGTGGTTCAACAAATTTTCAACTTCGTTGTTCTTGGACCGAATTCGATAAAATTGAAACATGTTATTTTTTTGAACCACCCTAACTTAAAAATATTGTTTTCGTTCTTTCTTTTCTTTTTTTTTCTTTTTGTTAACAGGGAAATTTCTAAAGGTGCTATTAAATTATCATATATGGCAAACTTGTCATATAAATCCGTTCCAAAAACGACATATAACGGTTTTATACATATTTAAATTATACAATATATGTATATGACTACATATGAGTCCTTTACATTTCGTCATAAAAATATGTATACCACCGTTATATGTCGATTTTGGAACGTATTTATATGGCAAGTTTGTCATATATTTATATGATAATCTAATAGCACCTTAAATTTTGACAAAGTTGCGGTTTCAATGTAAAAGTTAAATGCTTTCAAGACAATACGATGGATAAAGATATTGTCTTGAAAGCTTAATACAATGTTATAAGAAAACTTAACACGGCCCATCAAAACAATAATAATAGTTTTTGAATTCTACCGATTTAATGTTGATATGGACAATGAGGTAATTTGAATACAAACATAATCGTATGTATACAGAAATAAAATTGATATTTGGCTTCAATGGCTAAAGACTTGAAGATTTTCCCTTACAAAGTGCAGACATTGCATCAGCTGTTAGAAGTTGACCACCTTGCACACATGAAATGATCGACGAATAGAAAAGAGAATAGAAAATAGATTTAGTTCTATAACTAATCAAAATTTAAGGATAACAGAAATTTGTCTAAAAACATGGGAGCTAGATGAAAACAAACTGTTAGCCTGATCGTTTTCTCGTTCGTTTTTTCGTTCGTTTTGTCTTTTGTCTTTTTGACAGGCACGAACGTTCATGATTACATGGTTCGCCAAAATTCGTACGTATTTTGACGTTCGTGGAATTTGGGGTTGTTTTGTAAGAAAATAATCAGTAGTAATAAATAAAAATATTTTTTAATGACTTATTTCTCAAAAAAAACCGTATATTAGGTCTTTCCAATTACGAAAAACAATTTTTCAATTCAATAATTTTTGTTCAAATCGTTTTTTGCTAACATCGAAGAGCATTGTGGTTGCCAAACCAGAAACGTCAAAGTTCAACCAGAAAGTCTTGAAATTTTCATTCCTGCTTTCGTTACTTCCTTCCCTCTACATTTCTACTCCCCTCACCCAATCCGTCAAAAAGATGAAAGACGAAACAACCGAAAAAACGAATCGTGTAATCGGGCAGTTTTTCAAAATTTAATAATTTTTTATCAGTTTACCTAAAACAAATCCGAATCATAACACACTATTTTTTTTTTGTTACCTACGTTGTTATTAAAGTAATATTATTTACTTAAATATTTTGTATTACGTAGGTAGGTTGCATTTTAAAGATAAAAGACCAATAACTTTTTTTTGTTATACATATACAGGGTGTCCCATTAACAATGGTCCAAATTGAAATTGGTGATAGACCAGTTGATGAACTATCAGAATTTGGTAACTTTTCCATACCGAATCATAGCGGTTCTCGAGTAACGGCTATTTATTGAAATTTGAAAAAAATCTAACTTTAAACCAGTTTTTTGCTCACCCTGTCCATAATTGATTTTTGTTTTTTACAAATTTTGCATTAAAAAATTCACTTATAGTTTCACTAACTTTACTGAGTAAAATATTTTTAATTGGCATCACAATTTGCCTACCAATCATTAGTTAGTATTGAACTTTGCCAAAATTAATTTTTGACCTCAATCCTCTCATGAGCCCCCTGAATAAAATTCGTATGGCTCATTACAGGTTTTGTATTTCAAAAATTGCCTATTTTTCTGTAGTTTCAAAAAAGATATTAAACTAGCCAAAGCTATGTTTAAATAGACAGTTATAACCGTTTGAACCCAATCAAACAGGTTCAAAATCAAACAAAAATAAAACATTTTTGTTCAAATATTTCGATAAAATTAGAATTTCAGTTCAAATATAACTTCGAAAGAGCTGAATTTTGGTGGAGATCTTCGTTTTGATGTCTTAAATAAATACCTTTAATTTGGACAAGGACCTTCTAATTTCTGTGGTGAAAGCGTAAAAATCCAGTATTTTTGAAAAATTTTCGAAAACCATCAGTTTTTTTAAGAAGTGTCTTTGGAAAACTTGTAGCTTATAGCATTCTAAAAAAACCATTAGGATACATTTTTCCGTTAGACCAATAAATTTTGAGACAAATGTGCGCAAATGCAACGGTTTGGAAAATACCACATCAAAGTATAAAAACACATTTTGTCCCCGTTTTCTCAAAATCTCTTGCTCCAACGAAAAAAAGGAGTTTATATTTTCTCTGTAGAATTTTATAAGCTACATGTTTTCCAAAGACACTTCTCAAAAACCCTATTGTTTTTCGTAAAATTTTCAAATATACTGGATTTATACTCTTTCACCGCAGAAAATTAAAAGTCCTTGTCAGAATTTAAGGTATTTATTTAAGAAATGCGTATGACATCAAAACTTCGCATCACCAACTGGCTATTTTATCTTTTTAGTATCGAACTAAATCCATATGAGAAATTTACTCCAGGTATAGGATGGACCCAAATGTTCCAGGTTCGAGTCCTGCTGGTACCCAATTTTTTTTCTTTTTTTTTTGCAAATAATGAAGTTAAAATGATAAAAATATAAATATCGAATACTTATTTCAAGCACATGATGGGTTTCCATAAACATATAATTAATTTACAACGCATAAAAACAATAAACACATGCATGTGTGCGCACCTTAATATAAATCTATACGATTCATTTTAGCAACCAGTTTCGTGACTGAATGTTACATGTGGGAGCCAGCCCTAAGTTTAAATAGGTACCACCATTCATTTTTCAAAAACTGTTCATTAAAACAAATTTATTTAAAAATAAAATGAAATAAGGGATTTCTGGCTTGGCAAAAAGCTATGCCAGAGCATTGTAAGTGTTGCCGTTTTTTTTTTAGCAATTTGTTTGTTTTAGGTTTAAGGTTAAGAATCTTGCCCATCCTGCGTAAACGATTTTTTTTCTTGTCTTAACTAAGCCTACACGCTCAAACTTTTTGTTACACCTTAAGTGAATCACCCTGTATATTTTAAACATGAATTTTATTTCTGGTTTTTTAGTTTATACCGAAGATTATATCTTTTTATGTTTTTTTTTTTTGTTGGAAAATTCCTGTATACAAAATTGGATTAAAAATGGCAAAGCCATTTATGAGTTAAACGGAATAACCCATTAATAATGCAATTTCCTCGAACATGTAAAAAACCTATTTCAGTTTAATGAATTGTTTGGTAAAATCTGAGATGCAGTTTTCTTACAATTAATTTAACATTACAGGCACGAAGAAAAAAACAGATACCATCATTCTATGGAATTTCTGTTCTATGGTCCAGTAACCTTGCCGTTTGTACGGAAGGAATCGTTTGCGTCAAATCTGGTAGTTCTGATTTTTGAAGAGTTGTTCAGGATATTGGCCTAATAAATAACTCAAGTTTCGACCTCGAGCGGCGACCGCTTCATGGTCAAAAATCTGAAAAACAGCGATTTTTTCGCGCTTTTTCTCAGTAATTGTTGATTTTAGTCCTAAATAACGGATCAGTGACTAATCTGCGCAAACAACATCGTCGCACGACCCATCTTCGCAAGGAAAATCTTCACAAAATAACATCCCCGCAACGACACGTCCTCGTAATGACACATCTTCACAAAGCAACATCCCCGCAAGGAAAAATCTTCGAAATGACACATCTTCGCAAAGCAACATCCCCTTAACGACACATCCTCGCAAACCAAATCTTTAATGTCACTAATCTACGCAAGCCACTGACCGTGGTATTTCTTCGCTCGGCGGCGCTTGAGTTGGCAACAATCAGGACAAATGATGTTGTATTGCAATGTGTTAGGTGATTTAGTAGAACCCGAGTGGAATAGCCAATATGAAAATGGGGGGGGGGGGGGATGGGAGATTTTATGAGATGGTAAATTACATATCTATGAGGAATCTATAACAGATCATAATGGAAAGATTGGGTCGCAATAGGGGTGGTATTTATGCAAGTGCGGGGCCGCCCTATAAAAAATGCCAACTTCATTGTTATTGGACCGATTTCGATAAAATTGAAATATGTTAAAGCTTACACAGAATTATGGAAGAAAAAAATATTAAGTTAGGGTGGTTCAACAAATTTTCAACTTCGTTGTTCTTGGACCGAATTCGATAAAATTGAAACATGTTATTTTTTTGAACCACCCTAACTTAAAAATATTGTTTTCGTTCTTTCTTTTCTTTTTTTTTTCTTTTTGTTAACAGGGAAATTTCTAAAGGTGCTATTACATTATCATATATGGCAAACTTGTCATATAAATCCGTTCCAAAAACGACATATAACGGTTTTATACATATTTAAATTATACAATATATGTATATGACTACATATGAGTCCTTTACATTTCGTCATAAAAATATGTATACCACCGTTATATGTCGATTTTGGAACGTATTTATATGGCAAGTTTGTCATATATTTATATGATAATCTAATAGCACCTTAAATTTTGACAAAGTTGCGGTTTCAATGTAAAAGTTAAATGCTTTCAAGACAATACGATGGATAAAGATATTGTCTTGAAAGCTTAATACAATGTTATAAGAAAACTTAACACGGCCCATCAAAACAATAATAATAGTTTTTGAATTCTACCGATTTAATGTTGATATGGACAATGAGGTAATTTGAATACAAACATAATCGTATGTATACAGAAATAAAATTGATATTTGGCTTCAATGGCTAAAGACTTGAAGATTTTCCCTTACAAAGTGCAGACATTGCATCAGCTGTTAGAAGTTGACCACCTTGCACACATGAAATGATCGACGAATAGAAAAGAGAATAGAAAATAGATTTAGTTCTATAACTAATCAAAATTTAAGGATAACAGAAATTTGTCTAAAAACATGGGAGCTAGATGAAAACAAACTGTTAGCCTGATCGTTTTCTCGTTCGTTTTTTCGTTCGTTTTGTCTTTTGTCTTTTTGACAGGCACGAACGTTCATGATTACATGGTTCGCCAAAATTCGTACGTATTTTGACGTTCGTGGAATTTGGGGTTGTTTTGTAAGAAAATAATCAGTAGTAATAAATAAAAATATTTTTTAATGACTTATTTCTCAAAAAAAACCGTATATTAGGTCTTTCCAATTACGAAAAACAATTTTTCAATTCAATAATTTTTGTTCAAATCGTTTTTTGCTAACATCGAAGAGCATTGTGGTTGCCAAACCAGAAACGTCAAAGTTCAACCAGAAAGTCTTGAAATTTTCATTCCTGCTTTCGTTACTTCCTTCCCTCTACATTTCTACTCCCCTCACCCAATCCGTCAAAAAGATGAAAGACGAAACAACCGAAAAAACGAATCGTGTAATCGGGCAGTTTTTCAAAATTTAATAATTTTTTATCAGTTTACCTAAAACAAATCCGAATCATAACACACTATTTTTTTTTTGTTACCTACGTTGTTATTAAAGTAATATTATTTACTTAAATATTTTGTATTACGTAGGTAGGTTGCATTTTAAAGATAAAAGACCAATAACTTTTTTTTGTTATACATATACAGGGTGTCCCATTAACAATGGTCCAAATTGAAATTGGTGATAGACCAGTTGATGAACTATCAGAATTTGGTAACTTTTCCATACCGAATCATAGCGGTTCTCGAGTAACGGCTATTTATTGAAATTTGAAAAAAATCTAACTTTAAACCAGTTTTTTGCTCACCCTGTCCATAATTGATTTTTGTTTTTTACAAATTTTGCATTAAAAAATTCACTTATAGTTTCACTAACTTTACTGAGTAAAATATTTTTAATTGGCATCACAATTTGCCTACCAATCATTAGTTAGTATTGAACTTTGCCAAAATTAATTTTTGACCTCAATCCTCTCATGAGCCCCCTGAATAAAATTCGTATGGCTCATTACAGGTTTTGTATTTCAAAAATTGCCTATTTTTCTGTAGTTTCAAAAAAGATATTAAACTAGCCAAAGCTATGTTTAAATAGACAGTTATAACCGTTTGAACCCAATCAAACAGGTTCAAAATCAAACAAAAATAAAACATTTTTGTTCAAATATTTCGATAAAATTAGAATTTCAGTTCAAATATAACTTCGAAAGAGCTGAATTTTGGTGGAGATCTTCGTTTTGATGTCTTAAATAAATACCTTTAATTTGGACAAGGACCTTCTAATTTCTGTGGTGAAAGCGTAAAAATCCAGTATTTTTGAAAAATTTTCGAAAACCATCAGTTTTTTTAAGAAGTGTCTTTGGAAAACTTGTAGCTTATAGCATTCTAAAAAAACCATTAGGATACATTTTTCCGTTAGACCAATAAATTTTGAGACAAATGTGCGCAAATGCAACGGTTTGGAAAATACCACATCAAAGTATAAAAACACATTTTGTCCCCGTTTTCTCAAAATCTCTTGCTCCAACGAAAAAAAGGAGTTTATATTTTCTCTGTAGAATTTTATAAGCTACATGTTTTCCAAAGACACTTCTCAAAAACCCTATTGTTTTTCGTAAAATTTTCAAATATACTGGATTTATACTCTTTCACCGCAGAAAATTAAAAGTCCTTGTCAGAATTTAAGGTATTTATTTAAGAAATGCGTATGACATCAAAACTTCGCATCACCAACTGGCTATTTTATCTTTTTAGTATCGAACTAAATCCATATGAGAAATTTACTCCAGGTATAGGATGGACCCAAATGTTCCAGGTTCGAGTCCTGCTGGTACCCAATTTTTTTTCTTTTTTTTTTGCAAATAATGAAGTTAAAATGATAAAAATATAAATATCGAATACTTATTTCAAGCACATGATGGGTTTCCATAAACATATAATTAATTTACAACGCATAAAAACAATAAACACATGCATGTGTGCGCACCTTAATATAAATCTATACGATTCATTTTAGCAACCAGTTTCGTGACTGAATGTTACATGTGGGAGCCAGCCCTAAGTTTAAATAGGTACCACCATTCATTTTTCAAAAACTGTTCATTAAAACAAATTTATTTAAAAATAAAATGAAATAAGGGATTTCTGGCTTGGCAAAAAGCTATGCCAGAGCATTGTAAGTGTTGCCGTTTTTTTTTTAGCAATTTGTTTGTTTTAGGTTTAAGGTTAAGAATCTTGCCCATCCTGCGTAAACGATTTTTTTTCTTGTCTTAACTAAGCCTACACGCTCAAACTTTTTGTTACACCTTAAGTGAATCACCCTGTATATTTTAAACATGAATTTTATTTCTGGTTTTTTAGTTTATACCGAAGATTATATCTTTTTATGTTTTTTTTTTTTGTTGGAAAATTCCTGTATACAAAATTGGATTAAAAATGGCAAAGCCATTTATGAGTTAAACGGAATAACCCATTAATAATGCAATTTCCTCGAACATGTAAAAAACCTATTTCAGTTTAATGAATTGTTTGGTAAAATCTGAGATGCAGTTTTCTTACAATTAATTTAACATTACAGGCACGAAGAAAAAAACAGATACCATCATTCTATGGAATTTCTGTTCTATGGTCCAGTAACCTTGCCGTTTGTACGGAAGGAATCGTTTGCGTCAAATCTGGTAGTTCTGATTTTTGAAGAGTTGTTCAGGATATTGGCCTAATAAATAACTCAAGTTTCGACCTCGAGCGGCGACCGCTTCATGGTCAAAAATCTGAAAAACAGCGATTTTTTCGCGCTTTTTCTCAGTAATTGTTGATTTTAGTCCTAAATAACGGATCAGTGACTAATCTGCGCAAACAACATCGTCGCACGACCCATCTTCGCAAGGAAAATCTTCACAAAATAACATCCCCGCAACGACACGTCCTCGTAATGACACATCTTCACAAAGCAACATCCCCGCAAGGAAAAATCTTCGAAATGACACATCTTCGCAAAGCAACATCCCCTTAACGACACATCCTCGCAAACCAAATCTTTAATGTCACTAATCTACGCAAGCCACTGACCGTGGTATTTCTTCGCTCGGCGGCGCTTGAGTTGGCAACAATCAGGACAAATGATGTTGTATTGCAATGTGTTAGGTGATTTAGTAGAACCCGAGTGGAATAGCCAATATGAAAATGGGGGGGGGGGGGGGGATGGGAGATTTTATGAGATGGTAAATTACATATCTATGAGGAATCTATAACAGATCATAATGGAAAGATTGGGTCGCAATAGGGGTGGTATTTATGCAAGTGCGGGGCCGCCCTATAAAAAATGCCAACTTCATTGTTATTGGACCGATTTCGATAAAATTGAAATATGTTAAAGCTTACACAGAATTATGGAAGAAAAAAATATTAAGTTAGGGTGGTTCAACAAATTTTCAACTTCGTTGTTCTTGGACCGAATTCGATAAAATTGAAACATGTTATTTTTTTGAACCACCCTAACTTAAAAATATTGTTTTCGTTCTTTCTTTTCTTTTTTTTTTCTTTTTGTTAACAGGGAAATTTCTAAAGGTGCTATTACATTATCATATATGGCAAACTTGTCATATAAATCCGTTCCAAAAACGACATATAACGGTTTTATACATATTTAAATTATACAATATATGTATATGACTACATATGAGTCCTTTACATTTCGTCATAAAAATATGTATACCACCGTTATATGTCGATTTTGGAACGTATTTATATGGCAAGTTTGTCATATATTTATATGATAATCTAATAGCACCTTAAATTTTGACAAAGTTGCGGTTTCAATGTAAAAGTTAAATGCTTTCAAGACAATACGATGGATAAAGATATTGTCTTGAAAGCTTAATACAATGTTATAAGAAAACTTAACACGGCCCATCAAAACAATAATAATAGTTTTTGAATTCTACCGATTTAATGTTGATATGGACAATGAGGTAATTTGAATACAAACATAATCGTATGTATACAGAAATAAAATTGATATTTGGCTTCAATGGCTAAAGACTTGAAGATTTTCCCTTACAAAGTGCAGACATTGCATCAGCTGTTAGAAGTTGACCACCTTGCACACATGAAATGATCGACGAATAGAAAAGAGAATAGAAAATAGATTTAGTTCTATAACTAATCAAAATTTAAGGATAACAGAAATTTGTCTAAAAACATGGGAGCTAGATGAAAACAAACTGTTAGCCTGATCGTTTTCTCGTTCGTTTTTTCGTTCGTTTTGTCTTTTGTCTTTTTGACAGGCACGAACGTTCATGATTACATGGTTCGCCAAAATTCGTACGTATTTTGACGTTCGTGGAATTTGGGGTTGTTTTGTAAGAAAATAATCAGTAGTAATAAATAAAAATATTTTTTAATGACTTATTTCTCAAAAAAAACCGTATATTAGGTCTTTCCAATTACGAAAAACAATTTTTCAATTCAATAATTTTTGTTCAAATCGTTTTTTGCTAACATCGAAGAGCATTGTGGTTGCCAAACCAGAAACGTCAAAGTTCAACCAGAAAGTCTTGAAATTTTCATTCCTGCTTTCGTTACTTCCTTCCCTCTACATTTCTACTCCCCTCACCCAATCCGTCAAAAAGATGAAAGACAAAACAACCGAAAAAACGAATCGTGTAATCGGGCAGTTTTTCAAAATTTAATAATTTTTTATCAGTTTACCTAAAACAAATCCGAATCATAACACACTATTTTTTTTTTGTTACCTACGTTGTTATTAAAGTAATATTATTTACTTAAATATTTTGTATTACGTAGGTAGGTTGCATTTTAAAGATAAAAGACCAATAACTTTTTTTTGTTATACATATACAGGGTGTCCCATTAACAATGGTCCAAATTGAAATTGGTGATAGACCAGTTGATGAACTATCAGAATTTGGTAACTTTTCCATACCGAATCATAGCGGTTCTCGAGTAACGGCTATTTATTGAAATTTGAAAAAAATCTAACTTTAAACCAGTTTTTTGCTCACCCTGTCCATAATTGATTTTTGTTTTTTACAAATTTTGCATTAAAAAATTCACTTATAGTTTCACTAACTTTACTGAGTAAAATATTTTTAATTGGCATCACAATTTGCCTACCAATCATTAGTTAGTATTGAACTTTGCCAAAATTAATTTTTGACCTCAATCCTCTCATGAGCCCCCTGAATAAAATTCGTATGGCTCATTACAGGTTTTGTATTTCAAAAATTGCCTATTTTTCTGTAGTTTCAAAAAAGATATTAAACTAGCCAAAGCTATGTTTAAATAGACAGTTATAACCGTTTGAACCCAATCAAACAGGTTCAAAATCAAACAAAAATAAAACATTTTTGTTCAAATATTTCGATAAAATTAGAATTTCAGTTCAAATATAACTTCGAAAGAGCTGAATTTTGGTGGAGATCTTCGTTTTGATGTCTTAAATAAATACCTTTAATTTGGACAAGGACCTTCTAATTTCTGTGGTGAAAGCGTAAAAATCCAGTATTTTTGAAAAATTTTCGAAAACCATCAGTTTTTTTAAGAAGTGTCTTTGGAAAACTTGTAGCTTATAGCATTCTAAAAAAACCATTAGGATACATTTTTCCGTTAGACCAATAAATTTTGAGACAAATGTGCGCAAATGCAACGGTTTGGAAAATACCACATCAAAGTATAAAAACACATTTTGTCCCCGTTTTCTCAAAATCTCTTGCTCCAACGAAAAAAAGGAGTTTATATTTTCTCTGTAGAATTTTATAAGCTACATGTTTTCCAAAGACACTTCTCAAAAACCCTATTGTTTTTCGTAAAATTTTCAAATATACTGGATTTATACTCTTTCACCGCAGAAAATTAAAAGTCCTTGTCAGAATTTAAGGTATTTATTTAAGAAATGCGTATGACATCAAAACTTCGCATCTCCACCAAAATTCAGCTCTTTCGGATCTTTCGGAGTTATATTTGAAGTGAAATTCTAATTTTATCGAAATATTTGAACAAAAATGTTTTATTTTTGTTTGATATTGAACCTGTTTGATTGGGTTCAAACGGTTATAACTGTCTATTTAAACATAGCTTTGGCAAGTTTAATACCTTTTTTGAAACTACCGAAAAATAGGCAATTTTTGAAATATAAAACCTGTATTGAGCCATACGAATTTTATTCAGGGGGCTCATCAGAAGATTGAGGTCAAAAATTAATTTTGGCAAAGTTCAATATTAACTAATGATTTGTAGGCAAATGGTGATGCCAATCAAAAATATTTTACTCAGTAAAGTTAGTGAAACTATAAGTGAATTTTTTAATGCAAAATTTGTAAAAAACAAAAATCAATTATGGACAGGGTGAGCGAAAAACTGGTTCAAAGTTAGATTTTTTTTCAAATTTCAAAAAATAGCCGTTACTCGAGAACCGCTATGATTCGGTATGGAAAAGTTACCAAATTCTGATAGTTCATCACCTGGCCTATCACCAATTTCAGTTTGGACCATTGTTAATGGGACACCCTGTATATGTAAGTACCTACATACATTTTAAACTTTAGACATTGCATTAGGTATTGTTGTAGCAAAAAACCGTACAAGTTCTACGTGGAAAATTCTGACTGACTGTATCAGGCAACTGTGTATTATGTAGGTACATAATGTAGGTATTCAAAAATGGTTCGAAATAACTGGAACAAAATATTGATGACAGGTATAGACCGACCGGCGAGTCTTTACTTGTCAAAAATGCATGCATGCCCGGGAAAATTATACATTCTTATTAAACAAAACATACGTGCTTCTACGTTCTTAGTTCGAAATAATTACAGAAAAGTATAGAACCTCTGAGTTTATCACATTCTGGCACAGTAACATAAGACGCAGCACAATAAAAATGACTCAACATGTAAATTAAAACGTAATTCTGCTCATTTATGTAGGTATCTCTAACACATTTCATTTAAAATTAATCTAAACAAACTCAATAATGCGGAAAAGTTATAAATAAGTTATATGTTTGTAGGTACTTATGAATTAGATATATGAACCAAAACATCTGTCAGATTTTACTGAACAAATATCATCATGTATGTATGTACATATGTAAATAATGTAGGTAGATACGCCGCACATTAAACACCGACTTTTTCTTCAGCACAATGCTGCATTGATAGAGACCTATTTCGCACTTGAATATGTATGCCAACTCAACTGTTTTACACCAATTCTAGATGTAAGTTTGGCATCTTAGCTTTGACCTTTACCTTGACTTTCGCTCAAACTTTTCATCTAAAACAAAGAAATTCTAAGAAAACAGAAAAAACTGAACACCGACAAAGCAATATTTTTGCACGCTTATTGCATAATAATTTTTTAATAAAATGTGAAAGAACAGTTTCTTTTTTAGCGGTACAATTCTGTATTATGGTATGTCTGAGGAGGAGAAAACAACGAGGAAGATAAATTTTCTATTCAACTTTAAGGTAATCACACATTGACTTCGTCATCAATTCATCACTTTTTGGCAAATTTGTTGTTTGCTCTCGTTTTTCTCTGGCAAAATCTCCAATCGTATGATTTCGGTGCACAAAACAGGCAGGTTTCACAAATTTAGTAGGTAGATTCACGCAGGCAAACAAAATCCTTAATATTATTTTGGACGACGTATACGTTCAATATAGAAAAAAAAAAAAAAAATACCCACCCTTTTCTTTATGACGTTTCTCCTTTCGGTTTATAGGACCGCTACAAATTTCGTTAATTTATAAGAACGGAAATTTCCTCGTATGATTTGTATTTATTTTTTTTAAAGTCTTTTATGGACAAATATTTCCATTTGAATAGATATTATTTTCTTTTCTCGAATTCCAGGTTCGAGTTTCACCTCACACACAGCACATACAGAGTGAACGACTCGCGGTTTAAATTCAAACTGATCTATCTAACTAACAATAAAACGGAATTTCTATGAATTCTCTAATAAAGCTGTTTGTCGATGTCGATTGTTGGCAGGAAAAAGAGAACAGAGAACTTAAAAACAACAACGAAAAAAGAGGGAGAAAAGTAGTTAAGCAAGTAATTTTTTACTTCACGCAAAAAAGCCAATTCCTTATGATAAAACAATAACAACATTTTATCGTGCTTTTTCTATGCAAATTAAAATATTAAGAGAATTTATTAAAGCTCCCTGGTTTAAAGAGAAAACAAATTAAAAAAAAAAAAATATTTTTAACGAGGGAACAATTTCGTCAAATTTATTTATTGATAGAAATTAGAAAACTTATTAAATGAAAGAAGAAAAATAAAACATTCGAATCGCAATTTTTTGCGAATGTATAAAATTAAACATGTGAGTTGATATTCTGACCATGAGCGCTCGCAGAATTTTTTTCGAAGGCTTAAATGGTAAGGGATGATGAAAACTGTGCATTGTCTTAATTATAAAGAACTAAGTTTGAAAATCTTTTTAACTTGGGACGAGTAGATAATTTTATCGTCACAAATAATAACGGATTTTTATAGCACTTTTAAATATAGAACAGGAGGGATAGGGGCATCTCCCACTGTTGAGACAAAAGGACAATTAAGAAACAAATTAAATATTTAAAAACAATTGCAGTCCTTACAAAAACTATCATACCAGCCAGGATTCTGTAATTTAATATTATTTTTAAATTAAGTTATTACTATCAATACTTTTTGAAAAGAAAAAAAAAAACTAAAACGCCAATTTAAAGTTGTTATTTATATGCAGACTGAAAGTTTATTAAACAAAAAAAATCAGCAACCAAGTTTTGAAAAACGATTTTTTCAGAAAAAAAAATGTTGAATATTTTTGAAAAAATTACATACCTACCTACTTTTTAAAAACTTTCGTACAAAATAAAAGTAGCGCAAATAAGAAAATTGTTGAGCTCCTTTTGTTGTCCTTTATAAACTTGCCTTAATCGTCAAAATGTAATACACTTTGAAGAAATAACAATTTTTCAACGATCATAGTACAAACATTTTTTGTTAATACATATATAAATAAAAAAAAAATAAACATCTTTTATTAATCAAAGCCACGAAATTGGCCAGTTAAAATAATAGTTGTGCATAGGTTAAAGTAATTAATAACTATTTTTCTGTCTTTATTCTAGAATCAAACATTTAAAAAAAAAGTAAGTTTTTGTTTAAGCCCGTATGATACTACCTTTTTTTCTCATTTTTAAGGCATTCAAAACGAAAATAGAGTAGTTTACACAATAATGTAAAAAAGTCACAAAAAATGTTTTGAAAATGAACATATTTCAGATTCTGGCAGCTTTTTTTTTGACTTTTCAAAAATTGAAAATTAAAAATTATTTCAAAGAACACTGTGACTACAAAAAAAGTATACACTGGACTCATGAGAACACTAGTTTTTGGTGTATATTTACTTTTGTGGACATTGTAATTGTTAAAACATAATGTCATTCTTTTCATAAAAAAATACTATTTTCTCTTTTGATCTTTGTTGACAATAAGTCATGATTTAATGAATTAAAAATGAGAAAAAAATTAACGGGCTTTATCCATATCTAAGATTTTAATAAAAAAATTCATAAGATATTCGTCAGCACTAAACTCCTGAACAGTGTAAACTCATTAAAAGACTGATTTTGGAAGCCACAACTTATTCGGAGGTTCAAAGATTAGTTGGCTACTCACCAACGAGGGTAAGAAATGCCACTTATTACTTCCCCAATGCAGAAACTCGGGGGGGGGGCGAAAGCCGGTAATGTCATCGCTGTTGATAAAACGCATCGTCAGGCATTCCAAAATTAATCCATTTACAACAGCGACTGAAATAAAGGCTGTTTTTGGCGTTGACGCTAGTATTGAAACGGCTCGAAGACTATTTGTTAACCAACAAATAAAAATGCGCTTTGAGCAGCTATACAGGAATCGTGTTGGTCAATTGCCGTAGAAAGTATGTGAAGATTTGATCAATTCCATGCAACGTCGTTGTGGTGCTGTTATTTCCAACAAGGGGCATGCATAGTGTGACCACCTTTCCTAACGCTGATTTCGGTACACTAGAAAACATTTTTTTTTTATCTTGTTTTTAATTTATTCAATATTATGAGTATTTGAATATAAATACAAAAAAATATTTGAAATATCGTGCTTTTTGAATGAATATTTCCCATCCTAATGCAATACAAAGGTTCTTTCAAAGTTGAAATGCTCAACCGGCTGTTATGGGTCCGTAGACCACATTTCGTTTATCCAAGAGAACACTGTCTATTTTGGCCGAAGTCCCTTCCAAACAGACAAATTGTACTCGACAATTTTTAGTACATGATTGTATGGAATGTTTTTAGAAATATTGAAAAAACTCCACACATCGACGGTCAGTAGCAACGTCAGTATCAACGCTGTTTTCTTCCCATGATTGAATATTTTCCACAGTAACATATTTTCGAAGAGGGTTTCTTGATAAAATTGTATTTTTCTCTTAAATTTCGATTGACAAGATTTATTCCACGCTTTATTGAATTTTTTTTTTGAATTTAGTTTAATTTTTTTTTTAACAAACAAATAAGACTAGTAGCGAACACCGGAGGAACCGATTGGAAAAGACTATGGTTGGAATACAGTTAGACTGCTTTCACACAAGGAAACTGAGTTGCTGGAAACTGGGAGTTTGTCGGCGAGAAGGGCAAGAAGTAAGGGGAATGAAAAAAATCTCCCCGGTCAACGATTGAGGAGATTTTTGCACATTCCCTCTTCACACTGTCCGTAATGTGCGTTCAGCACATATGGAAACAAACAAACAAAAATCTCTGGAGATTCAGTTTCCATGTGTGAAAGCTACAAGGCAATTAAAGGAAAACGTCAAAAAAATCTCCAGCAACTGGTTTCCATGTGTGAAAGGGGTCTTAAATAGAAAAACAAATCATATACAAGAGTAATGAGAATGCAAACACTAAAGTTATGTTGATGATGTTGATGAATAAAGTTGCAAACACGAGGAAAGATATATTTAAGGATGTGGTTACACTATTCATATTTTATCTCAATTTCGGTACACGAATTTGATTTCGGTATATTTGTATGTACCGAGGCTTTTCTTTGGTACACAGCGTTAATTTTCGGTACTGCACAGGTTTTTACATTATATAAGTTAAAGGTTCAAATGCGTAACTATTTCTGATGATAATATTTTTTCAATAACTTACTTTTTTTTTATATTTATAGTTGAATCTTTATTGCACTACTTTTTTTTTTGACTGCTATTCTTGGGAAGCACTTGAGAAAATTTGAAATTATGAACTCAAATATTAAACTAAAAAATTTAATTTTGTCTGCAAATAAAAGCTAAAAACTATTAATTTTAAAATATTATGACCATTTTTTTTTTAAATTAATTAAATAATTTATTTTCGATTTTGTTGTGCCGCAAGGTGTACTACTATTATTTTGACCACAGCTGTAGGTACCTTAGACTGATTCAAAAATAAAAAAAAGTCTTGGATTTCCTAAGCCACAAGCTTATTAGTTAGAGTTGAGCAAAATAAAAAGCCTGTAAAAACTTCAGCCCTTTAAATTAATTTTAAGAGGTCGCTCATCGCTATTTTCTATTTTCCATACGATTTGGGGCAAAACACATGTTTTACTTGGAAGCTTATAACTTTATCATAGCAAGAATTTAAATGAGCGACATAATTTTTTTTTTTAGAAAATTGAGTGCTCTAAAAAAAGTTTCAGTTATTATGCAAAGTGCGTCATAACAAAAACCTGCGGGCGTAACCCAAAAAAACACTAGGCATCAATTTAAAGGAAAATACACGCAACTGTTTAGGCTGCAGCCACGAGGTCACGTCACACAGGCAGAATTGCGAGACCAAATTTTCTAGTCTTCCCTGTCATCGTAGTAGGAAGTTTTATCAAAATCTCGATTTCAATTTTGTTTACAAAATTTTTTGTCTTGCAATTCGATCGTTTCTCTTTTACTTGTCTGGGAATTTTTGTTTTGCAAGTTATTTCGCTAAATTTTTGTTTTGCTAAATCTTCATAACGCATTATTCACATCGCAAATTATTATTTCGCACTTATTTCGAATTTTATTACTTCACAAATAATTGTTTTGTATAATATTATTTAGCTTTTTTAATTGTTTTGCCTTTCGATATTTAAGTTACATGTACATAAGCGTTTATTTTGTGAAATAGAGGAAAAATAAAAAAACATATATACATAATATTCATTCAAGAATCCAGAGCAGCGGTTACATAAAATAACAGTGCCGTTTTGACGCTCACAAAAATGGTGAAGTAACCAAACACCGAGGTAACAAAACGACGAAATTACTAATCGGGAAATAACAGTTTGGAAAACAAAATCTTGCAAAACACGAAATTTCCATTTAATAATTAGCGATATAAAAAACCGTCAAACAACTTTTGCGAAATGATCTGTTTCTGGAATAAGCCAAATAGCAAATAGAAATTTGTGGAATACTATTAAAACTTATTTTGTTAAATGCGAAGTAAGATTAGAAGGTGTCGGGCAATTAAGTTTTGTCACATATTATAAATTGGTATCGTGGATCTTGAAGAGCATTTATTCAAACAATTAGGTTAAGCTCTGGAACATTTTCCAAAATGATATACTTTAAGACCCCACGGCTGTTCTTCAGGTAAACAAGCAATTTTTTTTTACTTGTTGGTTGCACCAACGAGAACGAGGAACTAAGATTCGTTAAGGGTGTTTTTGTATGCTAACAAAATTTCGTCACTAATTGTTTGTCATTAGCTCCGGTTTTATAGATATTCCAGTAAGAAAATGGAAAAAAAAACCGTTGTTTCCCCTATACTTTTGGGACCTATCTAAAAATTCATAATCGCATAATCTTTCAAATATTTCTTTGAGTTTTCGAGGTATGTTACAACATAACTCGAAAAATCTGTGATTTTCAGCATTTTTTCGAGTGAAAAGGTTATTTTGACATTTTAAGAGGCAGTACTTTTTGCTACTTTATTATTATAGTATCTTTTGGGAGCTAAAACAGTGCAACCAAATATCAATAGCAAATTTCTTTATCATTTGTTTGATTTTTGAAAAAAAAAAAAAAAAAACTAACTAACGTGTTTATTTAATAAACGGCTGTGGGGTCTGAAAGTATAATTTTGAAAATTTCCACGAACTTTAAATACTTATTTGTATATCCTAGATCATTTATACCCATTTTTAATATCTAAGGCCGTGTGCCAATTCCATTAAAAGTGCGTTTGTATTAAGCTTCTTGCACATTACTTAAACCATCGACGGCAATATAAAATGCTTCCCCGTGTTGGTATCGATAAATAGGACGACCATAATTTCGTTCTCGCCTCTCAAAAGCAATGACAATTATGTTTTTTTTTTATTTAATAAAGGATTCATTGCTTTTTGACGAAAAACGTTACGGAAAATATCGGTTTAAAAAAAAAACAAAAACAGGTTCTCGTCCGATCACTGAAATCAAGCATCTTTGGGCGCGGTTAGGTGGGGTACGGCATGAGCATTGAGTTTTTTTTTTTTTGACTCCGCACTTCAGATGGAATGAAAAATCCATTCCAATTATTCGGAATAAATAAAAAATCGACAATAATGGTTTATCCTATGTATTTAATTGAATAAGGATACACAATATTCTTATTCCAAATATTTTGAATATCTAAAACGGGTAAAGAAACATTCATATTCAAATGC
The DNA here is from genome assembly GCA_949320155.1 of Melangyna quadrimaculata. Taxonomy (NCBI): domain Eukaryota; kingdom Metazoa; phylum Arthropoda; class Insecta; order Diptera; family Syrphidae; genus Melangyna; species Melangyna quadrimaculata. The sequence continues at coordinate 480,046,511 of OX439483.1, forward strand.
AAGATTATTCTAATTCAAACCAAAAGCTGCGTCATTTGTATCATGCTTAACAAATGAGAATGACGATCGAATAGCAGTCCAGGTATACTAGGTTCATGACTGCCACTATCAAAATGCAATTTCCGGGTTCAAGATCATATAAAAAGCGATTTGGACAGATTTGTGTTGTAATTCCTCTGAAAAAAGCTATTGCAACAACAAATCAAGGTATCTGACCATTTTTGGATAGGTTTACACCGTCTCGGATAGGTTCCTTTATCGCAAGGGACGCATGTTTTAAAATATTCCATTTAATGCAATTGACACAGCAAAACCCTCCAATTTTATTCACCCCTATAAAAACGGATCAAATTTAACTGTGATCAAATTTCACCAAAATTTTAACGCAGTCGACACACGGCCTAACAAACAAAAAATATCCGACACTCACACTCCTAAGACGGCTTTCAAACAAGGAAACTGAGTTGCCAGAAACTGGCTAGTTTGTGGTCGAGAAGGGTGTGAGGGGAAATTTGTTGTCTTCCTTTTACGCCCTTCTCGCCTAGAAACTAAAAATCGCTGGCAACTCAGTTTCCTTGTGTGAAAGGGGTGTAATGTGCATACATGGGCCAATTTATTATTCTCTAATACGCATTAAATATTCTCTTTTCTTCACGAAGCAATTTTCTCTACATTTAACTCAATCTTCAAATTGATTACACTTTACTTGAATATAAAAGTGCACTTTTTTTTGCACGCACAACATTATATGTATGTATATTGTATATTTCCAAAGGGTCAAATTCGACTTCGAATTAAATCTGATATATCAGGCGATGTAATTCTGTGAAAGATAATAATCGTCATCCCATTGGGTATAGGAAAACCACCTGACACTAAAGAAAACAACTGGATTTTTTTTTTTTTTTTACAGTGTTGCCAGAAGTTTGATTGTTTAATCCCAGTTAAGAATAGACATAAATATATGTAGTTACTATAAATGACCTACGATGCTTGGTTTGTATTTTCTCTTAGGAAATCGTTGACTTAAATTATATATTTTAGCGACTTAAATTTTTGTTTTAAAAAAAGGCTCATATATCGAATAGCTCAGTAAAAAATACAAGTGACCTCAACTTTAAGATGCTTTTCTACCAAGTACAATATTGGATCCATCAGTTAGATGCTGTTGTACCCTTTCACTTTTGTACCTGGGCGAAATGCATATTAGTCTTGAGCTTTTTGAGCTGAATATACATAATTTTATTGTAAAAATTTCTTAAATTTTAGTTACTCTAATTGTAATATATAATTCTGTAACTCTAAATCTAAAATGTTAATCAATCTTAATCTAAATCTAAATCAATCTAAATTAATCTTAATCTAAATCTAAAAATCTTCATGTTCGTTATATCGGATAACAAAATTAGTTTAGCAAATAAAATGGTTTTTTTGTGAAATCCATAAGTTTGTTGAAAGTCAATTGAGTTGTTCCCGCGATAAAATTCATCAATAAGGAATAGAAAGTACCTACCTTCGGTTAATTGCGGGGCCTGCGGCGTTTTCGTTTTACGCAACTACCCCTGCATCTCAAGTTTTAACGTCAAAAACCAATTAATCTGGCAACGCTGTTTTGTGGCGTGGTTGACGATTCAGATTCACTCTCTAAAATAGTTTTTTTTCGGTGTGGAAATCACAACAACCTTGACAGTGGTGAGATTGTTTTGTTTTGTTATCAACAAGAATAATCAGACGCTAAGTTAATTAATGAATTAGCTAATGGCGATAACAGTCGTGCGTACCTAACTCCCTTTTTTGTATTATTGTGTTATTACAATGAATCGTACCATAGACATAGACATGCTCATTATTTTGATAATAACTGACGTGGTTTGTTTTTCTAGTAAGACACTCCTCCCATTTACACTTGCAGTTTAAATTGTATAAACTACTAATGTTAGTCGAATCATTTCAATCAGTTGATATAAAATGAATAAGAATTTCATAGAAGATAAACCCAATTTCGCATAAAAGTTACTGGGGTTGTATTTTAGAAGTTGTTTAAATCAACGGAAGTAGGAACTATCCAAAGAAAAAATGTGGACTAACTTTTTAAAATGAGATATCGAAATTTTGAAATCTCAACTCGATAACACTCAAATGAATCGCAAAAAAATCAGGGGATATCGAATGATCGACACTTTTAAGGCAAGTCTTTCTCTTCGTATTATAATTTCCACCTTTTAAGTATACTCATTACTTGTTCAATGTTCATATAAATTCTGTGTCATTGAACTAATCGTCACTTTCGTATATGGAAATTGCATTTTCTCCAAACTGAGTAATAGACTTTAAAATAAAAAAAATCTGTAATTCTATTTTATAAATCACGCATATAATTTATTTATATAATGAAACTCTTTAAAGTGCAGACTAACCCATACCCATGGACTGTTTAAATGTAAAAAAAAGGTTAAAAATAAAAAGTTCGAAAGAGTTCAACAGGATTTTATATTTGTATGCCCACACAACCGTTTTTCGGTTTTATATTTAACAACAGTGCGCAATCGTTGAGTATTATTTATAGAATAAATAATCCACGGTGCAATGCATAGTTAATTTATAATAAATTCAACAGAAAGGTGCACTTATTTTTCAGAAATTCCCACAAGAAGTGTCTGAACTAAAGTTTCTGGTGTTTTTGTTCTTGTTGTATCTTGTATGACATATCAATTGGGAGTTTATTATTCTTCCATTGCACTTGAACATTGTTCGAAACTTTAAGTTGTATTCATTATGTGGGGTAGGGTTTCCAGAATGATTTTAAAGACTCTCAATTAAACCGCATTTAAGGTTTAATCCAAAGAAGAAAATCTCCCTAGTACCTATATTAAAAATAAAAGCATTAAAATTTAATGATACCATCAAAAGTGATGTATTTAACTAATGGCGAGTGAATCAATTGAAAACTATACTGAGTGCTGTTATTATCTTAGTTAAAATTGCAAAATATATTTTTTAATGGACTGTGAAAAAATTGTCCTCAGAGGGCAAAAGATTTTTCTTTTCCCATCGTACTGAGGTATCTCGGCTCGGTTTGTCGTTGCTCGGTGGTCATCCTTCTTATTAGTTGATATGGGTGACTGTTGGTGTGTCTTACTAGATTCTTTGCTTGTCCATTGGGATGGATACAGAGTACAGACGCTCATTGCTGCGACGTCTCATTCGCTGGCGGTCGAAACGTAGTCCGGTACAGATCCGTAGTTCAAATATTTGAAGTTCCTTCATGGCCGTCTTTGAGATGAAGAAACAGATTGGAAAGGAATAGCTGATGACAGGCCACAGGAGCCGCTTGTATATAAGTATCTTCGTCTTCTGGCTTAGTCCGTTTCTGCGTCTCATCAATGGGTGGAGTCGGTGGAAGGTCTAGTTGGCTTTTTTGAGAACGTTTCGGGAGTGCGGGTTGAACCTTAGCAACTCATTGAAGTGAACGTGCCGAAGTACCTACTTCACGTTCTTTTTGGCTGCTATGATGGATCCATCCGGAAGATTCAGAACCAGGCTTCTGCAGATCGCTGCGCTGCGACAATCTCTACTGGGTCTCCTGAAGCACACAAGCTCCGATTTGGTTTAGAATTAAAAGTGGTCGGACCCGGCTGGAAAAAGGACAAGTTTCTGTCTAGTTTGGGAAAGGCCCCAGTAAGTTTTCACTAGGGTAAATCTAAACTGAAAAAATTAGTCGGATACTTGGCAGGCGCTTGCTGGATATCAGTACCAAAAATTTAGATGGGGGAAACTTTTCAAACACTCGTGAGGACCTTCCTAGTAAAAACTTGTTGGACATGTATAGGTACTCCATCAGGAATGTCTCTTGTACACCAAAAACACAGTTTTTATGAGCACCATGCAATTTCAGCATCATGGGACACTTTTCTCTCTTTCCTTTGCCTTCTTTTTCGTATCACACTTTTTACATTGGGTATGAGACATACATTATGCATATATTATAGGATTATTAAATGAAGAAAAATCTGTTCTAAGGTTCTAACCAAATGAAATGGAATGAAACTAATTCACTTTAGACATTGAATTTTTCTATAGCGAGTTAGCCCCCGAGTTATCGAGAGTCCCGCATAAGCCAGCTTTTTTTTGCCTGACGAGGCAAAAGGGTTCATAATCGCCAGGGCCCGTGTTCTAGCCTTTACTAACTCTTGCTAGTGCCTTGCCAGAATCAATGTAAAACTCTCTAGTGCCTTGTCGAAAACTAGATTGTTTTTCTGCGCGGGGAGCAACCGATAAACGTCATTTTAAAATCTAACGAAGAATTCAAAATTGGCCTAAAGGGGGGTAAATTTTTATAAAGATTTTAAAAATTTTATTAGTCTTAAAACAACATTTCAATAGCTTAATCTAAAAATAATATATTTTTTAGAATTTAATGAAAAATGAAATGGAATAGCACCGTAAGCCTTTATGTTATCGCTTATTTCATCAGTATTTCCTTATAGTTAGTGCGTTAAGGGCATATTTTGTTTAGGTCAAACCTTGCACTTCATCCTGACGGGATGAGCTCTGGTACGCTAGTAGTCCACATCCTAAATTTAATTTTAAAAAGTCTTTCCACGGTGGCAACACTGGCTGACCGGAGATAGAAGGTTTGCCTCCTTACCAGGTTTAACAACGAAATTTCACATAAATTGGCCTATAAACCGAGAATCAGACATCGGACAATGACGTGGAATATCTCAATGGTTTTAGAATACTTCAAGCCATAGAAACATAGGAATTTCGTATTTATAACCTGGTAAGGAGGCAACCCTTATATCTCCAATTGCCACCGTGGCAACACTTATTAAAATAAATTTAGGATGTAAACTATGAGTGTACCAAAGATCATCCCGTCAGGATAAAGTTCAAGGTTGATGCCCTTAACGCCCTAACTATAAATATGGATAGAAAACGTCTTTATTCCACAGTTATTTATAGATATCAATATTAAATATTTTTACTTGCTTTAAGTATAGTGCAAGTATTGGTTTCGTGTCAAAAAATTCGAGGTTCTAAATTCTAATCTAATAATAAAACTAACATTATGATGATGGAGAAGTCCAAGAAAGTGACTTATGTCAACACGTCCGTCGCGTGTAATGTACATTGAGGTAAAGCTTAAACAGTTGGACGGATTTGCTTCTAATTTGGTGTAAAGCGGTTTTATGCCTATAGGTGAAATTCGAATTTCTGTTTCAGCTCATCTAGAACTAGTCCAGTCAAATTGTCTCCTGGAGTGCCAGTTTCAGGAAAATAATATAAAAGTTTTTTTCTCACTCGTCTTTTATGTTTTTGGGGTCACTGATTCCGAATTTTAACTTTGCTACTTCGTACGGATATGGCTTCACAGCGAAAATCTCAAAAAAAAGTTTTTTTTGCCAAAAAGTCAACAAAATATACCTTGGATAAAATTACCTTCTTCACTTTAAAGAACATACAATTTCCTACAAAAAGTGTCAACAATTTTTTTTTTCGTAGAATGAACGGTTTACTCGCTAGAGTACGATGAAAAAAGACCGAAGATTCGTACCTTTTGGAAAACACAGTTTTCTGGTTAAATTTTTGCTTGTCACTCAAAAATCATGCCTATAATTTAAGAAAACTTAAGCTTCCGCTTAAACAACATTAAATTCTCTACAAATTGTTTACCTTCATCCCTTAAATTCGCGAACAAGGCCAGGGGCTAGAGCGCGATGAAATTATATGTCATATTACGGGAGGCCATCACTAAAATGCTATTGATTATGTCAAAACATATGAACTAAGGCTTTCAAGGATTTTTATTGGCCAAATAATTCAATGGGTCGTTAAAGATGAGAAATTCGCGCAGTGTTTTAAATTAGTGGGTGCAATTTTGAAGGGGGTGAGTAAATATAACCCTTTTGCTCTTTGGCATACAACTTTAAAACCAAGCTAAATTTCTAAATTAAAACCCGAATGCTTTTTTGTAGAGAATACAATTTTCTATAGAATTGGGCTCTTCAAAAAATTAAAAAAAAAAAAATTTAATGTGTTAAAATAAAAAAAAAATCGATTTTTTTAACTATTTACCATTATTTTATTCCAGCAGATATATGTAGGTATAGACATTGATCCACATTAAAGAAAGATACCTAATAAAATGTCCCTTAAAATGAATAGTTTCGAAAAAAAAAAAAAAAAATCAGAAAAAATTAACCAACATACGGTTGCTCACCACTTTTTCGATTTTTCTTACGTTTACCTCGAAATTATCTTAATTCTTATTGTTTACAACAAAACTTAAAATGTGTTTAATAAAATGAGAAAAATAAGTGAATATATGATCCATTTTTAACTCTCTTGTAAGATCTTCTCTTGAGTATTGCTGAACGGTCTGGAATCCTTACTATGCTAATGGTAACTCATCTGAACGAATTTGAAAAAGTTCAGAGAAATTATACGCGGTAAGCTTTTTTTAAAGTTGAATTGGAGAAAAGTAACACCTTCTTATGAAACCAGATGTCTTTTATTTGGAATAAAATCGTTGGAAACGCTCCGTAAATACTTTTCGGTTATGTTTATCCGAGATATCATTACTGATCATGATCACATTAAATGTCATCCGTTAGTCGCTTTAATCAATGAGGGTAATGGACCTTCAAGAGTAACACGAGAACGGTTTGTAATTTATGAGCAGTTTCATCGCAGTAACTACGGCCGCAATGAGCCCATCTCCCGTTGCATTAGAGAAAGTAACTTATTATGCTCTGGAGTTGATTTTGATTTTAAATCCATAGTTCTTAAAAATATATAAACGTTGTAAAGTCAAGAACTCATCTCTTATCTTAATTTTGTTAACAATTATTTATTTTCTATAATGTATGATGTATTAATAATTATTCCTTCTTCATGACCTTTCTTAAAATGTTCAAATTCTAAATGGGCTTTATTAAGATACAAATATAGACCTAAAGTCCATTTAGAATTTGAACTTATGTATGTATTATACAAACCTACTAAAATGTTAAATATCTTAGTCTGTAAGAGTATATTATACTTTGATTGATGAAATAAACTAAACTAAACTATAACTAAATAATAAATGGCATATGAATCGGGTACGGAGACAACAAAACCTGCACTGAGATGGAGCTTGACATGTGGCTTCGGTAGCACGATGGGTATGCCGTCGGCTTCCGAATTCCAGTCACAGTTGATGTCTTAAGTTCGATCCCTATGACGGGCAAAGCTTTTCAAATAAAAATGAACATATTAAGACTCAGCACCACAAAAAGAAGTCTGATGATCGGGTTGGCACTCGTGAAATAGCTATAACTTCAGCCAAATAACTTGGTGGTAGAACACTTTAGTTGTTGTTGTTTCATTCAAAATTTTCAATAAATGATTATTATAGCTTAAAACAACTCTTTTGTTCTTTAAGTAATGTTGTAAATCATACAAAAAATTAAATAAATAAAAAGAGCAAATAAATTATACAATTTGTTTGACCTTTTTTGTGATCCAAAATTGTACTTAATAATGTAAAATAAAAATTTTCTTTCCAAATTTGAGTAAACTGAAGATTTTCAATTTGCAACTTCAACCCATTGTAATTTAATTTCTTTAACTAAAACTGCATGTAATCGTTAAATTATAATCGATTTTGTATTCAATGAATTTTAGTACAAGAGGCGACAGCAAATTTTGGGAGTTGATGTATAACCAAAATCTGAGTATCAGGGTTTATAGGTGCATATTTTGTGATATCGAAATCAAAAGTCTGGCAGGTTTTTATTTCAGCCTTTGGCGGGGGTGGGGGGTTGAAAATAGAGGATTTCTAAAATTCTTCTTAGGGCTACTATCACCTCCATCAATTTTTTAAAAATACTTTATGATGCTCTGTCATTTTCCCTAAGTCCAAACAAAACAACAAGTCCGAACAAAAAACCTACCAGACTTTTGATTTCGATATCACAAAGATGGCATCGTTAATATTAAAACCAAAGTAGCAGAATTTCTCTGATCGTAAAAACAAGCAACAAACATATAGGGGCGCTTGGTTTATCATTTCTAAATTAGGAGTTTGTTTTTTCCTTCCTTATTACTACATGCTGCAACCATCTGTTCCCAAGCAAATACGTGTGTAGTTTTTTTTTTACTTTATTATGAAAATTAAAATTTAATGATTAAGGTAGTCCACTAGTACAAGCTAAAAGTTATTTTTTTACCGAATCCGAAAATAAATCAAAAAACTTCATTAAATTTGTTTTGGTATTGATAATAATCGCTGTTTACTCAAATACGAATAAATACTCAACAAAAATGTCAAAAAATCACAAATCAAAAATATTAAACAAATGCATGCCTGCAAACAGTGGACCAGCACGTGTCAACACTTTATAATAAATTAGCTAATAAAAATATGTATATTTCATAATCGAAGTTCACTTATCTAAAAAATAACTTTAATCTTTGACTTTCAGACCTTAGACATTTTTTTTTGCGAAGTACCTACCTACCTATCTCGTCCTATAATTGATTGATAATTATTGTTTTAAATTTTTTTTTGTTTTTGGAAAGTACAGGCTAATTAAATTTATTGATATTTATAGCCTAATCAGTGTTGTCACTTTACCACAATTGTGGAAGACGAAAATTCTACCACTTTTTATTCATCCATGACGTCAAAAAATAAATCCAAATATTTTTGATCTATGAAAAAAAAATAACGACTTTTTTTTCAAGAAAAAAATCTGATTTTTTGTCTCCAATTTGTGTCGCTATTTTACCTGACTGCAGCCATTCAGTGATATTCAGTGCCTTATCTGGCCTTGACTTCTTTATTCATGTAGATTGTATATATGCTTCCATTTCCACCTATTCACATTTTATTTCGTGTATAGTGTTTCGTTTTACCCCATTATATTTTTGACTTGAGAACAAATTATTAAAACAAAAATTGATCTTACTGGTTTACTCCGAAGACTGCAGTTAATTTGTAAATTTGTAACGGTTGACAAGAAAACTATAAAATAGTTAAACAATGGGGGCAACTCAAAGACTACTTTTTATTAATGTCCTTTGAAGAACTCAATGAACCTTGTGCAGCTGATATCCTGCAAGGAATGAATTCAACTTATTTGGCCTTTTATCATTTTTTGTCTTTCGTACATGCAGATGTCAACAAAATAAATACAAATTTTCAGTCGGAAAAAACTTTAATCCATTTGTTATTCGCTCGTATAACTTACTTATTCAAGAAAATCCTCCCAGAATATTGATTAAGACATTGATTACAAGAATATAAGTTTACATTTACCGTTTTCTGAAATATTTTTTGGACTTAAATTTGGAAGCCATATTCAAAATTTTAATGAAGAAATTGGTTCGAGAAAAAATTAAAGAGAAGCTTCTCAAATATTATATTAAACTTTGCGATGGATTTAAAGCCCGAAGTGTAGTAGCCCGTAGCGTAATGTTTAGTGCGTTCAACTGTCACGCTGGAGGTCTGGGTTCGCTTCCCAGCCTCGTCCACCTAAAAACTCAAAATTTTTTTTCAGGGCTACTGCCTCTTGCGAGGAATTGACAAATCCTCTAAGAGTATCACTTGTCACGAATAAGTGCTTCTCGTCTAGCCGTTCGGATTCGGCATTAAATTGTAAGTCCCTTCCATTCCTTTCGATAGGCGCACACAGGAATGGTTGCGAGTTGTTAGTCACTAGGCCCTGGTTCTTCATGAGCCGTTGTGCCACCCGATTTATTTATTTATTTGATGGATTTAAAGAAAGATTCTCGATTTTTTTAGCAAACCTGTTCAACTTCTTCAAAATCAAAAAGGCCGACAGCAAACAATTTTACCACTCATTAAAACTTTTCGATTCAACGAGACTTCAGAACACTATACATAGTGAGTCGAGATCGCTGATGATTTTTGATAAAAATAAAATTCATGAGATATTTAAAGGTTGAGTTGACTTTATAAGTAAAGAAATGAATATTTATGAGGAATATATGTTCAAAAATATAAGTCAGTAAATTGTGCAGTTTAGTTGTTTTACTGCATAGCAGTGCTGCAGTGGAAAGAGTCTTTTTAATAATAAATGAAATTAAAAACAAAAAATGAAACCAGCTGGATGTAAAAACAGTTAACTCTTTAATTTTTTCCAAAGAAATGAAAAATAAATCCTTTATTATTGTTCCACCTGCTGAATTTATACGTTTTTACTTTAATTTTATATTATTGACGGTAAAAAACTTAAAAATGATTATCTAGGTAGCTTTTTACCAACAATACCTAATATTCAAATAATAACGAATTAATTGTCTTTTTTTAAACTTACAAAGACATACAGATTTGCAATTGAAAATAATTGTGACATGATCTTACTACCAAAGTAAAAAAAAAACTTAAACTTAATTTGTGTAAAAAAACATTTCCTCTTGAAACTGAATAAAAAAAATGTTTGTCTTTTCGAATATTTTGCAATTCTACCACGGAAAATCTGGATCTACCACTTTTTGTTTTAGCTAAATCTACTTCCTTTTTTAAATTGGAAGTGACAACACTGAGCCTAATTCTGGCAAACTCACTAATGCCTCATAAGTCACAATAACCTCATAACTCGTGGTGAAGTCGCCTCATAAAAACTTAAAAATTATGATCTGCTTCTTGGCAGGTCATAACTTACGTTGTTGTGAAGTTTCTTATCAGGACTTCCACACAACGCGAAATTTTGACAGACTTATACAAATATAAACTCACAAAAAATTGTGACCTGTGAGCCTCACAACGGCAGAATAGGCTTGTTAATCTGCATATATAAATTTCGATAAAACTTTTATTTTTATTTTCTAGTGTGTTCATCTGTAGTTTTAAATATCATAGCGTATGTCAGAGCTCACGTTATGTCATACAAAAAAAATGTGAATGCCTTGTTGTTTCTATTTATTTATTTTATTTCCTTGTACACGTTTTCCCTTCTTAAAAAAAGATACATATGATTGTAAAATTGTTCATCGTAAAGCCTTTTATTTTTTATTAGTGTATGAGTTAAATTTCTTTGAAAATTTCCCACCGAGAACCGAAGTTATCTCTTATTTTCCATTAAAATCACATTCTAAAATTTGATAATTTCAACCAATTTAGCATGAAATCAAATGAACTAGTATCGCCTATCGGCCGAAATTCGACCTTTATGGTGGATTTACATGTATCTGCATTTGGTTTCTGCACAAAAAAGGGATACCAAATACAAAATGTATATTTGTTAGATAGAAAGAAAAGATCAAAATGCAGAAGAACTTCGTTTCTGCATTATAGGAAAGTGCCATAATACAGAAATGAAGACGAACATGTTCTTCTTGATGGTTCTCTTTCACTCGCTCGGATTTTTTGTATACATCTGTTCTGCTCTACTTTTCTGCATTATGCAGACGAAGATACATGTAAATCCAGCATTAATCATTTCTACCATTAACGATCACATACACACATAATTTTTAGTGGGGCAACATCTTTGCAACGATGCATACTTCATGTAGTTCCGGTTTGTACGTTCTGAGAGAAACGTATGCCAAACCTTGCCCACTACGTGTACATAAAGTAATAGTTTCAACCAGTGAAAAGCTATGGTATGAAAATGACAAACTTGATGCAAAAAACAACAGAAATAGTAAGAAAAAAAAAAACAAAAACAAGCGATTAACAGCCAAACCAAATTCAAAATGAAATTTCATGTAGCTTTCAAACTAAATTGACAAACTTGAGTTAAAAACAGTTTTTTTTGTAAATTCCGACACTACGGCTCTAATGAAAACGTAGTCACTACGCTATCACTAATGCCTGAAAAATCGTACATAGTACATACATAAATGAACGTCACGAGTACGATAACTTAGGCAGCCAAAAATGTTGACCCCATGTTAAATTGTTGATCACAATAGATACCGTCAATATTTAATCTAGAAATCAAAATTTAATCCATTCTGCTTTTCATGTCCTTGAAGGACTAATTCTTCGTACGTAAAATGCGTTCTGCATCCCTAACATCGTCCCAGAGATGTAGTTTGAATTTCGGGAGAAACATTCCTCTCCCACTCTAGGTATCAGTTTGTTGTTGGGTGTCCTAGATAGAGAGAAAGCATTCGAAAGCTTCTGGATACGGAAGCTAATACACAAGCTAACAATTTCGAATGTTCCAATAATACAAAATAATTTCAATTCAATATCGTTTTTGTAAAGATTGATAATAACCACTCCACAACCAATAGCGTCAGAGAAGGAGTTGGCCAAGGATCAAAGCTAGGAACGTATCTTTACAATGTCTTCAAATCATCAGCCTCAACCTAGCAGTTCTATGAATTAACTCTTTCTACGCGGATGATTTCCTAAAATAACAATACACCATCAACCAAAAATGCCGACAAAACGTCGGCAGCGTTCGTGGAATATCTGGATTTCAACTTCGAGTAGAGTAACGTTTACTGTGAAAAAAGTGAAGTACGCTTTCCACCGAATCCACCCTCTTATGCGGAAAAGGAACTGACTGAGTCAGATGACAAAGTTGATTTTCTGTAAGCAACTTCCCAGACCGATCATCACATCGGACTTTCCTTACATGGTTTACTACTTCCAAAACCAGCATGAAAACGCTGTTATATTTGAATGAAAAATTCTGCAGATCTGCACAGGACTTCACTTCATCTAATGGCGACGAAAACATCTTAGCAACAAGGGAGTGTCTAACACCCCTAGAAAAAAATACATGATAACAGCTGCCAAATGACTGACGAGCAACCTAAGCAAACATTCGAACCGGTGCAGTGCATTAACGCCCACAGAATTATCCTCCGCGGGTGTTAATTCCCAATAAAAAGGAATTAAACCCCGCGGGTGTTTATTCCTTTTTAAAATGGATTTAACACCCGCGGGCGATAATTCCTTTTTCTGACGTCATGGTGTCCACTATTTTTCAAAATTTCCCTGACTTTCCCTGACAAATTTCAAAATTTTCCCTGAAATTTTTTTTCATGACTAGGTACGTATTAAATAAATATTGCACAAAGTGGTAGAAAATGTACATATTTGAATAGAGTTAATTAAACCTTAGGCAAAAAGAACTCAACTTGTATTTTTCAAAAATCTATCTGAAGGTATACATTACCGAAAAAATATATAACCCCTGAAGAAGTGAGGAATACTCACGGAACGTTGGGAAAATAATGGAATAATACTGTTTTTATTCGCATTTTTACAAATAGACCAAAAGAGCCTAAATAATCATAGTGGAAACTTTACACAAACAAATTGGTCAAATTCATAAAATAATAAAATCCTTTTAAATCATACATACATCTTTGCGATATTAAAATTTAATAGTTTATTTTTTTTTTAGATAAATCAGAATGTATTAATTCAGGTATGCAGAAACAGTATTAGAAATAATCGTACTTGAAATATATAAACTTGGACGCGTCGTTGGTTGAATTTCACAGTCAAATTTAACATTTTCTATTTTTTGTCTCTTATTGGCCGCGATCGGAAACCTATGAGATAGCCTATCTAAAGGTCGATTCACAATGCAAGATGCAACGAGTAAACGCGACGAGAGCGTGACGCTGTCATTTTTTTCTAGTCATAAAATCGTTGCCCAATTTAATATGCGACGAGTTTTTTGACAGCGTTAAATTATTTATTGCTTTTGTTCTTTCTGTGCAGTGTTCGTTCAAAATAATGAAAAAAAAATCAAACTGAAATTACTTTTATTATTTAATGTCGGTTTCGAGTGGACGGTTCGGAGTATGGAACAGAAACAGTGAAAATGGAGTAATTCCGGACGACCAATCGAAAACGGCATACAAATTATAACTGTGTTTGTCCATAGTTGGTTATGGAAACCACAGATAAGCAATATCTAGATAGGAATCTTTCGTTCGTATCACCCCCCAAAACCCATTTGTTTACATTGTTGTTTTTGTAATTTCATTTCGTGTCGATGCATAGATGTGAACTGCAACAACAATTTAACGCGGTGAATTTGATTTGTTTGACAGTTCATTCTTTTTCATAAATGTGCTGTGCGAAGATTTTTATTCCGGTGTTTGTGATTTTCATTAAAAAATAAATTGACAAAAAAATAATTGTTTCACCAAGCACAATGCCCGCATGGCAAGCGGAACTTGAACGAGTCCTTGAATTTCAATGAAAAATATTTTGGTGCTTTCATGTTTCTTTCTTCCAATTCATCAAAAAGCTACTTGGGCAGACGATGCGCGATGAGAACTTTTTGTAGAACTCTGTCGCCTCCGAAGGGGCCCTGTTTGAGCAGAGTATAGCAAAGACCTTATTATGTTTATGAAATTTAAAAACATAATTTCAATTTTTTCAGCTCTACAGCACAATAATTATAAAAAAAATCTCGCCAACCAATAATAAGGTTCGAGAAATCAACAAAAATTAAATTCACCATGGCAAATTTGACAGCTACTATATTCTTAGTTTTAGGGTACAGACACACTTAATATATGAAATTATTTTAATTTATACGTAAGGGGTTGGATTGCATCATGGTCAAATTCCGACGTAAATTTTTAGAAATTAATTTAAGGTCCCCCAAATCGATGCGTGGACAACATTTTTGTCAGTCATCGGGTTCATATGGAAAATCGCACCGCTTTCATTGTGGGTACATACTCTCAATTATTTTCATGTAACTTAATTTTAAAAAGTGAATGTTTTGTTGTCGTGAGTGTTTCGCTCCGATTTAAGGCTCACCCAAACCAATGCGAAACATTCGTTGCGGCGAAGAAACATTCGTCAGTCAAAATTATTTCATATGTTTCTCGGCCGCGTTGGTGTGGGCACTCTCATTTATCACCATGTAAATAAATTTTGACATGCGAATGTTTCTTCGCCGCAACGAATGTTTCGCATTGGTTTGGAAGAGCCTTTAACGTTGATTTGAAAGATCCTTTACACAATTTAAATTGTGTTGCAACAAAAATGGTCTCCTAAGCCGATGCGAAACATTTGGAATACCAACAAAACCTTCATCTGCCAGAATTAGTTTGTATGGGGATAAAAGAAAGCACCCACATAAACTGCAATAAAGTGAATTCTGATTGAGGAAAAAAACACAATAGGCGTGTTTTATCACAAAAGCCATCCATATTACAGTACGATTTTTACAGGCATTACAAATTCAACATCGCTAGTAGCTCTACAGCCAATAAGAAGTTATACCACGTTTTCTGTCAAAACAATTTTTGTATGTTTTCTTGCAAGAAGGTTTCTTTAGCGATCATTTTAAATTCTCAATTTTGTACTGTTTTGCAAAAGTAGGTAGGTATATGTAGTTAAACCTAAATGTAACTTTCATTTCAACAAAAAAATCAAATCTGTGATAGAAAAATTTGATTTGTTTAGAAAAAAAGATCAAAAATCAAATCTTTCATATAGAAAATTTACACCTGCTACACGATTTTTTTTGCGACTTCCTTACAACAAAAAACCCTTGGATTCTTAAACTATCCGCCATTTTGTTCACGAACCGAGGTGAAACTCGGATTTTTTTTCACGTACACTAGTGCAAAAATCCGATTTTCACCACGGTCGTCTGCACGTACACTAGTGCAAAAATCCGATGTTCACCACGGCCATTTGACGTTTGAGCTTGTAGGCAAACCGAATTGACAGCCGTAGATTCCCATCTAGGTATTGCTTATCTGTGATGGAAACGATTTTCGGCTAAAAATGCTAAGAAATTAAAACAATACAACATTATAATATTGTCAACACAAATACATAGATCTATTTAAATATAATTTCATTGTCAACAAAATTTATTTTGTTTGTTAATTTCCGCTTATCTGTTGTTTTCTTTATTCTTTTCTACAATTTCACAAAATTCACCATCAGTAAAATATAGAAAACGTCGACGAGAGCGTTTTTTGTCAATTTTCCCAACTTTGGCGTGACGTGACGAAGAGAAACGTTTCATTGAGGGCGTTCCCTCGTTTACTTACATGGTTTGAAATCGGTTTTCCAACTACGACGAGCTCTGGTCACGCTCACGTTGCGTTTTCTCGTCGCATTGTGAATCGATCTTAAGATAGTTTCGTATCCATAGGTTTTCGAACGGATTGGTTATTTTTGACATTTCGCTTGGGATACAAACGTATATATACCATCATTTTTCAGATAGCATGGATAGCTATCCAACAGGAAAAGCTATTTTGTCATCAGCTATTTTTACGCGGAATTCCATCAACACGAACCTATCTGGATAGCTCTACATAGGTTTCCGATCGCGGCCATTACTGTACGAAATAACACAATACATTGAAGTGAATTTAGTTGTGTTTCACTAATTTTTTTGACACATTCACAGGTATGGCAAAAGATACGAAATAAATAATTTTAAACAGAGATGTAATCAAAACGAAATGTTTGATCAGAAAAAAGTTTCTTATGAGAGAAAGTGAAAAAGGAGTTCAGTGAATTTTTTAAAAATTGATAAAGACAAAATTCCCTGACCGCTTCCCGAATTCCCTGACTTTCCCTGACCAAATTTTGTTCCCTGACTTTCCAGTTTAGCGGACACCATGCACGGGTTTAAATTCCAATTTAAAGTGGAAATAAACCCCATCTGGCAGACTATGTCAGTCGGTCTGCTTTCAAAGTTTTTGTACTAAATAGTACTTCACGGGTTCAAGGATTTAAACTCCCTTTTCGGGTCCTTTGTCCCGCTCATGCGACTCCGTCGCTTAGGGTAAGCTCAGTCGCCTGGCAGGCGCCTATGTTGTCAGTCGATCTGCTTTCAAAGTGTTTGTAGTAAACAGTGATTTGGGTAAAAGTATTTAAGAATCATATGTGTATGAAGTTTGGGTCTTAATGCCAATTCCATAAAGCAAAAACACCTGCGGGTCTTAGTTCTTTTTTGTGGTGGGCCTTATTACCAATTTAAAAAGGAATTAACACCCGCGGGGGGTGTTATTTCTATCAATGATAACGAGACAATCCAATCCTACGAGCACGCAGCTACAAACTACCGCCGCATTCCAGTAAAAAGAGAACTGGATATGAATAACCTGACATGAATTATCTAGTATCATGTACATAGATAATGTGCTCCCCAAATTCGAATACCAATGTAATATAATTATTCGAATTAAGAGCCAATTGGTTATACTTCAGTTCAATAAATATTATTATTATTATCTGCCTTTCATGTTAAAGTTTGACGTAAGTACCTATAAGTGTAAGTGCAGAGCTTTATAAAAAGAGATTCGTATTTTCTTTCAGCGAAGACAATCTTTCCATTCATGTCAACTTCGATCAACATAATTGTTTGGCGCTTGATCTAGATATAAACAATCTTATATGTACTTACATTCAACTAACACACATTTACAAGTAGTGATCATCAAGAAGTTACGTAATGGAAATTAAAAATAAATTGAAACTCCTTAGAGAAAAATAACTTAACAACTTTCTCCCAAACTTCATCCTCATGCTCAAACATGTACTCTGTTAAAAAAAAAAAAAAAAACAGAAACAACACTTCGTATACAAAACAAGACCTACTACAATAGTCAGAGAAATAAAGTTAAGAATGATGATGAAGTAGTTTTTTGATGCGAATTTCTAAATGAAATTATTGGAAGTCGATTGTTCTGTGTTGCATGGAATAAGATTGATTAACAAACAAATTTGTATTCTAATATTTGACTTTGCCTTACCAATATATATTTATCTTCTGAAACACAAGTTAAAACACAATATTATCTCCCAGACTATAGCCACAGTCGTTTCTCTCACAGCAACTAATATTCGAGATCATTGTAAATTGCAATCACTGTTTATGTTGTTCACAAGCTTCCTTCCTTCAACTTGAAAAAGGTGCAAGTGCTATGGCAGGGGCAGAGGGGCAGGGGCAGGGTGAGAAGAAGATGTGACCGCCCGGCATACCGCTGCGCTGATATACACAAATGAAAATAATTCTATTTTCAGTGTTTGCAAACTGCGCTCTTATTTCATTTCCATCAGTATAACTGTCACGTGTAATTGGCGCTTTGGATGTTTGTTCGTTCGTTTGTTCATCCGACCGACTGAACGTCATCGTCATCCGATGAGATCTTATATTAAGCACTTTATTTTATTCAAAAAGATTGTAGATTACATGATTGTATAGTTAATCAGAATTATTTCATTGCACTTGAATTTAGTAATATAATTCAAACAATTTCATTGGGACAATGACTTTGCCATTGATGATAATAGAAAGTGTGTGGAAAATTTCTATTTAAATGTTATCATTGTAATAATTTTGGTTTGCAATGTTAAACGTTTAGGTAGCAGCTTCCAGAAACCCAATTTATTATTTCCGCAAGAAGTCATCATATTGATATTTAAGTTTCATCGAACCTCTATGTGATATAACAAGCATGTTAAAATAACAAATTTATGGCTACACCTCACGAGCGAAAGAATGTGGTAAATCTGTGGTACGTACCTGGGTAATAGAGCAAAACTCGATACGATGTGTCGAAATAAGACGTATTAGTTTCGTTCACCCCAATTATGAAATTCGAATTACTGCAAATGTATAAGAGACAATAAAAATGGACAGTCAATATGATAGCATAAGATATCTTTAATAAACAATATGGAAAACATTTTGCGGCGGTTTTCTAAGGTCTGAATGCCAATTACTTGACGTCGAATATTATAAGTTGGCATAATATCAACGTTCCATCTAAGTTAATAAATAACTATTCTTATAAATTTTCTTTGAATTTTTTCAATTCTAACAGAATGAGTTTTATAAAACGGATTCCATACTACACAGCAGCACTCCAGAACTGATCTAACATAAGCAATGTAAAGCGTTTTTTAAGGTTTAAGGATCACTTAGACCTTAAGAGTTTCGGAAAACAAATCCAAGCATAGAGTTGGCTTTATTAACTTTGAATTCTGAGTGATTAGCGAATCTGAGTTTAGAGCCAAAAATGACTACCAGATCTTTTTTGGTTGAGACTCTATCGAGAACTTTGTTCACAGTATGATAATCATACACAAAAGGAGACCAGCGAGCGGCGGGAAAATGCAAAACATTTACATTTAGAGATTTTCAGGTTTAATTGGTTGATTTTACACCATGTTGATAAGCTTTGAAGTATAGGTAAGGTAGAAGTATACAATCAACCGGATCCCTAGTGCATCTCAGAAATTTTAGATCATCGGCAAACATCAAGGAAAAGGAATTTAAGAGAAAATCAGGTAGATCATTTATAAATATAAGAAACAAAAGTGGTCCAAGATGGCTTCCTTGAGGAACACCCGAGGAAACATCTATTGGACTTGAGACAATCGAGTCAATACGGACATATTGAATGCGTCCTGTGAGATATGAACGCAACTAATTTAGCAAGTTAGAATGTATACCTAGCTTTTCAAGTTTATAAATTAAAATTTTGTGGTGAACTCTGTCAAATGCTTCGGCAAAATCCGTATATATAACATCGACTTGATATCCTTTTTCTAGATTATTTAAAACAAAGTTAGAGAAAATTGTAAGATTTGTAGTAGTTGATCTCCCGGATACAAATCCGTGTGGAAATAGAGATATAGTCTCTTTTAATAAAAATTAAAGCTTATCGCAAACTATTTTTTCAAAAAGTTTCGGTATTACAGATAACTTGCATATCGGGCGATAGTTGGATATGTCCTGTTTTGGACCACTTTTATGAATAGGAGTTATAAAAGATGTTTTCCATTCGGAAAGAAATTCACCTTTCTCAAATGACCTGTTAAAAATAAAACATAATATTCGAGCCAGGGAAGGGGCACAATTCCTTAAAACAATGGGAGGAATTTCGTCTGGACCGGCATTCTTATCGTCATTCATGCCCGATAAAATTTTCTCAACCACTATTATGTTAAAACTTAACTGACCAATGTTAATCATACTATTAGATGGTGCCAAAGAGAAATCATCAATGTTTTTTGAAACTAAATAATTATATTTGAAAAATTTGGCAAAATTATTGCAAATGTTAGGTAGGTCTGTGTACGTACATATATCCCAAATACTCCATACACTTTGGAATTCCATTATTTTTTTTTTTATTTTTAATAAAAGTCCAAAAATACTTGCTATCAGTTTTTAATTTAGATTCCATTGAACAAATCTAGTTTTTATAAAGAAATTTATTTAACAAGTTGAAGCTTTTTTCAAGAGCAATGTGTTCAACTTTCAAATTGACATCAGACGAAGAAAGCCGCAACAGTTTATAAACTTTGTTCTTTTTATTTTTCAAATGTATGAGTCTTTTGTTGTACAAGTATGGCTTAGTTATTTTTAATTTGTGTTTTAGGAACAAAAATGTCGATTGCTTCCTTAAGAGTACTTAAAAGGTCACTATAGGAGAAAGACTAATCAAAACTATTATTAAAATCATTTGGTCGTACGTTGAGCTTGTGGTGTTCTTAATGGTAGAATATCACCTTTTTTGGTGCAATGCTTTTGAGAATTTACGAATAAAGAAATTAAATTGCTGGTATTTAAGTTTAACGACATAATTATCAAAAGACATGGCGAAAAGATCAATTTGTGTTCTTTTCGAACAACTTTTGTTCTTTTCGCCATGTCTTTTGATTATTGTTTTGTTAAATTTAAATACCAGCATCGCAACGTCTCTTTTCTTAAATTCTCAAAAGCTTTGCACCAAAAAATATGAATTTTTACAATTATGGAAACCAGAAGCCCAAAATTCGACCAAATACGACTTAATACGAATTTCGTGATTGGGGTGATTGTTCCCAATATGAAAATAGTGCGAAGAATGCCTTTGGAAAAACTCCGTATGTTCCCCCTCAAATTCCAGCAACCAGTACCGTCAAGTTAAAGTTTCAGATAAGCAATTGTGATTGAAATCAGTGGACTGAACTGGAATAATTGTGTTTCCCATCAACTGACCTTAAAACATAGACATAAGGTTTGTTTTAATGAAAAAAATCAAGATTAGAACAGGACAGAATAGCACTGAGCAGCACAAATTGTCAAAACAAGTTAGAACAAAAAAGTGCAGCATAGCATTAATTTGGCTGACAGTTTCCGATCAGCTGTGAAGAATTTTTTATTTTTTTTTAGAAAGAAATGGATATTTCTTCAGATATTTGCGACATTTTAATACGCGAACTATGGAAAGAGTCCATCAGTGATTATATTTTCAATTCCAATAAGCTAAATTAAAACTTTTCTTTCGTGCTAAAAAAAATCAATCAGCTGAAATTTACACTCACTTGTACCACTTAAAAAGTAGGTGCAGAAAATATTGTTCTGATCTGTTCTGAAAAACTGCATGGAACACAAAGTGTCAGAAGGTAGAACAGTTTAGTGCAAGGTTTTACGTCTGTGAAGTTGGCAGGGCAACTTTCACGTAGAGTAATGGGACCAACGCAGTAATTTGCAGTTTTTTTGCATTTATTTTGCAGTTCTATTCCTGATTTTGCAGTTCACATAATAGTGGGTGTAATCGAGTGACCTGCTAACTTCACAGTGAAGAATGCTAGAGACTTGAAGTAAGGCTCCAAATTTGCAGTTTATTTTGCATTTCAAGAAATTTTGGGTTCAAATTTTGTAGTCCTTTATTTGAAAAAAAATTCATACTGCCCTGCTAAATTTCCACTCAACTTAGCAGGTCAGAGAGTATCTCGAGAACTAAGCATGCTAGAGACTTGAAGTCAGGCTCCGAATTTGCAGTTTATTATGCATTTCAAGAAATTATAGTTAAAAATTTTGAAGTCCTAAATTTGAAAACAAAAATTAATACTGCCCTGCTAACTTCAGTGTGAATCTCGAGAACCGGGTATGCTAGAGACTTGGAGTAAAGCTCCAAATTTGCAGCTTATTTTGCATTTCAAGAAATTATGATTCCAAATTTTGGAGTTCTCAATTTGAAAAAAAATTCATACTGACCTGCTAACTTCACAGTGAAGTTGGCAGGGCAGTATGAATTTTTTTTTTTTCAAATAAAGGACTTCAAAATTTGGAACTAAAATTTCTTGAAATGCAAAATAAACTGCAAATTTGGAACCTTACTGCAAATGCCTAGCATGCTTAGTTCTCGAGATAAACAACTTGACTTGCTAATTTAATATTGAAGTCAATTTTTTTTTTAATTTCTTAAAAATAAGGCAAATTTTGAGCCTTACTGCAAATTCCTAGCATGCTTAGTTCTTAGTTACACTTATATGATCAATGTGAAGTTAGCAGGGCAGTATGAATTTTTTTTTTTTTCAAATTTAGGACTTCAAAATTTTTAACTACAATTTCTTGAAATGCATAATAAACTGCAAATTTGGAGCCTTACTTCAAGTCTCTAGCATGCTTAGTTCTCGAGATACCCTCTGACCTGCTAACTTCACTGTGAAGTTAGCAGGGTAGTATGAATTTGTTTTCAAATAAAGGACTACAAAATTTGGACCCCAAATTTCTTGAAATGCAAAATAAACTGCAAATTTGGAATCTCACTTCAAGTCTCTAGCATGCTTGGTTCTCGAGATTTACTATGTGAACTACTAACTTCACTGTGAAGTTAGCAGGTCACTCAATTACACCCACTATTTGGTGAACTGCAAATTCATGAATAGAAATGCAAAATAAATGCAAAAAAACTGCAAATTACTGCGTTGGTCCCGTTACTCTACGTGAAAGTTGCCCTGCACAGTTGTCAAGGTTTTTACTCATTGAACACACAATCTTGTGCTTTTCTGATCTTTTCTGTCCGAACATATTCATTAAACAGACCCATTGCTAAGACTTGAGAACAAAACAAAGTATGAAGGGACGTTGAGATTGGCAAATTTAGCATACCTACAACAAATATGACTTAAATAAAGAAACCAACAACTTGTCTTCTTGTGTTGACTTTAATCTGACTCCAAAGCAGGTATACTTACAACCTTCTTGCTAAAATCAATTTATTTAACAATTGCTTTTTTTATTATCTTTACTTCTTATTATTCAAAATATATTTTGCACAAACCGATTATCATTAATAAATTGAAGAAAGAAAAAATAAAACACAAAAGTAGGTACTATAACAGAACAAGCACATTTCCGGGGGCTCTTTTTTTAGAAATTGAGGGATGGGCTAGGTGTGAATTTAATTCGTTCGTGAGTGCAAAGGTTCCGCCAAACTTTTTCATCAAGGAACACCGAAAACACGAGATCCGATTTTTTTTTAATTTTAAAAGGAAAATTATGGAAACATAATAGTAGAGTATTTTGTAAATATGCGAGTACATCCATGTTAAACATCACACAAGTGCTTTGAACCAAATGTGGCTACTCCCTAGAAAAACTGATCAGGAAGCATCCCGTGACCACTTTTTTCACGTTTGAAAAAATTTATTTTCCATCAATATTTTCAATATTTTCCTTTTATTGGTTTGCAAAAACTTCGATCATTTGGTATTTTCCTTACCATACAAAGGTCCCATGAAAATTTAGGGAAGTATTGATGGTTTATTATAGTCTGCAAAACCTCATTAGTCTTGATTCAATCAATATTTGTATTACCATAAAATATTTACCAATATATCATAAAAAGATCTTTTCCTTTGTATTTTCTTGGGTTAAGGTTGAAAAAAATTCAGATAATGTTGTGAAAAGTACTTCTAGCTGGGCTCGTTTATTTATTCCAAAATATCTTTTAAATTGTCTATGGTAAGTGCTGAGATATTTGTGATACAAAAAAGCAAGTAATTTTTGCATCTAAAATCAGAGAAATACATATATCATGTTATTTTGTAACGTCGACAAAAAAAAAATTAAATTAAATTAGAGCTAAGGAAATATGTTTTCTTATATCGCCGGCTGAACGCCCTTCCTACCCCCCATCGGTACACCCTCCTGATAACAACCCACTAAATTTTTTATTACTTCTCACAATTTGTCGTTAGAAATATGTTCATGGGTACTTATGTACTCAAAAACTCAAATCATAATCACCTACCACTTTTCAACTCTTGATCATGACTGGGTTAATATTAATGCTGTTGTGCGAAGAAGTTAACAATAAACAAATGAACAAAATATAAGAGCCTCAAATTGCGTGTACCTACTTACTATTTTTGTTTGTTAATGACAACAGATTATTCATTGAAATTTTATTGGTCATTTATGTGTGTATGTATGTAATTTGTTTTTATTTTTTGTATACACATTTATCCGCATGAATTAATGTAAATATTTACAACTTGTATAATTAACAAGTTTATACGATGTCAATAAGAGGGTTTGAAAAGTGGGCTCTTTAAAATGTTTTAGTGTTTAAGATTGACAAATAAATTCCTTGGAAAGATTTATTTATAAATATCAATAAAGTAAAGGTGCTATTACATTATCATATAATATATGGCAAACTTGCCATATAAATACGTTCCAATAGCGACATATAACCGTGATATACATGTTTATATGACAAAATATATATATGACTTATATGGTGTTACATATATTGTGTCATATAAATATGTAAATCAACATCGATGTAGCTTTTGGAACGTATTTATATGGCAAGTTTGTCATATATATATGCTAATGTAATAGCAACTTTAGGATCATAAAATAAAACAATTAACAAACAATCTTTTCAACGGGTAAATATTTGGCTATTAATGCAATAAAACAGAGATAAATTATTTGGCGCAAAATTTTAAACATTGCACGTTTAAGGAATAAAACCGGCTCTAGTTAACGTAGTCGTTTAGTTGTGAACCCTTGTCTAACTATTTCTTAATTTTAAACACGTTAAACAATTCTTCTAACTAAAGTGGACTCCGCAACGTAACGTAAGCAAATAAAGGTTGAACAGGCACGCATTTGACAAATGAAGAGAAGAGACAGCTATAGAACAACAAAAAATATTCAAATTAAACAAACAACTTCAAACAAATAATTTTAATTTAACTAGGTGCGTGTCGTGAATATATAATATGATTGTTTTTTGTTTTGATGTTTAAAAGAAGTCTACTCGTAATATCCCTTATTCTAAAAAAAAAAACTCAAGCGCATGGACAATATTGAAACATCTTTGTAAATATGTAGGTATCTACGTGTATGTTGGTTGATGTGTCTTGTGCGGTTGATGTTTGTGCCCATGTATCGCAGAAAAGTGAAAAATTCAATGCCGCTGAGCTCTTTCAATACATTAATAAAAACTTTTCATTTTTACCAAAGCTGTAAATAGGTATCCAGAAAATAAAATAAAATTCCGAAATCATTTTACCAACCTACGCCTTGTTGTTACAAACTTATTTTCAAGTGGTAAAAGTAAATTTTAAGAAGTTAAACAAGCGATTTGCTGCTTTTAAAGTTAGAAGAGTGGTTTAACGTTAAACTATACTTTATGTCGTTTAAAATTACCAAAGAGTTAACTCTCGCTTTAAAAAGAGTTTTTAGAGCCGACTCTCATTTTAAAAGTGATTTAGAGCTGGTTCTAATTCTTTAAAATTGTTCGCCTTTTACTTTAAGGGCCAGTTTTTCAGTGTGGGGTTAAAATTAAACCAGAGTTAGCTCTGGATTAACTTAACAAATTCGCTTTATAAGTATTTCTACATTCATTCTCCACATAAAAACTGCTTCTTGACATAACTGTAGATCAATTTTTTTTTTTTTTCAGAATTAACTAACTCGGGTTTAACTCACAACTGAGCAATTAAAGATATTTTTTTTTTTGGAATTCGATTGTTCTTTAAATATGCATACCTTCCATAATTGAAAATATTAATTCTCAATTTTGAGAGATTTTGAAGAAAAAATATGTGATTATTTTGACGCCAAAGTAAAGCTTATTGACTTAATATTTATTTCTAGGTAAAACAAAATTCAATTTTGCACAACTTTTCTCATGGAATGATTTTTAATTTTTCAATGAAGAACTACCTTACCAATGATCATTGAAAAAATTAAAAGTTACGTTATGGGTCAAAAGGAATTTTTTTTTTGGAGGAGAAATAATTTTGAAGTCGTAAGCTATTTTTCTGCATTAAAATATTCAATGATTAAACTTTCGAAGGGTCTCAAAATCAACACCTAACTTTTTCAATTATGGTTTTCAATGATAGCTATAACTGGCTCCTAACTTAACTTAAGGTCGTCAATAAATTTAAAAATTGTAAGGCTAATAGTTGGACCCCTTTCACACAAGGAAACTGAGGTGCCGGCAACTGGGAGTTTGTAGGCGAGAAGGGCGTAAGAGGAAGAACAAAAATTCCCCTTTCACCCTTCTCTCCATCAAACTAGCTAGTTTCTGGCAACTCAGTTTTCTTGTGTGAAAGCAGTCTTACAATTTAATAATAATTAACTACACTACGCGTATCGGTGATTATGATTTGTTATTTAGTATGAAGTTCACATCCCTGTAATATTTTCTTATTTATGTTGGTTGATTCCACATTCCTCTTTGCAAACAGGCAGCACAGCAACCACAAAGCCAACCAAAAGAATGTTGTAGCAAAAAAACGTGGCATGTTTTGTGGCGTGATGGTGCTGACGTCACGCCCTACCTATCTTGAACCAAGGATACAAACAAAAACGCGCAAAGTGGAACAACAACGATTACCGGCGAAAATAATAGAAAAAAAAAAGAAAACAAATGAGTTTGTTGGCTTTTTATCTTTGTAGGTAAGGTATGTACCTACAAATTCGAGTAGATAAATTATTATTGAATCACAATTTGTATTTAAACATAGGTTTTTACACATTATGTAGATAAACCAGTAGTCAGTAGGCTACGTAATTGATGGTACATAGCATAGTACATAGTAGCAATAGCAGTAGCCACAATACAATACAATAATATGCATGTGCAAGAAGTGGTTACACACAACAGTTACTGGCCTAGCTGAAAACAACTTTTAGAAGATTCAAGAACAATAGACTCAGCTTCTCCAACTTTTGAAATAGTCAGTTAGATCTTGTAGATGATAAGATATAACTTTATTTGCACAATAAATTGTTTAATTTGACCTTAAACAGAAGTTTATAAAACAAATTTTTCACGATTTGATAGTTACGTTGCGATTTTTGTTTGTCAAGTTGCACTACGATACGACCTACAGCAACAACGAAGACTTCATTCTAATTCTAGACGCGGTCGAATTGCGAGCATGCATAGGAATTTATTGAGAAAAAAATTATAGAATAACTAGTTTATCTTTGCGAACGTAAATAAAACAAACTTAAACTGAACAAGTGTTTTTATCAATTCCATGTGCTGATAAATTTGGATTAAAAATTATGATTGATTAAATAAAAATTATCCTAAAAAGTACCTATGAGCTCAAGACAGATTCTTTTCCTTTCCTTTGACTTCGTCCTGCACCTTCACTCCTTCAGTAATTTTAATTAAAATTAAATAAAACAAAACACAAGCGAACTGATTTTGCACTGTGCATTCTTGGCGGTTGCAAATTAAAAAATAAACTAACTGTAAACAAAAACATAAACAATGAACTGGTATGGAATTGGAGAATGAGTTAAATTTGTGAATTGTTTTTGCATTATTCCACTCGGTCCGATTTCGAAATTGCATTGAGTTTTGAGTGTAAATTGAAAGCAAAGAAAAACAAAACAAATGTGAGTGTTTAAATTAAACTCAGTGCTGTCGTTGTAGTCATGCATAACAATGTAAATTTCATAAATTCCTTTTGTAACTTCATTTAGGTGCGAATTTTTTAGATAAATAAAATAACTTTCAAATGCAGGGGCGGACTGGGCTTCAAAAGGCCTACCGGGAATTTTAGAAAAAGGGCCACAAATAACATATTGATCAATTTTTATAAAAAGAAGATGGTAAAATAATCAGTCAGTTTTGTAATTTTTTTTTATGAAAAAACAGCTAAGCAATAAGCACGTTTATTAATTTTTTTAACGATCTAAATTAAATTTTTTATAAATACGTAGAAAAATACTTCTATAAAACATAACAAATAAATTAACAACAAACATTAAAAGTAAAACATAGATACATTTGGGAAATGTATTTAACACAATCGTTATTTTTCCTTTAACGTTTTCAAATATTTTTTTCAATAGTTCGCTCTTACTCGCCAGTTGATCAATAATTTCCCCATTAGTAATGTTTTTTTTTAAACAGTAAACTTAAAAGGTATAAGCATTGAAGTTTCCAGGTGTTCCTGTTCATCCTGCAACCTCTTCTTAATATATTGTCAACAAAAGCTTATAAGCTAAGAAAAGATTTTTTTATGACTGGGAATCGAAAAAATAACGCCGTAAGACATTGAATCAACAGTTTGTACAGTTCTTACAATTTTCGACGTTTTTTTGCTTCTTCTAATATCTTCTTCATCTTCTGTCTTGTCTTCATTTGAATCGAAGCTAAAACTTTGTGATGCCTGCAAATATAATTTTTATTTTCGGCCAAGAAGAAGCAAAATGGGTCAGTTCTTCGCGTAACTCATCAGAGCTGACATCACAAAATTTCCTCAACAATTGTGAGAAACTTTCCAGTGCATTTTTTGGAATCCCTTTTTCCAGTAAATGTGAAAATTTTTGGGGATCTAAGCACGATAAATCCGCTGATAAAGGACCGTGAACTGAAAATCGAGATCTAAAAGCATTAAAACACGTATCCAATACGACATTGTAATTGTATACTTCAGCTTCGAATTTTTGTTGGCATTTAAGATCGGTTCATCTACAGCTTTTTCTCCATGCATTTGTTTCTTTCTTCGAACCTTTGGCAAAGGCAATTGAGCCTCGATGACAACATCCGAGTTTTTTTCTTCCAAGGCCCTGTTAACCCAATTCACAAACTTGTTGGAAGCAACAAATATCTGGTAATAAAAAGAAGTATGTATGTACAAAATTGAATTTAAAATCACATAGGTCAAAAATATTGGAATTCAAGTTCATCTCAGTCGTGTCTGGATGATAGCTTTAGAGACAGTTTTCCGAATCAAAAATGCTTTTTGAGAGAGTGAATTACAGGACAAGTTTTTTTTTTTAAGGTACTTGTTGTCCAGATTCTTTGAATATGTCTTGTTCACACATGCGTAGGTTTCAAAAAGAAATCTTTGTCAATTTGGTCGTAAAAAACTTTTTACATTGCAAAAGATTTCGTAACGTCAAAAGATGTAACAGGAACATTCTTGAATGAAAGAATTTCACTTATTGAATAGTTCCCCAGGTTTTCTTCTTCATTACTATCCAGCGTTAATATTTTTGAGATTTTTCTATTTTGAGTACCTTTCGTTTATATATAAAACATTTTCAATTTTTCTTAAAATAACTCTGCCCATTGAACTTTCGATCGAATTAATTTTGTCCATGCCTGCAGTTCAGTTATATTTTCATTAGGAAATATATATGTAGTTGTAGTTGGAGATTATAAAAATTTTTAATAAATTTTTTGTTTGTTATCCTTTTCTTTACATTGCCTAACAAGGAAAGTATCAATTTTTAATATGTCATACACTACACTAGTCATAATATCTTATCTCATATATTCATAATAGACCTGACCGTTCGCCATCGTATAAGTCGGACTAAGGGGTTAGTACTAGCACGATTAAGATGAGACAAAACATGTTAATGTTTTTTTAGTTTTATTTCATACACGGTAGACGGTGTTCACATTGGACTGACTCCTGCGAAAACGTAAAAAAAATCTTCAAAGCGATACCTATCTTTTTGCGATAGTCCATTTTCTACGATTTTAAAAATGTCATGGCTTTTTTTGTTTTTGTAAGAAAGCAAACAAAAAAATGTTTTTAACTTAAAAATTTGTTTCTAATTGAAACTCGAAGACAATTTGAAAAATGTATGTGAAGACATTTAGGAAACCTGATACCAAAATAAAGCTAAGGTATGTACGCCTAAATTTCATAAAATTGGTAAAGCTAAAGCATTAGAACAATACAAGTTAATTTATGTGGACAATTGGGCAAACATTCATTTCTTTTTACTTAAATTATAAAAACTGTTAAAAGCTTTGATTAAGCATGAAATCTATCACTGGTTTAGCTTTCAGTCATGGTTTTCTATTGTACTACATATCAAATAAAAACTAAAAAGAAATTTTCAGGCAAAAGTCCTTACAATTGCACACATTTCATCCCCGCGAAAACGAATTGGAAATCAGCGATTTCTGGGGGATGAAATTAATGTTAGTTAAGTAAGGTGCCAGTTAAAGCTATCATTGGAAACCATCATTGAAAATATTAATTCTCAATTTGAGAGATTTTGAAGAAAAAATTTGTGATTATTTTGATGCCAAAGTAAAGCTAATTGACTTAATAATTATTTCTAGGTAAAAAAAATTCAATTTTGCACAACTTTTCTTATGAAATGACTTTTAATTTTTCAATGATGAACTACATTATCAATGATCATTGAAAAAATTAAAAGTTACGTTACGGGGAAGATATGGGTCAAAATGAATTTTTTTTGTGGAGAAATAGTTTTGAAGTCGTAAGCTATATTTCTGCATTAAAATAGTCAACGATTATACTTTCTTAGGGTCTCAAAATCAACAGCTAACTTTTTCAGTGATGGTTTTCAATGATAGCTATAACTGGCCCCTAAAACAAGAGTTAAGAGAACCACCATCATTACGCCCAAATAGGTATTAATTCGAATTAAAAAATTTGCTATAGGTACCTACTATTTTTTTTTTTTTTTTTTTTTTGTTTATTAGCTAAAATATTATAGGTAAACTATTTTCTTATTGAAATTTTACTTTTCATCTATCAAGGTCCAGTAATTCAATTGCGAGTTAAAGCAGCGTAAGATACCGCTTTAAATAGATTTGTCTACAGTTACGTCAAGAAGCAGTTTTCAGGTTGAAGGTGAATAATGCAGAAAGTCTTTAAAAAACAGGGAAGATAAAATATTGTGGTGGATATGCCCAGTTATGTAAACAACCACACATTAGTACAACTTTCCGCGCCATCTTTGAGTGAAATAAATAATTAACACGGTTGGTGTCCAGGTTCATTCGTACTGGAATAATGGAACGAAACCTTTTTAGAAAGCACCATCTAGCAGGCCCTAGAAAATTCTAGAACCCTTTATTTCGGATATAAATACAGGGCCACAAGTCCGAAAGCGGCAGTTTGATTTTGAAAGTGAATGAATAAATGTCAGTGTGAATAAAGAGTTGCATACTTGTGCTTGGTTATAATAAAAGTATTTTATATAAAAGCGTTTTATTTTGTGAAGAAATTGTTGTTTCAGTTTGAATAAAGAAAATAAGTTTTATTTGCGAACCTTTAGTTAAATATTACATTGGTGTCAGAAAAAGTGGTATTAAACTTATTTAATCTGTGAATTCAGATAATTAATGGTGACAAAATTGATAAAGTGCGTGGATTAGTGACCAAATAAGAAAGGTGTTTGTGAAAAGTGACACAAAACAAAAAAAAAATATATGAACAAAATAGAAAAAAAAAATGGGTAAAATTGTGAATGCATTGAATTGTGTTGAACTTAAAGCAGAACTAAATAGACGAGGTCTTCCTACTGCTGGAACGAAAAATAACCTCATTATCCGTCTGCAGGAAGATTGAAGGCAACACGATGAAAATCTAGACACGTTTCTGTTTGAGATTGAGATGCAAGAAGAGCAAGTAAGTACAAGCTTAGACATTACCAATGACGGCTCAGCTGCTCGCCCAGTTTGAAGACCAACGACAGGAGTAAAAGAATCTTCTAGAAGAACAGCGAAATGACCAAAAGAATCTGCTTGTACGATTAGAAGAACAACGCAACGAGCAAAAGAACCTTCTAGACGACCAGAAAAACCTAATCGAAAGTAAGATAAATTCATTTGAAAATAAATTCATGGCTATTGATGAACGCGTTGAAACGACGAAAAACAGTTCGAGAAATTTGAAGACAAAATGCAGAACTTTGCCAATGAATAAGATAAGGTTAGGAAAATGAAGGTAAGAGAGGGCAGTTGCGATTTTCCTAAGAAGAAAGAAATGCATCCACCAACCTTTGATGCTTCTACAAGAAGCAGTTTGAGGCAGCCGCAACAACAAATTTCTTGGATGACGAAGACAAGTTTATTGCCCTGACGCTTGCCCTTAGAAGTTCTGCTGCTGAACTTTTGCAAACCATACCAGCAGACCAGAACGGCAACTTTAGTGCTCTTGTTCAGGTCATTGACAAACGCTTCGGCGATAGCCATATTCAAGAAGTCTTCCGCGTCCAGCTCAATACCAGAGTCCAGAAAAGAGGTGAAAGTATGCAACAACTCCAAGCAGACTTTGAACGGTTGGCGCACTTAACATACCCAACTGCAGGAGATGAAATTACCAACCAGCTAGCAACGGAGGCTTTTCTCCGTGAAGTTTCTGACATTAACCTCCAGCGAGCAATTCGAACTGCTGGAAAACGCACGCTTTCTGAAGCATTAGCGTTCGCTCTAACTATGGTAGCATCAGAACACGCTTCCTTAGGAGTTCATCGGGTAAGAGAACTTGAAGTTGAGGAGTGTTCTTGCCAGAGAGCTGAATTCCGTAGAAGTCAGCGAGAAGGACCTGCTCGATGCTGGAATTGCAACAAAACCGGACATCTCCAGTGCCAGTGCAGATTGCCACCAAGAAGAGTCGCCTGTCAACATTGTGGAAACAGGAATAATACCCGCGAACAGGCGAGCAGTAACATCAACGCTCCTGCTCGCCCTAATTCCCAGTCGGGAAACGAGTAAGAACCAACTTCCA
Source organism: Melangyna quadrimaculata (assembly GCA_949320155.1). Taxonomy (NCBI): domain Eukaryota; kingdom Metazoa; phylum Arthropoda; class Insecta; order Diptera; family Syrphidae; genus Melangyna; species Melangyna quadrimaculata. Next base: position 480,079,260 of record OX439483.1, read on the forward strand.
GGGGCAGAAGCTGGTTTCTGGTATCGATGGCCCCAGAACCACCATCCAAGTCTCGCAGACTAAACGAAACAATAAAAGTCTGACAGTGGATGCAACATTAAATGGCAAGAAACAGTTGGCTACAGTTGACAACGGTGCCACAGCCTCCATAGTAAGAAAAGACTTGGTCAAGATGACATGGCTCCATAACACCAATAGCTACCGTCTGAAAACTGCCACAGGTGAGGCGGCAAGAGTATATGGAGAAGTTCGTCTGAAGATCTATTTGGCAGAATTAGAGTTTTCGCACCTATTTTTGGTAGCAGACATATGTGATGAGTGCATAATTGGAAATGACTTTATGAAGGAGCACGAAGGAATTCTGGATATCGGTAAGCAAGTGCTGAAGTACCAAAATGTAGAGATTCCTATGGTTTATGGCAACGAAAACTCATCAATTCTAAGAACCGTCATTAAAGGAGCAATGTGCTTGCCTCTCTTCAGAAGTGTTTGTTTGGACGAAAATAGAGGGTGATCTAGGTAGCCATCGATACCTCACGAACCAGAGTCCGAGCAAACTTCCCAAAACATCATCTTAGGGAAGACTCTTGTGGAACCAAAGAACAACATGGTACCCGTTCGTATTCTGAACATAAAACCGTACGAGGTCAAGCTCAAGAAAGGAGAAATAATTGGAAAATGCGAATCTGTGACCGCAATAACTAAAATCACAGAAATGAACACAGAAGAACCTATGGACCCCGGAATATTCAGCTCCATGAAAGCCAAAATTCTCAAGCCATCCAATCTAAGTCAACATCAGCTAAGTGTTGCTGAAAGCCTTCTTCATGAGTACGCTGATATATTTTCTTCACCGAGTGGGCAGTATGGTCGAACACAACTGGTACAGCATCGAATCGACACAGGTGATGCGAGACCGATTCGACAACCAGCAAGACGTCTCCTATTAGCGAAACAAGCCGAAGTTGAAGAAATGATATCGACAATCAAGAAAGATGGGCTAATCGAAAATTCCAAAAGCCCTTGGGCGTCACCAGTGGTTCTTGTCAAAAAGAAAGATGGAAGCACCCGATTTTGTGTGGACTACACGAACGATGTGACAAAGAGAGACAGCTACCCTCTGCCCAGAATCAGCGATACTTTGGATGCAATGGAAGGAGCACAATGGTTCTCGACGCTGGAGAATATCGAAAGAAGACACCTTTCTCCACAGGAAATGGTCTGTGGCAGTTTAAAGTTATGCCATTCGGACTATGCAACGCTCCGGCAACATTTGAGCGTCTGATGGAGTGTGTTCTTCAAGGACTTACTTGGAAATCATACCTTGTATATTTGGACGATGTCATCGTTTATGGAAAAACTTTGACGAACATTGTGAAAACCTTAAGGCTGTATTCCAAAGGCTTCGAGAAGCACACTTAAAATTAAATCCAGATAAATGTGCGCTTTTCAAGACCGAAGTTAAATACCTGGGATATATCATCTCATCCCAAGGAGTAAAGACTGATCCTGAAAAAGTTGACACTGTGAAGAATTGGCCAACACCACAGGATAAACATCAGCTCCGTTCTCCGTAGCTTTCTTGGTCTAGCCACATATTATCGGCGCTTTGTGAAGGACTTTGCTGGAATCGCTAAGAGTTTGCCTCAACTTACTGAAAAGGGGAAGCCGTTCAAATGGTCAGGTGAGTGCGAGAAAAGTTTTCAGGAACTCAAGCTACGTTTGTGTAATGCTCCTGTGCTGACCTATCCGACTCCTGGAAAACCTTTCATCATCGATGCCGATGCCAGTAACGTCGGAATTGGAGCTGTACTGTCGAAAGTCCATGAAGGAGAATAAAGTCGTCGCCTAATACAGTAAGGTACTCTCGAGGCCAGAGCGCAATTATTGCGTGACCAGAAGGGAACTTCTAGCTTTGATTTTGGCAACAAAGCACTTCCATAAATAAATCTATGGACAGAAGTTCCTCCTTCGAACAGATCACGGTGCGCTTAATTATGGCTTATCTGAACTTCAAAAATCCAGAAGGTGAAGTAGCAAGATGGATCGAGAGACTGCAGACATAAGACTACGAAATTCAACATCGAAGAGGAAAGCTGCACTCAAACGCAGATGCATTGTCTCGACGACCGTGTAAACAGGACTGTTTTGCACGCGTCAAGAAGAAAAGGAAGCGGTTGCCATCCAACGAATAAGAGCCGATCCCATTTACGGTTCGAGCAATGAAGAACTGAGGACTGCCCAACAAGAAGACTCGGATATAGAACCCATTCTTGCATGGAAGGAACACGAAGAAAACCGAGAATGGGGTGACATCTGCGATAGAAGTCCAGTTCTCAAAGCATATTGTGCACAGTGGGACTCACTTCATGTGCAAGAAGGAGTACTAAGGCGCAAATGGGAATCTGCAGATGGCAAGTCTTATCTAATGCAGTTGATAGTGCCTAGGTCAAAGGATCTGGAGGTCATTTGGGAGTCAATAAAACGCTGGAGAAGATACGACAACGGTTCTACTGGCTACATGCAAGAGATGATGTCGAAAAGTGGTGCCGAAAATGTGATACTTGTGCTACTACCAAAGGACCAGGTAGAAAGCTTCAAACTAAAATGCAACAGTACAATGTGGGCACGCCTTTCGAAAGAATAGCAGTAGATGTCGCGGAAACCGATACATCCTTGTAGTCCTGAGGCATTTGCCATCCTAAATCAAGAAGCTAAAACAGTTGTTGATCAGATTAACTTCAATTGGGTGAGTAGGTTTGGCGTTCCTTTGGAACTGCATTCTGACCAAGGAAGGAACTTCGAATCTAACATCTTTCAGGAGGTTTGCTCTTTCCTTGACATCAAGAAGACGAGGACAACACCGCTTCATCCACAATCTGATGGATGCCATACGATGGAACCGGAAAGGTCAGATGAATATGTGGATAACCTCAAAGAAAGACTCATTGATATTCATTAACGGGCAAGGAAAAACATATAAACCGCTAGTGATAGGATGAAAACACGGTACGACGCCCGTGCAACAACGATGGGATTCCAAGAAGGAGACCTGGTGTGGTTTTACAATCCTCACCGACAAAAGGGACTGTCACCAAAACTTCAACAAAACTGGGAAGGCCCATATACCGTTGTGAAGCGAATCAATGATGTGGTTTACCGCATTCAGAGAGGAGTAAGGGGTAAGCTTAAGGAAGTACACTGCGACCGTTTACATCGTTATAACGGTGGGAATAATGGATTAAATCGGGACGATCAATCTTAAGAGGGGGGCAATGTGGTGAATATGCCCAGTTATGTAAACAACCACACATGAGTACAACTTGGCGTGCCATCTATGAATGAAGTCAATAATTAAATCCATCACGGTTGGTGTCCAGCCTCGTTCGTACTGGAAAAATGGACGAAACTTCTTTGGATTTCGGATATAAATACAGGGCCACCAGTCCGAAAGCGGCAGTTTGATTTTAAAAGAGAACGAATAAATGTCAGTGTGAATAAAGAGTTGCATACTTGTGCTTGGTTATGTGTAATAAAAGTATTAGAAGTAAAAGTATTTGCAATAAAAGCGTTTTATTTTGTGAAGTAATTGTAGTTTCAGTTTGAATAAAGGAAATAAGTTTTATTTGCGAATCCGTAGTAAAATATTACAATATGTTTATTTCCTTTCAAGCAAATGTTAACCTATTTGATTCCCTTAACAACAACAGTTTTAAAAAACAGTGCGTTGTTTAATGATAGGTAGGTACCTATATTATGGCTTACATTATGTTTCTTGACTATCAAGTTACATTCGTAATTTTGTGTGTTTGTGTAGGGGCCTCTAACATATAGGTAAAGGGGCCTCCAAAGAAATGTAGGGGCCTCTTCCAAACTCTAAGGCTTCCAGAGTATATATATGGGCCTTCAACAGAGTTCTAGGCTCCTCTAACAAAGCTGTAAGGCCTCCAACTGAGCTGAAGATGTTTCCAAACAAAATTTTGGGGGCCCCATACCAGCTATAGTGTTCTGCAACCAAGCCATAGGGGCCTCCTATCGATTTGTAGGGGCCTCCAATAGTTGAAGCGGCCTCCATTCAACCGGTAGGGGCCCCCAATCGAGTTGTAGGGGCCTCCAAGGAATTGAAGGGGCCTCCAAGCTCTGTATTTACTCTGGGATCCTCATGAAGGTATCAACATAAACTTTCTTTTGGGAATAAAAAGTAGATCCTACAGATGCTTTTATGAAAACTTTTTGCTCAGCCAGGGGCCTACCGGGAAAAATCCCGGATGCCCAGTGGTCCAGTCCGCCCCTGTTCAAATGAAATAAAATATTATCACAAATCATTCGACGACGTTTTTCATAAGTCGTGTTAGTAGTGACGGTTCTTCTTCTTGAAAGAGGTGAAATGCTTCTGATTCTGACCTCAGAATCGAAGCAAGAAGCTTTTCGAAGACCAATGAAAAACGTCAATGGCCATGCTCCTGGTTTTACTAATGCCTTTTTCCATTGGTTTCACTCAAGTTGCCACTCATTCTGAAATCCAATGGAGCAGTTTTTAAAGGTAGAACTATAATAGACACAAGTCAGCTTACGCAGTCATACGAAATTAAGCGAATACAAAGAATTGATATGAGCCGCCCGTAAATGCGATTTAATATTTTCGTTAAGTTTTCGTTAACTTTCGCTCTCGATAGCGACAGCGCTCATCGAGTGCTCTTGCGAAAGTAAACAACTATACATACTCGTGCACAACTTGTGAATTGATTCACAAAACAGCTGTGACTGTGTTTTTTGCTGCATTTTGTAAAATTAACTTATGCGCTGAGCGACTGGGATCGCTCTTGCTTATGCACGGTTAAGTGAACGAAACTGAGAAAATTTGAACGAAACACAGCTAGACTCTATTATGTTCACTCGTTTTGATATTCCTTGTATTCGTTTTCTTGCGCGCATATGCTAGCTTATGCCTTTTATAGTTGGGCCTTTAGTCTTGACTAGACTACTGATTTTTCTGGGAAGTCTCTTATATTTAGCCTAGTATGCAGATCGACGGAAAGAAAAGTTTTATCTCTACATCTTTTTTCTCGAGACAAATTTTGAATATCGAATTTTGAAATTTTGAAAATGTTAAGAATGTTAGCATTGTTTTTGTCATTTTTGTTATCATTGTGAATGCTTTGCCCTGCAGAGCTGCAGAGCAAATGTTTCACGTTGGTTTGGTAGAGCTTTTAAATATAATTATTTTCTGATGGTCTACATTTTTCATTTCGTTCATTTTATCTGGATTTATGTTTCTTGATTTTTTCCGTGCCTTTTTTTTGTTTCCATTTAAGTTGTATCCCTTTTAACATAAAAACTAATTTGCACTAATGGGAAATTAAATATAGAAAGCCTGATTAGCTACACCACTGACTGGGTAGAACCAGCTGTTCTATTGATTTGATTTTCTCAATAAGCGAATTATGGGTTTCATGGCAGTTGACATTTCGGAACACTACTTTTCGTTCGGTTTTGACATTAGCTTTCGACAGCCACCGATTATTATAGTTCTACCTTAATGCTTCTGCTCAATTCTGACGTTTTATATTTGTATTGGTGATTCGTCAAAAGATGTGGTGTCAGGGATGAGCGACATTGAAAAATCATCGATGTTAAAATCGATAAGTCAACATCGAAAAACCAATCTGGATGTCAAAAATTATCGAATCAGAAACACCGATTTTGCTTTAACATCGATGTTTTGAATAAATTTTTTTCAACATATATGTAAATGCAATACATTACAAATTCAAAATACTTTGCTTGTTTGGAAAATTATAACCATGTTCTTGAACGTTATTTTCTTCCTTATATTGGAGCGGCATAGCACCCATAGCATAGCATAGCACTAATTGTGCACTTTGTGATACAAGCATGCAATTTTTATCATAGTTAGTACCTTGTAAAAACATTATTTTAAGAGATTAGGCCACTTGATATGTCCGCCCCTATAGGTGGGCGGGGTAATTTTGTTAGGAAAATTACTTAAAATGGAAAAAAAATATTTAAAAAAAACTACCAATACCTACAAAATTTTGTTATAGCTTTTCTTAATCCTACTACTTCATTCTCTTATAATGTATTAAAATAAAGTTTTTTCAATACTAATGCTGCATTTACACGAATGGCAAAATGCCATTATATCTGTCAAATTATAGCCATTTTTCTTTTCATCGTGTAAACGCTCTAAATACTGGCAATATTTTTGCCAAAATAAAATGTCAGAGATAATTTGGCATAAAATACTGCCATTAATATGACTCTGTGTAAACACTTTACTGACGCCATTTTCCGAAATTATGCTATTCTAGATAAGAATGAACTTGCTCATTCTTGTATGGCATGTTGCCAGTATTTTTAAATCTGCCATTATTTGAACTTGTGTAAATGCATGTCATAAAAAAATTATTTCTGCCATTTTTTTGGCAGAAATATTGGCAACTTTGCCATTCGTGTAAATCCGGCAAAAGTTTTCGAAAAAAATATTTTCAAAGTCAAAATTTTGAAAAAAAGTTAAAAAAAAAATTTAATGATTTTTTTTTCAAAAGTTTTACCTAATTATTTTCTAATTTAATTTTAAAAAAGTATTATTAATTGTTGATAAAATTGTAGGAACTAGATGGTTGTAAATTTTCTAGTTTTTGAGAAAATTTAAAATTACCAAAACCACTTTTTTTATAATTTTGTTTTTGTTGATCTTTAGAACATGCAAACCGTCATCTTTGATCTAAAAACACATTTCAATTTTTCAATCAATACTGTTTTTTTAATAGATAATAAATCTATCGTGCTTTTTAGGAAAGAAAAAGTCAGTCGACAAAAACGCATTTTTATTTAGTTTGTACATTATATGTACCTATGTACAAATTTTATATTTGATGTTCATTTATTTTGTCACATTTTTTATATAATACAAATATAATACAAAATAAATATAATGTAGTATGTTGATTTTAGGATATTGAATCTAGGTAGGTAGAAATGGCGGCCACGGGCAGCCTAGGCCATAGCCCAGTTAGCGCTTAAGTGCGCCATTTTAATACCATAACCCGTTAGAATCTGTGGATGTAATTGAAATGGGAGGTTGTGGGCATGTCCTCAGGATATCGTCCATTTTGGTTTGAATTTAGATTAGGATTGAAAGGATTTTGTTGTTTGTGGAATGACTGGGTAGCTTTTAGCACAATCATCAGAAAGCGGATCACTCACTCAACCAGACTAACACCAGCACCCGCACCATCTGTGTTGGCTGACACAGGAGCATCAATTGATCTCATCGAATGATCATCTGGGCACTGTGCACCATTAACCCCAGCCAGAATCCTAGTCCGCTATCTTGCGATCATAGGGAATCGAAGGAAGGTGTGATGCAGAGGTAGCCGAAATTTGTCCTAGAGCCATTTCGTCGCGTTAAGGAAAGAAATCAAGTCTTTGATCTTCATTTCCGAAAGTTCGTTAATTTCGTCAGAAAAATGCCCTGACGAATGATTGTGCATTAAAGCTTTGGCCAGAGCAGGGCATTTTCAGAGGAAATGAACTACTGTTTCCTTTTCCTGCTGGTCCCCACAGCTCCGGCAGTGAGTATTGTGAGGTAAGCCCAGCTTCGCTGCATGCTCTCCTACTGGCCAGTGTCCGCTACAGGTTGCAATGTCCCTGGATATGTCTTGCCTGGGTCTGCGTATTAGTTCAATTGTTCGGCCTTTATCATAGATGGCCAAATCTTTCATATGAAAGAACTCCCTATTTTTGAAGATTTAATTCATGCTTTTTTGGGGACTTATTTCATTTTTAATTTGGGGAGTTATTTCATGATGAAATAACTCTTCAAATTCAACTATGAAATATATCCCCAAATTTGGACATTTATTTCATTCTTCAATTTTACATCGATTTTTGACTTCTTGCTTTAGTGAACGGTGATTGTAACAGTTTATTTTGTGATAATTATAGGAAATTAGTCCCCAACTTTAAGAATTGTCTTACCATAAAGTATACAAAATTAGATAGACGATTTTGTGATACGTGATCACCGCGGAGGGGGGGGGGGTGTCCGCGGCGGTCGCGGAGCAATGCGCGCGGCACGTGGTGTAACGGCGCATACGCCCCGCGGCCGCCATGCAGCACCGCCGGCCGCACCGTAACCGCCGCACCACGGGCACCGCAAGCGCACCGTGCAGCGAGGCGTATGTGCCGTTACACCACCGTGCCCCCACGTGCATCGCGCCACGACCGCCGTGCCGCCACCCCACCACGCCCCCCCTCCGCGGTGATCACGCATCACAAAATCGTCTATCAAATTTTGTATACTTTATGGCAAGACAATTCTTAAAGTTGGGGACATGTTAGAATCCTTTTTGGGGACTTATTTCATTATTTTTTGGGGACTTATTTCATGCCTTTTTAGGGATTTATTTCATTTTCGAATTTGGGGATTAGTTTCATAATGCAATAAAGCCCCAATTTGGGGGGTAATTTCATTTTATTTTTTTGGGGGTTATTTCTTGGGGAGTTATTTCACGAAGTCCTCCTTACATGGATTTCGATGCCCGAGTTAACAGAAGCCCTAAAGAATTTGAGCTGAACCCCAAAAATTATACCTGAGAAAACGATGCACGCAATAGGAAGATTCATAATATTACTATATGATCGGACAAGTACGATCACTAGCATCATCAAAACAAGAAACAAGCTTTTTACAAAAACAAGATCAGTGCAAAGGATTCCACACACATTAGATGCACTCAAGCAACACGTGAAGCGAGCCATATATCAGGGCTGCTTCATCTGAGGGAAAAATGTATGTACTCAGCCCATAAATGTGTTGACTCATTCCATAGATTTCTGCACACATAACTTTATGTATTCATTAAATCATAAATCTGTACTGAGTACACACATGTTTGCCATATTGTATTCAATAAAGAATTCTTTGCACCCATCGCATAAAGATGTGTCGGATATCTGAAATAAAATGCGTTTTTTCGATTGTTTTACATAAAATATAGACTGAATACACGTTGTTTTTACTCAATACATAACCCTATGTGATGAATAATACATGTTGTTTTAGACTCATCGCATAGCTCGTGTACTGAGTAAATTGTTTTCTGTACAAACCTTCCGAGTTAATGATATTTCTACATAAAATATAGACTAGATACACGTCAACACATAACTTTATGTGATGAATAAACTCTGCAGCAATAATATCGACTGTATACACGTTGCTTTGCACTCAACACATAACCTCTTGTGATGAGTAAATTCTGCTTCACTAATATTGATTGGATACACGTTGCGTTGTACTCAACAAATATCCTCTTGTGATGAGTAAATTCTACTTCATTAGGATTGAATGGATACATGTTGGTTATACTCATCGCATAACACTATATAATAAGTAAAGGTACGTTGCACCTCTCTATGTATTCATTAAATAAATATTAATGTTTAATTGACCCAATACATAAATGTGTATGGGTTATGTAGTGAGTACAGTTTGTTTCTATATTTTATGCACTTGTTCTATAAATATAAATTCTCGATTGATTCATAACATAAATATCCGTTTATTATCTGTGATGAGTATATGATTATGTAGTGATTAAATTTTCTCAGCGGCATTCAATGTACTCATAACATATACAGTATGTACTCATTATATAAATATATGTACTCATTACATAAACAATATGTACTCATCACATAAATTAAAAACAAAACATATGCTCATTACATAAATACTATGTACATAAATACATATTACATAAATATGCACTCGTAACATAAAAAAAGGGAACCCTTATTTCTTTATTTTATACGCTTTATCTTTTTTATATAATGGGTACAAGCTGTATGTACTCATTACATATTCATCTCTTTCTTAACTTTGGTGTTTATCACAGATTGTTTTCACCTTTTACTGTGGGGAATTTCTTTCTTCACTGATAGTACCCACAGCTGATTTCCCCTTAATTCAGAAAGTATACAAATTGATTTTATTAGAAAAAATGTCAAGTTCTACTTACCTGGATTTGAACTGGTATCCTTCCAAGCACCGAGTGAGCATGCAACCATTGAGCTAATTCGCAATATAATATTCTCGTCCATAATGTTAATAAGTGAAACATCTTTACATTTACTAACAAACGTTGAATAAACGTTGCATAGACTCACCGCATAGCTCGTGTAATGAGTAAATTGTTTTATGTAAAAACCTTCCGATTTTAAGATATGTACACATAAAATATAGACTGGTTATACGTTGCGAATTTAATCGCTATGTGTTGAGTCAATATTGCCTGTATTTATTGCAAGTTATATAGTTTCTATAGACTGACTACATAAATTCTGCTAACTGAGGGTGGGTTCCATTTGGTATAAAAACTCAAATGTAACCAGCACACGTTAACTTTACTCAGTAAATAGAGCTTTCATGGCAATCCTATGCAAACTTCAGTACATAGATTTTACATAAATATCTCTGTACTGAGCCCATCCAATTTTTCCTCAGTGGGGGCAGGCACTGATTCCAAGTCCTGTATACTACCTCCCGTTACTAGTTAGGGTTGGAGTGGCTTTTATGTTCCGGAGTGGATTACAATCCCTAAAGCAGCTAAGGCATGTGTGGAGCTAATTCGTTCCGGTTGCAACAAGGGATGCCAGAGCGGCTGTAAATGCAAAAAAGCCATTTACCCTGCACGGATCTTTGCATATGCGAGGGAGAATGCTCATAACTTAGGTACCTACTTTTGGTAGGTATACCAATTTGTTAGTATAGTGTAAAGCTGGCCATACACGACCGAGCCGAACTGCTCGAAACCAATTTGGTTCGTTGTTTTCCGACTGGCTGAATATCCAAAAGGTTCGGCGCCGAACCTTTTTGACATTTATTCAGTACAAAATGTTCGGAGCCAATTGGCTCCGAGCCGTTCGGCTCGGTAGTATATGGCCAGTTTAAGATAAAATAAATTTTTTTAAATACCTGGTAAACTAAAATTTTTAAATTCAAAAATATTTTTAATTGAAAGAAAATATAAAAATAAATCCTAAAATAAAAAAAACAGTGTGTTTTTAGATCAAAGATGACGGTTTGCATACCAACAAAAAAAATTATATAAAAAGAGGTGTAGGTAATTTTAATTTTCCCAAAAACTAGACAACTTACAACCATCTAGTTTCTACCTAGACATATCAAGTGGCCCAATCTCTTAAAATCTGTTATTGCAAGGTACCAACTATGATACAAATTACATGCTTGTATCACTAAGTGCACAATTATATTGCTAAGCCGCCGCACTATACAAAATCTTCCTTAATGATAATACTAGGTATAAATTATACCATAATGCTTATATAGGTATACCTACAATGGTATTATTAACAAAAAAGCAAGACCGTGTGATCCAATCGTGCATTTTTTTATAATCTCATTTAAAACAAGCTGAAACACCAATCATTATTATAGGTAATACCTACAGCGCAGCGGTCGTACGTAGTATCATTTAGAATGCACGGAAATCCGAGTTCACATCAGCTCATTTTCAGCTGACTTATTCGTGAGAGATGAGTGATGTGGAAATGTTTTTTTTGTTTATTTAATAAGTTCGAAACCTTAAATCCAATAGGAAAATCACAAAGATCATCCCATAGAGTTGTTATCTCGAACAATAACAAAAAACAACTGTATGTACCAAATACATAACGCAATTTAACAGCCGAGCCGTGTGCCTTATCAAATTCAATATAATAACAACATACATTTATTAGAGTCGCGCGATCGTGATAAATTCTGGTTGAAAGCAGATTACCATTTATTATGACTACCTTTTGCTATTTTCAAATTTACTCAATTTGTAATTAATTGCGTGCTGATTACTGATAGGAAAGTATAGGTATTTGTAGGTACTTCATTGACATTTTAACACTTCTTCGAGTACATTTAAATAGTATATATTTTGGGGCATTAGTTGCCGTAAGGTTTTTCTTTAAATATATCACACCAAAAACATAAATGTTAAAAAAGTAGCGAAGTTCTTCTATATACAAAAACCTTTGTGTAACAAGTCAGCCATAAAAAGTAATGAGATCTAAAAGTACGCCAAGTTCTAAGATTATTAATGTTAAACTAGTATCGGCCAGTGGCCGTGTATTCTACAGAAAACTACTTCCAAAAAAACATACGAAAATTGTTCTGACAGATAAAGGAGAATGGGCAGAAATGTATTTGAGCTGGTCTACCTACTCAACACCAATGTGTCATACATAGTTGAAAAGGTAATAACGTGTACATCAATTAATTATATGGGCGTAAAGCGCTAAACCATGGGGTTCGAAAGATATTCCCCTTCAAAGCACCGAAAAAGACAGTAATGCAACTCTTCATTTGCAGCTTGTCTTACCACCCAAAGTAAAGTGTCATACATCGTTGTAAAGATTATTACGTGTACTTTATTTATTAATAATAGTTAAACAAGTATATATATATGGATAAAATGAACCACTGATTCCATTTCACAATTATATTAAAAACAATGGGTATTAAAAACACTTATATTTTATTCAAAGTATTAAAAACTTAAATTCCGTCTTGGAAGGATACAAAGAATAAATAAACAAAGGAAGCGTATTTCTCTACGCTTCCTTTGTTTATTTATTCTTTGTATCCTTCCAAGACGGAAATAAATAAAAAGTAACTTTAAAACGAAACAATATAGACCGAGAGTCGACAGCAATTTTTCGGTGTGAACGATTGCAACAATTGCTTTTGTTTTAAGATATGTCCCTACTATTTATATGCAAATAGGAAAGTCTAGCATGTCGGGGTTGGGGCCTTTCTATAGTATGGACCTATAGTATAGATCTATCTTAAAACAAATGGGCTTTTTACTATCGTTCACACCCAAAAATTGCTGTGAGCTCCGACTAATAACAAATTAATATCAGTTTAAGAACTAAAACGAAAATAACAAAAACATAAAAAAAATTCATTGAAATGGCTAGTTAGATTTCTAATTTCTTATTGCGGACAATTTTCGCAATACAAAAACTCGTCAATTTGTTAAATAAGAACTAAGTAGATCTTCTTCATCTTCGTGAAGGTCATGGAGCAAAACAGACTTTATCTTAGGTAGTTGTTGTTTTGCTTTGAAATTGGAACCAGTACGTCGTGGGGCAAAACGGACTGGTTCCATTTACCCCACAAGGAGTTTTTTAAAAGAAATATTTTTAATTTTTTGTAATATTATTTATTTACCTTTATTTACAGTATTTTTAAAAAACACAAACGATCACAAACAATATAAAATGCACTAATTTTTGGAAAATTTCAACGTTTCGTCTTGGATCGGTTTTGCAAAGTGTTTGTTTTCTTAACATATGCGCCGTTTTCAAACTTTCTTCATTTAAACCACAACTAACTTCAGTTTTTCAATGAAACTAAGGGATGTGTTGGCAAAGTAGTTTCTTCATAAGTTCTCATTATTGAATAGAGGATGGAGCTAAGAACCACGCCAAAAATCGGTTTGGTTCTTTTTGCCCCAAGGTCCTTCTTGCCCCACTCTCCCCTACATTAAATAACAGATTTCTCTGATAATTTTGAGGTTCTTCCTTATTACCCCGCGAGTTTTATTTCCTAAAAAAAAAGGAAATAACACCCGCGGGGGTTAGTTCCTTTTTGCAAGCGGTAATAAGGCACACCACAAAAAAGAACTTAGACCCGTGGGTGTTTTTTCTTTTTGGAATTGGCATCAAAGCCCACACTTCATACATAACATATGTTTCTAAAATACTTTTACCCAAATCACTGTTTTACTACAAACTCTTTGAAAGCAGACCGACTGACAACATAGACTAGGCGACTGAGAATACCCTAAGCGAATCGATGGAGTCGCAGGACAGAGGACCCAAAGAGGGAGTTAAAATCCTTGAACCCAAAGGGGTGTTAGTGAAAGGGATTTTTAGTAATGCGCTCAAGTTAAAAAAAGGTGTTCCTCAGGGTTCAGTTCTGGAACCAATACTATTTTTATTTTACATCAATTCACTATTTCACTAGAATTCGAAGAGCCTTTGCAGATGACATAGCTTTCAACTATACAGAATCCTCATTCATATGGATTTGCAATTGCTGAGAGCTTGGTTTGCACATCATAGACTGATTATTAGTGAAAAAAAACTAAAATTATGTGTTTTAATCTATCATTATTCCCACGGATTATGAGGTGTATGACTATGACCTTTTTACCTTTGCATTTACATATGTGGCAATGACCCAATTCTTTCATACAAAATCAGTGCTCTACTAACTGCTTTAAAATTGAGCGTGTTAATTTCTTCCTTTTAAAAACCTAATAAAGTTTGCGAAGATCTTGAATTCTCTATTTTCTTATATACAAAAAAAACAAGGAATCAACTGGAAGTTACCAGTGCGGGTCACACAAAGCCTCTTTTTATTAAAAGAAAATCACCCCTCCCGCCCAATCAATACCATTTTGACATAAAAGGTACACCATTTGTTTAATATAATATACATAATTTATATACATTACATAGGTATACTAAGTATCACCTGATTATCTTCTAAATGGTAGTTTGTATCACTTAAAAAAATAAGGATATTTATTTTGAAAATAGTTGCCTATTTAAAAATTTGTTCCAGGTTCAGTGGTTGGGAAGCTATGCACTTTCAAAATATTTTCCACTACTTTTCCCATAAAATTTTTATGGACAAAACAATATAGCTGAGGAACCAATGGAACTTTTAATCGTTGAAATTTGTATCGCATTGTTTTACTGAAAACAAATTTTTTTTTCACAAGAAAACAATTTTTCAAAATAAGAATGTGTTTTGATTAAAACATGCATAACGCCTGAACTTCGTAAAAGAATAGAAACATAACATTTTGTTTTACTTTTGCATAATTAAAGTGCACGATGCATATTTTTATTTACATAATTTTTTATTTTTTTTTCAATACTAACTTCTTCGTTTATTCACACCTAAAAACTATTTTTTTTATTTTAATAAATATCGTCTGTTTTGTTTTTGTTTTTTTTTTTTTTTCTTCTTTTTACACCTACATATACATTATTTATCACTATCTATGCTTATGAACAAAAACAATGCAGTTATCGTATCTTGAGAAAGATGCCAGCTAAGCACTTTCGTTGTTCGATTTTTGCTGAGTGATTATTATATAATAAGTCTCACAATTTATTCCTCCTTGGGATTTTTAACCAAAATGGCTTCTGCTTCGGACTTGCTAATGTCCTTGTCACCGAAACCCCATGTGGGATGTGATCCATCTCCGGTTCTCTTCACACGCCTCTCAATAACTTCCTTCGAAACAGTCTTAAGATCGTAAGCCCAGCCGATTTTGGCGAAGAAATCAATGAAGGCAGTGGTGATGTTCATGGAGTAGTTGCCCCATTCAGCTGTTTTGTAATCCCAGGGGAAGACATGGTGATAGTTGTGCCATCCTTCGCCCAAAGCAAAGATTGCAACTCCTACATTTTCTGAGGGATTGATAGATCTGAAATAATAATGTACAAATAAGTTAACGGACTTCAACGAAGAGAATTCATTTTTAACTTACCCATCATAGGATCTGTAGCCGAAAGCGTGTGCCGCACTGTTTACACACCATGTGACATTCAACAGGATACACCAACGGAACATAGTGGCAACAAACCAAGAATTCAAGAAACTCTCATTCCAGAAGTACATTGGGATCACGGTTGGCAGGATAAAGCAGGCAATTGGCATAAGTTTCATGTAATGCCTAGAGATAAACGGAAAAATTAATATCTTTCTTAAGGAAGTTTAGCTTCTAATTGAAGTTACTTCTTTTGGAACATTAATATAGGATCAGCTTTAAGGTCAGAAATATCGAGTCCCCTGCCCTTGGCCTTGACGTCGGGATGTTTTTTGCACAACAACCAGCCGACATGAGAAAAGAAGAATCCTCGGGTAGCATTATGAGGGTCAGCATCGGTTTCTGAGAATTTGTGGTGCACACGATGATCACGTGCCCAATGGTAGGCTGCATCTTGGAAGGCAATAGTGTTGAAGATAATTAAAATCAGCCTCAGTGGCCATTTAGCTTTGTATGACCGATGCGCCCACAAACGATGAGCACCAGCTGTGATTCCAAGCACAGAAACGAAGTATAAAACAACAACTGTTGGACAAACAAACAAAATTAACACATTATAGATTTTTATTACCATTTTTATTTATTATTAGCTTTTAAATAATGAGGTAATTAAGTTTATCAAGATTAATCGATTTCACAAAAGAAAGAAAACTTTTGTTTTTCGAAAATTGATAAGGAAACACACTTGAAAACAACATTACCCTAACGGTATGTGCTGATAACCGTACACCCAGGTTGAGATTTTTTTGTTGCGAATAAAGATAAATATGGTTTGATAACATCAACACAAGTGCTGCCAAATATATTTATGTAAAGTTATACCTATTAACTTTTGGTAATACCTATATTTTTATTGTTTTAAGTAGATTAAATCCTTTCCACGTTTTAATTTGCGACTTAGTAACGGAACGACGAAATATATATTGATACTTAATGCTTACTTGTGATAGGGAGGTTAGGTAGTACGTAGAACTATAGGTCACGTTATTGATACGTAAAAACAGCTAAATCAAGATCTGATTCAAACCTGCCACTTCGATTACCTATAGAAATAACACCTAAAATAGGTAGATTGATTACGTCTATCGTTCTGTATGAATATGCGTTAATTATGTTTGTTTTCTATTCCTCGATACACAGCCTAACTGCTGAAGTGATTTTCTCAACCTTAGGATTAAAAGTTTTAAGGTAATTCTGTTTAAATGGAGACTTCCGTATAAGCCTAGTGCTCTGCTGATGCAAAACGAAATTTAGCTGTGGTCTCCAATAAGACAACGAAGTGATTCCGAAAAGACAGCGGAAAAACATTTATGGAGAGTTTCACAAATTGCAAATAAATAAAACTAAATTTAACGGACAAAATCAAAGAAAGCCATGCTGTATTGACAAAAAAAAATAAAAACGTGACAAAACCCAAATTCATTTTTCCTCGCACAATTCTGTGCGAAAAGAGTGTAGACTTCCCAAAACAATCTGTTATAATCATCGATTTCGTTGGTTGAACAGCGTACTGCGGGACGAAAATCGCAGCGAAATTTCTCGTTTATGATTTCGTGATGGTAGTTTTGTATCGAATCAGCAGCGTTCTAAGCTTATACAATATATCTCCACTCCCTTTTCGACGAAATCATAGACAAAAAATGTTGTTGTTATAATCTTTGTTGATAGATCAAAATAAAAAAAAAATAAGCTAGAAGATTTGAAAAAGTCTCCATTTTTTTTGGCAGATAATTATTAGCACAGATCATTAGTTGCGTACGAAAAAAAGGCATTTGAGTTTGTTCGGGTTTGTTTTTGTTGTTTTTCTACATTACGCCATGACTTTTTGTGGTTTGTATCAGGGACTGTTTTAAGAAAAATTCAGAACTATCAACAAATCACTATTTAACAAAATTATACAGAAAGTGTTCGTTTTGATTTAAATAATTTTTGTTTTCCTAGACGCAGTCCGTTTAGCGGTTGGCTATTTTATTGACACTTTCTAATTTTTTTGTTTCTACCGAGGGTAATTTTATCGCGCAATCTGATGTACTATCCAATAAAATGCGCCAAATATGAATTAAAAAATAATACATTTTTGGAAAAGCGATTCAATATAAGTTTATTCTCAATTTTTGTAATTAAAATTTGAATATTTTCTACAGATTCCTCACTTTTGGTGTCACAAGGCTAATGCTGAAATTTGTTTGATTTGCTTGCTACCAATTTGTTGTTGCAGTTAAGTTATTTAAATCAAAAATTGTTGAAAAATCATATAAATATACGGCGCTCAAAAATGCAGGTTTCTGTTTGACTTTCAATTGAAATTGCATGAGACGTCGTTGAGGCAACACAACCAAGTGCGCTTATTCTGTGGTTATATCCGTTTAAAATTTTGAGATCAGATAGAAGTTCAACATGTTTTCTGTACTTATATCCTAACAAATATGAATAGTAAAAAATCATTCGAAATCAAAATAGGTAGCAAGTATTCGAACCTACACTGTGATTGAAAATTGACATTCATAGAAGTACTTTGTGTTGAACTTGTCGAAGAAAGGGAAAAGTGTTTTATAACAACTACCAGAAACGTGATTTAGGGCTACCAATTTCAAATAGCAACTACCAGAAAACATAACAACTACCACTTAAAAAAGTCCCTGTTTGTATGTCAATTGGTGAATTTCTCCACTTATTTACCATTAAAGTTATTAAAATTATTTACAACATAATTCTTTTTGTTTTGAAAGAGTATCCACCTTAGGAATATTTTTGGAGGCGAAGAAGAGTGTGTGAAATACTTTAGAACCATCACAAAATTCTGATTTTGGTTTAAATTTTCTTGGTTTTAATTTTACAGCCTAGTGGTATTTTTTTTTGCAATTTTGTTGAAAGAAGAGGTAGATATTAGACTAGAACTTAGTAAGCATTTGTCTTAACATATAAATGTCAATATCCCTTCAATTTGATTATTTTTGTTCAGTTTTAAAAGGTTAGACCGCACACAACTGAGGTATATCGCACTAAGCGGCAACTGAACTTCATACAATTTCATACAAATTATTTTGAATCGCAGTTCCGCTGCAGTGCAGTTCCGCCTAGTGCGGTCTAAGTGTGTGTATTTCAATTTGTTTTGTTTTGTTGTTTTTTTGTTCTCTCGTAGTAACCATATTCATAAACTTATTTCCGGACGCACACAGTAAAGTTAAAATGTCACTTCAAGTTTAATTCGATTCTATTTGAATTCGATTCAGTGAGGTCATTTACCTAGATCGAAATATAAATCCGATTCGATTCGATTGTCGAATCCTGTGTTGTGTTAAATTAATAAAAAATAAAAAAAAATTAAATATTTGTAAACATTTCATCTTTTTTTAGAAATGGTTAGGACTTTGGAATTATTTTCTGAATCGATTTCTCCTTTTAAATATGTACAAATGTACCAAAAAACAAAAAAAAAATACTTACTAAATCCAATGGTTGCCCATTTAGCAGATGTCAACATCAACCACAACCCATAGACTGCAGCCAAATGCAAGTAACCAAAAGCAAGAATATTCCTCCATACAAGCTTCAACTTCCGTTTTTCGGCCTTCTTCAAATTAACAATATCTTTGGCGAGTCCACCATCAATAGTTTCGGCATCACATTCAAATAAAACACCGGTAGTTTCTGGAGTTCCTTCAGATTTCAGCTCGTCTGTAGAAGCTTCTCCATGTTGTGTTGATGGAATTGAGCCTTGTTGTGTTGCTGAGGTGGCGTTTGGCGGCATATTTACAGCTGCGTAGTAGGTCTACAAGTTTAATTGAAATTTTTTATTTTTTTTTTTACTTTTTGAATCTATAATTTTAATTTTATTATAATTATGGATGAGTTTTGTATTTTAACAAGGGTTAATTTTTGGTTTGAAAAAAAAAATGCTAATGCAAATGGTGTTCAGTGGATTTGGATTTGCTTGTTTGTTGCACAAAAGTCAGAAACTGATTTACACAATTTTTCAATAAGTTCAATTTTATTAGATTTTGGAATAACTTGATTTTTTTATTCACAAAAAGTCATATTTGTTTTAAATTTAATAAATGAATGTGTTTTTATTCTTGGAAAATATTATTAACTTTTTTTTTGCAAATCCACTGGCACTCATTCAATTGAAAACATCAAGTCTTATAGAACACAAAATAAATTGAACAAATCCACTCAAGGAAATCACTTAGATTTATTTAACACCCAATTAACGAAGAGACAAAATTTATTTTTATTGTTGGAAATACCTTGTGTGTAGAAAAAAAGAAAATCACTAAGGTTCACTATGATTCTTCGTGTGGAACGGTGGAGGTATCGCCCCGCACTGAAATATAATTTCTTTTATTCGCCGGTATAAGAATGTTTGTGATGGCTTGAAGCTCGAGGCAGAGGCACTTGGCACTGCTGTCTATTTAGCCGGTTAGTGCAGAAAAAACTTGTCTGACTAGATTTGTTCTGTGTTTTATACTTTTACAAAGCTGCCCTAACACCGCGATTTCAGTTCAGTTCAGTTCAGTCGTCGTATGTCGTATTCGTATCCTATCGTTATCGTAATCTTCGGATGATTCGAGCGAATTTTATGTGCCTTATCAATACGCAACACGTAAAGGTTATTTGTTTGTTTTTTCTTTGTGAAAGGGACAGTTGTTAATCATGTTATTTTTGTATGATTTGAATATTGAACTGTGTTTAATTAAAGAGGAATTTTTGTACTTGATAAAATAAGCATTTGAATATGTTTAATAGATGAATACATATAAAAGTTTTTGAGGTATACCTTTGTGCAACGTACATGTATGTACCTACATACGAGTACCCTCACAAAAACATGGGTACCTAATTAAAATATAGAACTAAGTTCTAAGAGCATTTCTTAGGTCCAGAAGAAAATCAATGCCACTCAACAAATGAATGTCATTTTTCAGCAAAGGGCGTTCAAAATTAAACAAAACTTGTCTATGAATCGTTTAAACAAACGAAAAACGCAAAGGTGCATATAGTGTTGGAGGGTAATGAAGTATGACCCTCTACGACTTAAGATTAGTTCCTTAAAACAGACTAACTCAAAAATTTGCATTTTAAAAATATGGTTGGGTTTTTAAAAATTCTTTCTGGTTTAATTTTTTTTTCTAATTCAGGTTTCCAAAATTCGACTTTTAAGATTTTAATTTTGTGATTTTTATTTCATTGCTGAATTTTATAATAAAACTTGAATGCAATTATTTTTTATTGGTGTCATATTTTAGATATCAGGATAAATGGTGATTTATTCAAAGAAAATGATAATGTATGTTTTTGAATTTATTGGTTTCAATGTATAGGTAGGTATATTTATTATTTAAATGTTCGATTATTTATTTAATTTTGATCTTTACATGGCGCCGTGATTTACACTATTATAATCAATATAAGGAAATCATCATCGTTTTTTGTTGAACAAAAGGCCGGGCTGTATCAAGGAAAATATTTTGGGGGTTGGAGGAATATAATTAAAAACAAAAATAAATTGTATTATTAAATCTTGATTAGCTTTATAGAGCAAAGCCACCCAAAAAAACTTTCTACTCTCTTTTTGAAAAAAGCTTATTTAAATCGAGAAATAACTATCATTAATTATATATACAGGTCTACAAAACTATAATTGTTTTTTACTAACATTTTTGTTGGTGCCGAGACGAAATTTTAGTTTTCCTATGGTTTTTGATGTGCTGATTACGAATATGACCTTTTACGTGTGGTTTTCATTTCATTTAATTAACAAACCCTGTTAATTAACCAACCCTGACCTAGAAAGTGATTTCAGTTTTTGTTTACTATAGGTTTCTCATAACTTTTTTGAGCAAAAGTTTATGCAAGACATTTCAGAATGGAGCAGAGTAGACGCTCTGAATGATGGAAAATGTATGTTTGGTAAAAACTGGGAAAAATATATCTTTTTAAAAATAACCTTTTTACCTTCACATTGAAATTTCAAATATTTTATGCAATGATGTTATTTCTTCTGATGCGCATTTAATAGCATGTAGTTTTAACGATTATTTAGTTATCTTTACTGAAACTATAAGACCTTCTGTGTCACATCATGATAGCTGTAACTGCATTAGTAAAGACAGTTTAAAAAGTCAAAGAAATAGCTTTTGCTTTAAAGAGTTCTCGTCTGGTGAAATCCATAAATTAATTAAAAGTTAGCAAAGTAAAAATTCTTGTATCAGTGAAAGCCATCCTCAATAACATTTCAGCATCGGTACGGCTTAATAGAAGTTAAAAGAAGCTTCTATTAAGCCGAGCCGAAGCTGAAATGTTGGTTGGGATATCTTTTGTGATGTTAAAAAAGATATCTTGGAAAATTGTGGATATCTTAAGTTATACACTCCACTCCACTTGAATAGAAACAAACTTTTTGTTTACTATTTGAGCGTGTAGCGCTTTGATAAAATTATAAATTCACCTTTTGGTTTTTGTTCCTAAAAGAGCGATCTATTGCGAATAAAACTGCAGGGACAGAATAATTCAAGAAAATGCCATAAGGATATTTGTTATTACTTTTCTAATTACTTCATTAAAAACACAGTTTTTTTGCGCCACTTGAATAGAAAAATTCTCTCAAATAATGAAACAAATTGAAAAAGTGCAGTAAAAGTGGGTAGTTTTCTATTTGTAATCATATTTTAATATGTTTACCACCACCTTTATTTGAAATATCTTGAAAACCCCAGTTGAAGACTGAATCATGCAGTTATTTTATATAATTTTAAGAAATTGCACTTCGTGCTTTTTTGATTGCAGCAGTAACTGATTTTTGTCCTCATATTGTCGGTCCGAATCGTAAACTTTCCGAACCATCCATCCCCATACGTTTTCAATGGTCTTTAGGTCCGGAGAATACGGTGGCCATTGAAGTAAGGAACATTTTTCTCTGATATCCAACTGTGAACCTTGCGTTGAGGATTGGCACGTTTTCCTGTTTAAATGTGCATGGTCCAAAGACATCGGTAAACTTAAGGAAATATTCTTGCAATATTTTCTTGTAGGAGTTTGCCGTCATTTTCAATGTGGGAAAATCCAGATCAATTGTTCAAAACCAGAAAATCGCACCACACGCCATTACAACGCCTTATCGGCTATGGTGACGCTCCAGAAACCTGGGTTCCTTCCTTATACCACGAAAATAGTAATTATATTCGTCCGGGCCAACTTAATTGAATTTTTGCCTCAGAAAATACCAATTTTGTCCACTCTTCTTTCCACGTCATATTCTTCCTCTAAAATCTATTATATTGTGTCTTTGTATTGGATTTAACTGTGGGGTTTTCTACAATTTTTGGCACTTTAAATGTTGTGACCCACGAATAACACGTCTAATAGTGTTAAAACGCGCTGTTATACCACTCTTCGCCTTGATTTTAGCAGCAGATCGCTTGAATTTGAAGCCAGTCTGATTATCTTTCTTTGGTCTGCTTCTGTTGTGGCTCTTGACACATTTTTCCATAGTTTTCTTTATTACTAAGGTTCGACCAAACAATTTTCACACTTCTACTTATTCTTTTGGCAATTGTGCGTAGATGAAGTTTGTTTTCCGCGTGTACTTCTATTTTTTCATTTTCTTTTCTGCAGGGTGTAATGGTTTTCCGCGGCCCATATTTTCTTTGATAAAGCAATTATAATTTTGAATCTACAGTTCTTTTATCAGAAGAATATTTTTTCTTCGTACCGTAATCTATAGAGACAAAACGCACACTATTTCTATTCAAGTGGCGCAAAAATTCAGTGTTTTTAATGAAGTAATTAGAAAAGTGGTAAAAAATAACCTAATGGTATTTTCCTGAATTATTCTGTCCCTGCAGTTTTATTCGCAATAGATCCCTCTTTTAGGAACTAAAACCAAAAGGTGAATTTATAAATTAAGCAAAGCGCTAGACGCTCTGATATTAAAAAAAAAGTTTGTTTCTATTCAAGTGGCGCGGAGTGTATATATAACTTAAGTGTTAAATTCGGAAAGTTTCCTAATTCATTGAAAATTGCTGAAGTTATTCCTCTTTTTAAAAAAAGCAATCGTATAAAAATAGCTGAGTACAAGCCTCTAAGCTCCAAACTTTTTGAAAAACTTATTAAATAGCGTATGGTTTTATTTCTTGAAAAGACGAACTTTTTATCCGAAGATCAATCTGGTTTTAGATCAGTTAGATCTACGGACGATGCAAATTAAAAATTTTGTTGTTATCTATATAAGGGTATTAATGATAGTAAATGGAATTTTTACAGATATGACCAATGCGTTTGACATTGCCAACCACGAAATTCTCTTAGCAATCTTTATAACGCAGGTTTTAGGGGCCTTATATACAAATGGTTGAAATCGTGTTTGATTGGAAAGGGTGTTAGTGTGTGGGATTTTAAGTAATGCACTTAAGTTAAATAATGGTGTTCCTCAGTGTCCAGTTCTGGGACCAATACTATTTTTAATTAACAATCTTTATAACGCAGGTTTTAGGGGCCTTATATACAAATGGTTGAAATCGTGTTTGATTGGAAGAGAACAAAGGGTGTTAGTGTGTGGGATTTTTAGTAATGCACTTAAGTTAAATAATGGTGTTCCTCAGTGTTCAGTTCTGGGACCAATACTATTTTTAATTTACAATCTTTATAACACAGGTTTTAGGGGCCTTATATACAAATGATTGAAATCGTGTTTGATTGGAAGAGAACAAAGGGTGTTAGTGTGTGGGATTTTTAGTAATTCACTTAAGTTAAATAATGGTGTTCCTCAGTGTTCAGTTCTGGGACCAATACTATTTTTAATTTACATCAATTCACTATTTCACCAGAATTTTGTTTGGAATTCGAAGTGCCTTTGCAGATAACATAGCTTTCGACTATACTGAATCCTCATATTGATAAGGATTTGCAATTGATGAGAGCTTGGTTTGTACATCATAGACTGGTTATTAGTGAAAAAACTAAAGTTGTGTTTTAAGCTATCATTATTCCCACGGATTATGAGTTGTATGACTATCAAAAATTGGTTTTACCTTTGCATTTACATATGTGGCAATGACCCAATTCTTTCATACATACTCAGTGCTCTCCTAACTGCTTTAAAATTGAGCGTGTTAATTTCTTCCGTTTAAAAACCTAATAAAGTTTCCGAAGATATTGAATTCTCGATTTTCTAATAAAAAAAAAGAAAGGCAACCAACTGGAAGTTACCAGTGCGGGTCACACTAAGCATCTCCTTATTAAAAGAAAATCACCCCTCCCGCCCAATCAATACCAATACAATACATTTGTATTTATATACATATATAATATATGTACATAATTTATATACATATAATATAAGTATCAACTAATTATATTCTAAATGGTAGTTTGTATCACTTTAAAAGCTAAGTATATTTTTTTTGAAAATAGTTGCGTATTTAAAAATTCGTTCCAGGTTCAGTGGTTATGAAGTAATGCACTTTCAAAATATTTTCCACTACTTTTCCCATACAATTTTTATGGACAAAACAAAATAGCTGATGAACCAATGAACTTGTAATCGTTTAAATTTGTATCGCATTTTGGCCCAAAAGAAAACAATTTTTCAACATAAAAATGTGTTTTGATTAAAACATGCATAACGTCTCAAATTCGTAAAAGAATAAAAACATACAATTTTCTTTTACTTTAGCATAATAAAAGCTTATGCATATTTTTGTTTTTAATTTTTTTATTTTTTTTTTTTAAATACTAACTTCTTCGTTTATTCACACTTAAAAACTATTGTTTTTGTTTCAATAAATATCATCTCTTTTGTTTTTTTTTTCTTCTTCGTTTTACACCTATACATTATTTATCACTATCTTTGCTTATGAACATAAACAATGCAGTAATCGTATCTTGAGAAAGATGGCAACTAAGCATTTTTGTTGTTCGATTTTTGCTGAGTGATTATTATATAATAAGTCTCACAATTTATTCCTCCTTGGAATTTTTAACCAAAATGGCTTCTGCTTCGGACTTCGTAATGTCCTTGTCACCGAAACCCCATGTGGGATGTGATCCATCTCCGGTTCTCTTCACACGCCTCTCAATAACTTCCTTCGAAACAGTCTTAAGATCGTAAGCCCAGCCGATTTTTGCGAAGAAATCAATGAAGGCAGTGGTAATGTTCATGGAGTAGTTGCCCCATTCAGCTGTTTTGTAATCCCAGGGGAAGACATGGTGATAGTTATGCCATCCTTCACCCAAAGCGAAGATTGCAACTCCTACATTTTCTGAGGGATTGATGGTTCTGAAAAACACATGTATAAATAAGTTAACGGACTTCAAAGGAGAGAATTCATTTTTAACTTACGCATCATAGGATCTGTAGCCGAAAGCGTGTGCTGCACTGTTTACACACCATGTGGCATTCAACAGAATAATCCAACGGAACATAGTGGCAACAAACAAAGAATTCAAGAAACTCTCATTCCAGAAGTACATTGGGATCACGGTTGGCAGGATAAAGCAGGCAATTGGCATAAGTATCATGTAATGCCTAGAGATAGACGGAAAAATTAATATCATTCTTAAGGAAGTTAAGCTTCTAATTGAAGTTACTTCTTTTGGAACATTAGAATAGGATCAGCTTTAAGGTCAGAAATATCGAGTCCCTTGCCCTTGGCCTTGACGTCGGGATGTTTCTTGCACAACAACCAGCCGACATGAGAAAAGAAGAATCCTCGGGTAGCATTATGAGGGTCAGCATCGGTTTCTGAGAATTTGTGGTGCACACGATGATCACGTGCCCAATGGAAGGCTGCATCTTGGAAGGCAATTGTGTTGAAGATAATTAAAATCAGCCTCAGTGGCCATTTAGCTTTGTATGAACGATGAGCCCACAAACGATGAGCACCAGCTGTGATTCCAAGCATAGAAACGAAGTATAAAACAACAACTGTTGGACAAACAAACAAAATTAACACATTATAGATTTTTATTACCATTTGTAATTTATTATTTGCTTTTAAATAATGAGGTAATTAAGTTTATCAAGATTAATCGATTTCACAAGGAAAGAAATCTTTTGTTTTTCGAAAATTGAACACTACTTAAAAACAACATTACCCTAACGGTATGTGCTGATAACCGTACACCTAGGTGGAGATTTTTTTTGTAGCGAATAAAGACAAATAAGGTTTGATAACACATAAACAGGTGGTGCCAAATATATATTATGTAAGGTTTTACTTATTAACTTTTGGTAATACCTATATTTTTGTTGAATTAGATAAAACCCTTTCCACATGTTAATTTGCCACTTAGTAACGGAACGATGCAATAGATATTGATACTAAATTTTTACTTGTGATAGGTAGGTAGTACGTAGTACTATAGGTACGGTGACCATATTTCTGGGAGCAAAATCCGGGCCAAAAAGTAAAAAATTTAAAAACGTATAAAAAATATTATGTGGTCTTTTCATTCATTTTTATTTTAATACATATCCACATATTAAAGGAACAATAAAATAAATTAAAATTTCTTCACATCAAACCTAACGAACTTAAAACTAAAAAAAAAACTTAAAACTTAACAGTTTTATTTAATAATTAAAATAATTCAGTCTTCTGTTAACAATAAGTCTAAATAATTAAATGAAGATTATGTGAAGCTTTTTTATGTAAGGCTATACAAAAACATAACATTAACTCGTAATACACATTGAGCCAAGCTTACAACATACAAAATATTTTTCGTTTTCTTAATACTCTTGTGCTGAAAAAATGTCTCACAATTTAGTCGTTTCCTTTTAAATAATTTTTAAATTCATGGCACATATTATTCACTATTGAAAAAACCCTTACAGTGGGAGTATTAGATCCTTTAGAACCTCAACCGGGCAAACACAAGCTAAACTCGACCTCGACTCGATCTGAGAAATGTATACAAATTTCTACGAATTTTTCACCTACTGCCTTTTTGTTTTCAGTTTATTTTTAAATAATATCTAAACTTAAAAAAGATTTTAAGCAAACAAATTTATCGAACAATTGAGAGTCATTAATTCTTGGGTCGCTTCGCTTTTGGCTTACAAAAGCCAAACATGCTTCTATTTCTGGCCAGGACGGTATATTACGAAGAATTATTACCCAACTAAAAATGTCCACTTCTGTATGATCAATCCCACTGATTTAAATATATTCAAGTGTTATAAAATCGAAGGACATTTTCTTCAAATTTCTTTAAGTATCGTTTTGTGACAAAAAGATAATATTTGTTCCATTTGACCTGAAGTCTATTTAGTAACAACATATAGTAACAAAAGGTCACCAACATCAAAAGATATTTCTTAAAGTTTATTAAGTTTTGCTGAAAACAAAACAACCCTTGAAAATATTTTTAGCTTACTCCTTACTAAGCAACGAAGATAATGGTTGTACATATATTACGGACTGATGGCAAAATAAATTTAAAAAAAGTCATTTTTGAACCGATTTTAAGCGTCTCTGGGGCTTTTCAAAGAAGAATCGTAGTCCCTCTTTTATCATGTACAAAAATCACTAATCTAGGTCCTCGTTTTATACAAAAATCACAAAAACAGTCCAAAACCAAAGCTAGGTCATCGTTCTTACACAAGATTTACTTGTTGGTCTTTAACGTAGATATAAGATTTGAACGGATTTGTAAATAAATTAGTCCAAAATCAAAGCCTGGTATTCGTTTGCACTTTCATACATACATAAGTATGTACACATGTATATCAAACTTTGTTTTATAAAATATTAAACCAAAAAATCTGAAAATACGGGACAAATAAAGAAACCTGGGACACTTGTACGTCCCGGGTTTCTTAAAAAAAAAACCGGGACAGGCTATTGAAATAGGGGATAGTCTCGGGAAACCCGGGACAGTCCCGGGAAACCCGGGACGGATGGTCGCCGTAACTGTAGGTCACGTTATTGATACGTAAAAACATCTAAATCAAGATCTGATTCAAACCTACCACTTCGATTACCTATAGAAATAACACCTAAAATAGGTAGATTGATTACGTCTATCGGTTTGTATATGAATATGCGTTAATTATGTTTTTTTTTTCTATTCCTCGATACACAGCCTAACTGCTGAAGTGATTTTCTCAAACTTGGGATTAAAAGTTTAAAGGTAATTCTGTTTAAATGGAGACTTCTGGTATAAGCCTGTTGATGCAAAACGAAATTTGGCTGTGGTCTCCAATAAGACAACGAAATGATTCCGAAAAGACAGCGGAAAAACATTTATGGAGACTTACATAAATTGCATATAAATAAAACTAAATTTAACGGACAAAATCAAAGAAATCCATGCTGTAATGAAAAAAAATAAAAACGTGACCAAACCCAAATTCATTTTTCCTCACACAATTAATTCTGTGCGAAGAGTGTAGACTTCTCAAAACAATCTGTTATCTGTTAAGTTGGTTGAACAGCGTACTGCGGGACGAAAATCGCATCGAAATTTGTGATGTCAGTTTTGTATGGAATCAGCAGCGTTCTACGCTTATACAATAAGTCTCCATTCTCTTTTCGACGAAATCATAGACGAAAAATGTTGTCGTTATAATCTTTGTTTCTAAATCGAAATAAGAAAAATTATGCTTGAAGATTTGAAAAAGTCTCCATTTTTGTTGGCAGATAAGTATAAGCACAGATCATTAGTTGCGTGCGAAAAAATGACATTTGAGTTTGTTCGGGTTTGATTTGCTGTTTTTCTACATTACGCCATGACTTATTGTAGTTTGTATGTCAGTTGGTGAATGTCTCGACTTATATACCTTTACAGTTATTAAAATTATTTAGTACATAATTCTTTTTGAATTGAAAGACAATCCACCTAAGGAACATACAATTTAACCTTGACAGAGAATATTTTTGGAGGCGAAGAAGAGTGTTGTTGAAAGAGCCTACAATTTTGAGCACCTGATGATGTTTGAAATACTTTAGTACCATCACTGATTTTGGTTTAAATTTTTCTTGGTTTTAATTTTACAGCCTAGTGTTTTTTTTTGCCATGTTGTTCAAAGAACAGGTCTATATAAGTAGACTAGAGCTTTATAAGCATTTGGCTGGACATAATGCCAATAAGCCCTTCAATTTAATTATTTCTTTACAGTTTTTAAGTTTCCTATTTATTTTATAAAATTTTGGAAAGTTGACAAAAATCTCTAATTTTAGAATACTAGAAAATGATGTCAAAAAATGATGTGTCTTTGCAACGAGCACTTGATGTATGGGTGGATGTTCTGGAGGGAAATGGGTACCGCATTAGCGCGAAAAAGACCGAATACCTATGCTGTCAATTTTCTGATGCACACATTGAATGGAACAGTGCTTCCCAAGTGCGAAAAGTTTAAATATCTTGGATCAATGATCAATAGCGAAGGATCTTATGATGATGACATCAAACATCGCGTAAGCGTGGGAAAGTGATAGAAAAATACACCCTAAGCTGAAAGGAAAGCTCTACACGGCAGTTGTTTGTCCAGCGCTTACATACGGTTCACAGTGTTGGACAATGTACAAGAAGTATGAGAGTAAATTGACGGCAGCTGAAATGAAGATGCTTCGCTTGACAGCAATAGTGGCAAAGCGCGATCGACTAAGAAACAAGGGAACCCGAGGAAGCCTACACGTCAAAAATACCATCTTGGATAAAATACAGCATGACCAACTTAGCTGGTCCAGTTCAAAAGGCAATAGCACAAGACGTTCCAAAACTATCGCGGAAGAAAGGCAGGCGCAAAAACTCCTGGATGAAACAAATGCAACGACACATGCATTTAGTTAGTCTCAGACCTGGAACAATCCAATACCGGGTGGCCTGTCGACGTTTTCTGAGGTCAACCCGGCAAACCCCACAAGTGGAACCTGAGGTGTATCAGTTGCGTGGGAGAGTTGTGGTCCCCCTCGAGATCGCCGGTTAAATGAAGAAGAAGAAGAAGAAAATGATGTCAAATCAAAATGAACTGGCAAAGAGCTGTCATAATATATCTGGACAGATTTTTTTTAAATTAGTAAATATAAAGAACATACATTTGTATATATTTTAACATTTTAAGGAAAGTTTAGGTATTTGAAATTTTTTTTCTGTATCGATTTCTCCTGTAAAATATGCAGATACCAAAAACACAAAAAAAGGAATACTTACTAAATCCAATGGTCGCCCATTTAGCAGATGTCAGCATCAACCACAATCCATAGACTGCAGCCAAATGTAAGAAAGCAAAAATAAGAATATTCCTCCATACAAGCTCCAACTTGCGTTTCTCGGCCTTCTTCAAATTAACAATATCTTTGGCGAGTCCACCATCAACAGTTTCGGCATCACATTCGAATAAAACACCAGTAGTTTCTGGAGTTCCTTCAGATTTCAGCTCGTCTGTAGAAGCTTCTCCATGTTGTGTTGCTGAGGTGGCGTTTGGCGGCATATTTACAGCTGCGTAGCAGGTCTACAAGTTTAATTGCAATTTATTATTTTGTTTACTTTTTGAATCTTTAATTTTAATTTTATTATAAAATTTTATTATACAAGGGGTAAATGCAAAAGGTGTTCAGTGGATTTGGATTTTCTTGTATGTTGCACAAAAGTCAGAAGTTAATTTACACAATTTTTCAATCGGTTCAATTTTGTTAGATTTTGGAATCAGTTGATTTTTTTTATTCAGAAAAAGTCATGATTTTTTTAAATTTAATAAATTAATTCTTGGAAAATAGTTTTAACTTTTTTTTTGCAAATTCACTGGCACTCGTTCAATTGAAGTTATCAAGTCTTATAGAACATAAAATAAATTGAACAAATCCACTCAAGGATTAACTTTGATTTATTTAACACCCAATTAACTAACGAAGAAACAACATTTATTTTTACTGTTGGAAATACCTTGTGTGTAGAAAAAAGAAAATCACAAAGGTTCACTATGATTCTTCGTGTGGAACTGTGGAGGTATCGTCGCGCACTGTAATATAATTTATATTCGCCGGTATAAGAACGTTTGTAATGGCTTGAAACTCGAGGCAGAGGCACTTGGCACTGCTGTCTATTTAGCAGGTTAGTGCAGAAAAAACTTGTCGGACTAGATATGTTGTGTTTTTTTATACTTTTTCAAAGCTGCCCAAACACGGTGATTTATCAGTTCAGTTCAGTCGTCGTATATGTCTTATCATCGTTATCGTAATCTTCGGATGATTCGAGCGAATTTTATGTACCTTATCAATACGCAACAAAGGTTATTTGTTTGTTTTTTCTTTGTTAAGCGCTCAATACACAATACAATTATTGTACCGAATATCGTACAAGAGTTGAATCGCATACGACGATTGTATCGTGTGTGTAAACGAAAGTATCCGCTCTACCGAAATCGCATGGTCGAATGCTATCGAGCGAAAACAAGAGTTAGCTTGCGCCAGCTGCGATAGGGATCGTACCGTTTGTTTGACCAAATCAACTACCAACGAATGGAAGATGAAACTGAGGAACTTTTTTGACAGTTGATGAAATCGCGAGTTAATTGTATGGTCACTTGCGATATCGCTACCGATATCCTTACAACTCAAATCGGTACGATGGGTTGTATCGTGAATTGAAAGCTTTAGGTGTGAAAGGGACAGTTGTTATAATCATGTTATTTGTGTATGATTTGAATATTGAACTGTGATTAATCAAGGAGGATTTTTTTACTTTATAAAATTAGGTTTAATAGATGAATACAAATAAAGACTTTTTGATGTACAGCTTTGTGCAACGTATACATGTACCTACATACGAGTACCTACACAAAAACAGTTCATATGTACTTAATTATAATATAAAACTAAGTTCTAAGAGCATTTCATTGGTCCAGAAAAAAATCGATGCCACTTATGAATGTCATTTCAGCAGAGGCGTTCAAAATTAAACAAAACTTGGAAACTCTATGAATCTTTTAAACGTAAATATACTGGTGGAGGGTAATGAAGTATGACCCCCTACGGGAATTCAAAAGTAACACAGGAAATTATAGGAAATGTAAGTAATTTTGTATAAAGTAAACTTCAAACAAAACATAATTTCATGGTTTAAAACAAATTGGAAAATATCTTTACACCACTTCCTATACCTATTACGTACTACTATATACATAATATAGGTAAATAAAACCTAAGCCCAACCAACAAAAATCAGTAAAATGTAGTCTTCTTAATTTTTAATTTTCTCGACATAAAATTAAATATAAAATTGATTTAAAGTTTCTTTAAAGGAGTGGTCAGTAACCCCAACAAATCATAATCAAATACAAATGTAATTTTAAAAGTCAGTTTTTAATTATTTTGCTATGAAAATGCATTTAATTTATCATTAAATTTACTTGTTAATTTTTTAAGCATAATTTTTGCGGACAATAAGGAAGTGAAAAAACCACTTCAATTATTTAAAAAAAAAAATTTAAAAACAATAAGATAAAGAAAGCAACATTTTTGATTATTATTTTTGCGATTCATGTTTCTATATTTCATGATTAGATCTACATAAAACTTGATTAGGAAAGTATTGATTTAATTCGACGCATTTAATGTTTAACTTTTTTTTCATAATCTTATAAAATTATTCTTTTTTGTATCCGGGTATAGGTACCTACATATATAAAACTCACTTATAATATTTGACTTTTCATTTTGTTTTAACAACAAAACGAAATAAAGTTCGCAAACAAAAATGAATCGCAGTAGGTACATTTTGTTGTTATTAATAAAGGAGATTTGAAGCACAGTACACATATCTAAGGTATTATCAGGTGCAGCTTGTCGAATTTCAAGAAGTGTAAGTACACAGTAAATAAAAACAAATTTGTGGTGTTTGTTTGAAATTCAATTGTTTTACTATTGATTTTGACAACATGCGCAGAACTGAACGAAAATGAAAACGCTAGTGATATTACCTGTAATGTAATGTATCTTGGATTTGAAGTAGGTATGTATCGGTATACAAATTTTAAACTATGTATGTAGTTGCGTTATTATAGCTGAATATCGGCCTTATTACGAATCTAAGAAATTAGGTAGAATATTAAAAGCAATGGCGCAAAATTTTAGTCGATTTAGTAATGTTAAATCATTTTTAGTATGATACTAGATTAAAAACTATTAAAAAGTACAAGTGAGCTCAACTCCAGAAATAATTGTGTTTCGCCCAGGTTATCTGTTATACCCTACTTACTAAGCCACAAATCCTGGTCGATGTTTACTGACTCTTATAAAAATCACAGCAAGAAGAAGCTGTGAATTTTATTATTCTAGTGGAATTTGTTTAAATTCGTCAATATTTTAATATTTAAATTTCTTCATCGCATCGCACTATCTTCTAACACTTTATTAAAGTAGAAATCACCAAATAGCCATTTCATCTTTTTAAAAAAATAAAGAAACTATAATGTTTTCCTTAATAAAAATAAAATCGAAAAAGTCAAAATTAAAGTATTTATTGAAATTCAGACGAGTGATTCGGAGTGATGTGAATATTATTTCAATATAAATTCACTCTAGTTGAATCTTAGTTCAATGTTGAAATAAATAAAAGTGCCTCCGAATTTTTGCAAAATTATTAAAAAATTCAATAAAGTAAGAAAAGTGCTTATACGCCCGAGTGTACCACTGTTATATCGATCTTTTTTGTAGAGAAAAAACCACGGCATAATTTCTTTCACCGTAGATGCTTGCATAGAATCTTTTGATTATTGTTTTTATATGACAAGTGAGACATATGTGTGCCAGGTGTCATCACCTTTTCGTTTGAACGTATTTATATTGTGCTTGATGTACTGAAAACTTAGTCATCATTTTATAAAAAGTAATATAACCTTATTTAGGTTGGTTGTATTGTATTTATTTTGATTTCATGAAATTGGGCACTAAAAACTTCTATGAATTCATGTGCCATATGCTAAGATTATACCGTATATATCGCTGTAATATATATATGCAATATTATATACTTCCACCTCCCCCTCTTTATCATTTTGAAACCGATTGTACCAAAAACCAATTCGTGTATTTAGTTGGAATTCCTATATGCTATAAAGTGTTAAATTTTGTGTCGACACTTAACTTAGATTTTTATGAATACACTAGCTGACCCGGCAAACGCTGTTGTGCCATATAAATTATTAAAGCTGTTAAATAAGAAATAACGAATGTATTTTAAGTGTGTATTAATTTTTTAACGATGGATAAAATTGATCGAATGTATATGAATAGAACGATCGTTAATCGATGAAATGTAGCTCTTTGAACGAAAGTATGTGTTTGACGTTGATGCTGCGGCCAATAACAGTGCATGTTGGTATTCGATCAACGTTCGCGACTCTTCAAAATGTCGCAGCACTATATCGGTGCTGAATACTTCAGAAATATCGATGCAATCACGCATTTCATGGCATATCTCGTCATGGCATATTTGCGAGGATCGCAAAGAAATCGAACGTAGGTAAATATAAATTGAAAGTGAAATATTCAATTTGAAACTGAACGTGTGCTGTTGTTGTTGGGAGTCGCAGTTCTGATGTACCGGGCGGATTACATCATGCACGGCGGCAGGGGGCAAAACTTATTCGCCGTTGGGGATACGTGGAGGTTTGACCGTGTTTGGCGTTGCGACGCGTTGGGAAATGGTCTTCCTGACCCCAATATGATGACGATGACGGTTCATTATTAGATGAAGATAAAACCGGTATGTGGAGATGGGATCTATGGAAAATGAATTGAGCGCTGTAGACGATGACGCGGAAAAATTTAAAAAAGAACACCATACATATGCATTTTCTCAATTCAATGTATTTCATAAATGTAACTGACATATTCATTGTCTGAGCTCTTATTGAAAGTTAAATGGAAAGTGAAATAAGTTATATATTTTTTATCGTAAAGTAGACAATTTAAATAAAATAAAAAACCAATATTAATTTCCAAGAGCGATTGAGTGTACGATATTTTTTATCGGTCCGTCTTTAGCGCAACAGAAATAATCTGACCCGGCAAATCGTTGTTCTGCTAATTTCTAGTGAACATTGTGCGGTTGTTAAATAAATGTTTTGAATGTTTTAACGATCGATAATTGAAAGTGATAGATAAAATAGAACGCTCGTTTATCAATAAAATAGAACGCTAGCCATTTCTCTTTCTGTCATCGATCCCCTATCCACATATCCGTTTTGATCTTCATCAAGGGATGAACCGTGCGTCGTGCTGACATTGTCTAACATACAAAGAGACCAAATTGTTTTACTTACTGATGAAAAACGGTATGCCGATAATGTATTTGCTCCGAGACGTTTTTTCAATGATCAGTTAGTTATAGAGGAATAAATACCATAGCAATAGTAACAAATTTTTCTAATTCTAAAAATAAGTATCTACTATTTGAGGTTTAACTGACTTTTGAAAAATTGGCCATTAGTATTTTACCAACCTTTCACAGTCACAAAACACGTACATATTTCTTTTAACGGGTTGCAATGGCACAGTGGATATAGAGTTTGACTGGATAACCTGGACTTGTGGGTTCGAGGCCCAGTCTAAGTAGCGTTCTTTTCTATATTCTCAAGTTTCAACTGGATGACACCCGTGGAATTTCATGAGTTAATTAACATCTAAATCACAACCCACTGTTAGTTAGTTAGTTAGTTAGTTAGTTAGTTAGTTAAGCTGATTTTATTTAACATTTCGTTTAAAACATATAATATTTACAAAATCAAATATAGCATGGCTTTTCCGTCTGCCAGACGGCACAACCCACTGTTCCAACAAAAAATATTTCCTTTCCTTCTATTCCTTCTAACTAGTGCCGTGCATTGCATTTAAAAGACCTGAGGTCTTACAGGCACAAAGTTAAATTTATTAAATTATTTTTAAAAATTAAAATAAATCGTACACAAATTTGTACACATTGTTATGATACATCACAAATGCAGAACATAAATGTCAAAATGAGGCGACACTGAGTTCGATAAGGTGGATGTAGTGACTAATCTGTCATTCAACAACAAAAAAATTTCGTTCTGTTTGTTAAATTATTTGAATATTTTTCATACAAAAATCGCAATATTAAAAACAATATTCCGTCATAAAAATAATCTGGATAGGGACACGCTAATCACCTAGCGGTATAAAATATACTTTAAAACCTATTCTCATGTCTTCCAAATATACACACAAAATTTCATAGAAAATAGGTCGATCCGTTTAGGAGGAGTTCTACCACAAACACCTTTCTCTCCACGGTTGTCTTGCGCCCAAAAATATCATGAATACGAATTTTAATTATTTTATTTAAAAACTTTTTTTTTGTTGTCTATTGTAAAATCATTTTGTAAAACAATAATTATTCATACAAAATTTTGAACCGAAAATAGCAACTTTATATATTTAGAATTACGTATATAGAATTGAACATTACGTATCTACATATACATAAAGGTACCACACTCATGATTTGGTGATAATTTATGCAGAAAAACCTTCCTCTGTTTTAAGTAGGTACCTAACATACGTATTGTTTTTTGACAGAGAATTAAAATTCTGTCCCACATTAAAGGGTAAGTGCCCTTTATGCAGATGCAGATATCTGATACAATTCTGAAATCTGAAATTCTATTGGCCCCCTTAAACAATTTTAAATGTTTTTTTTTTTTTATTTGTTCACTTTCAAAAACAAATGTTCGATTTTTAGGGAAATTTCAGTTTGAGCTTTGAACTTCTGTGTTTATGTTTTGGCTTAGGCTTAGGGAGAAAAAGTAAGATTGTATGTAGAACGAACCGAATTTGTGAAATATAAGTCGTATATCTAATGTGACTAATTCTGGATTAACAAATTAAAAGAAAGGTGTTTGTAGGTATATTGGAAAAAGTGAACCTACTTTAAATTGGAGTAAAATAAAAATAAATCAACAATAAATTATTCCTTATAGTGACCTTTTGGTTAACAAAAGTAGACATGCACATTATGTGCCTACGTCTTGTGGACTATCCACATCATGATTTAGGGTGCATTAAAAATTCTACTTCACCCATTGGATTACTGCCGACGAAAGCAGACGTAAATCCCTAAATCCGTATATTTCAAAGTTTATTTCCAAAAACTTAATTGGTTGGACTTTGCAATAAAATTCAAAGAAACCACAGAAATTAAGAGAAAAGGAACAGACATGCATCTTCTGCATTTTTTCCATTGAAGGGAAATGCAGTTTTTAAACTTATTGGGGCGTATTCATAGTCATTTTAGAGCTGTGTCTATTTAAACATAGGTTTAGTTGAATTTTCTGACGTTGATTCTATTTTTTTAATTTGTAATTAAAATCGGTCTATATTCATTGAGCAAAAATTATTTTTAAACTGTAGTTAAGTTAAACCTGGGTTTATCTGCGACTATAAATATGCCCCATTATCTTTGGACTGTCACGCTGGAGGTCTGGGTTCACTTCCCAGCCACGTCCACCTAAAAAATAACTAAAAAGTTTTTTTCAGGGCTACTGCCTCTTGCGAGAAATCGACAAATCCTCCAAGAGTATAACTTGTCATTAATAAGTGCTTCTCGTCTAGCCGTTCGGATTCGGCATACAATTGTTGTCCCTTCCATTCCTGTCGACACGCGCACACATGAATGGTTGCGAGTTGTTAGTCACTAGACGCTGGTTCTTCACGAGCTGTTGCAATTTATTTAAGGTGTAAGTAGTGGGGTTCAAGAGGTATTTGGCAAAAATTCAGAAAAAAGCAACAATGTAATTTCGTAATAGAAGCTACAGCACCTATTCAACAGTAATATGACATACATCGTTGAAAAGTATATAAGAAGCATACCTACTTTATTTCCTTATATGCCGTTAATCTGTAAATCATGCGATTCAAGAGGTATCTGTGCCTTAAAATAGGCAAATAGAATAACGGCGCAATTCTTCACTGGAAATGGTCCACCCACTCAACAGTTATGTGTCATACGGTTTTGAAAAGGGTTTTGCGTGTGAATCATTTCGTTATATGGCCGATAATGTCAATAGATTCACCATTAAAAAGTACCTTGAAATCATGTGACATAGAATGTGACATAGAATGTGCCAAAAAGTGATTTATTCCTTTTTATGCACAGGAATCTTCCCCCCTCTCCTCCTCAAAAAAACACCCTTCCCAACATGATATTTTTATAAACTCTTTTAATTCTTCATTCTTATGAGGGAAGGATTTATTATTATTTTTCGAATGATTTTGTGTATTATTTTGTCTGTACTATAAGTCTTGTTTATCACCAGACAAGTTCAGAATTCAGGGGCCGAATTACCGCATCAGTGAGTGAGCAATACGTTACTGAATTATCTGCTTTTGGGATTCCTTTTTAAGATATCGAGTAAAGTATGGAGTATCGAATTCGATTTTTAGCATTTCCTCGTCAGTCAACGAGTGTTTTTTCACACGATATATGCTAGGTAGAAGAGTGAGCAGTAAAATGGCAGAAAAATAAAATTATTCTCTTTTATGCAAGTATTTCTCCACAATATCAATTAATGGTCTTTCAGGGTGAATAACAATAAATTAAACATCACCCCGAAAACTGTTCTTTCTTGATTTTATGGCACAATAATTCGATTTACCCAAAAAATATTTTTGGCCAAATTAAATTCCAAAGGCTAATGTAAACAAAACATGCGCCCGACACAAGCAGCTGAGGCAATCGACCAATGAAAAGTTAAAAATATTGACGTTTAGGAAAATGTACTAGAATTATCCAAGTATATACGAACTCAATTCGATACGTGATACTTCGTATAACATCATGTGATTACTCGATAGTTCGATAACTTGTAAAAGTTCCTCACTCGTTCACTGAAGACGTAATTCGGCCCCAGATTAATTTGATTTCTTTAAACAAAAAACGCACATTTCTAATCCGCCATTTCAATATTTTTTGTTCTGTTTCTATTTAGTTCCTCCTTTTTCAGTGTAATACAGTGTTGCCGCTGAGATATTTGAAAAAGTCGCAAAAATAATGGGTTCCGGGAAAAAAGTCGCCTTTGAAAAATTATTTAATATTTCGCCAAAGCAAACGAAATCCTTATAAATTGCGCAAAAATAGAACATATTTGCGTTGTATTAAGTTTTAGTTTTATTTAAATAATTATCAGGTGCAAAGGAAATATGTTCTTACTCTTTTAATTTAATTTTAACAAAACAAAATTCAATTTGATTAAATTAAATTTATTTTTTAGACAGGTACATACATACATAGGGCGAGTTCGTAATCGCAGAAATATGCGGCAGATCTGCCACATGCCTGCTTAGCCTCTGCGTATCGATTTTATTTTTCTTCTGCCCGTAGAATGCAAGCAGGCGGCAGTTTTTTAATAAATTTGGGTTCGTAAACATCGCAGCGCAGAAAATTATTTAAAAAAAAATCCGATTATTAAAATAAGGCGATTCTAGGGCTTTTGGGTGACATTTGGAAAGAAATATTCGTTGGTAGACAAATATCGTGATGGACTTCGAAGTCATTTTATATATAGGGTGGGTCAATCACAAGTTTCTTTTTAAAAATGCTATAAAGTGAAAAAAATTTAATTTTGATCATGTATTATGGCTTTATTACTAACAACAAACATGCCGATGCGGCTAATTGACATTGCAAAGACGGCTGATAATACGATTTTGGAATCGATTGTGGTATGGGCTGTGTGGCATGCGGCGCACCATCCTGCATGAACCAAACGTTGTCCAATTCCATGTCATTAATTTTAGTAAAAAAAAGTCGGTCAACATGGCTCTGTAACGACCATTGTTGACCGAAACGTTGTTCCCAGCCTCGGTTTCGAAGAGAAATGGTTCAATGATGCAACCTCTCCACAATCTGCACCAAACTGTCACTCTCTATGGATGCTTTGGGTTCTCGACAGTAATGTGTGCGGGTTTTCCAAGCCCTAGATGCGGCAATTTCGTTTGAAGCCGCCGAGATGAAAATGCGCCTCGTCTGAAAAGATGATTTTCACACGGCACGGCACTCATTTTGGAAATAAGTTTTCAATATTTCAAAATGTTGTTCAAGCGTGAAGCGACTCGGAGGTATAATACTGACTTCCCATCAAGATTTCGGTTGGGAAACAACTGTCAGTGTAAAAAATAACATATGATTCAAAATTAAACCCCTAGATGGCCCACCATGTTTTCCTGTTTTAATTTTTATTCTTTTTTTCAGCAAAAATTATTTTTTTTTCAGCAGAATTTTTTTTCCTGCACAAACTGCCCGACGCCAATTTGATTTCTGCGTACTTTTGATGTTTACGAACGTAATTTGTTTCGCAGGCCTGCTGAAGTCAGATTTCAATTTTTGTTTACGAACACAAACTTTGCAGATCTAAGTTATCCAGACGATTACGAATTCGCTCATACATACACCTATATTTCAGTATCACTTTTTTTTAATGAACAAATAAGTTAAATTAATTAAAATTAACTTAAGTATAAGCTTAAACAAAGAGATCAGTGTTCAGTCAATCTACATCAGTCAAAGTTAAAAATAAATAAATTTACATTCTATTTGCAGAATTTTCTTTAAATGAGAATATTAAGTAAATTTTAGGAATTATTGCACACTATTTATAATGTAAACTCTTAGGCTTTTATTTATATTCGAATTTGAATTGCTTTTGAATTGCTTTTGAAACTATCTCTGTCATTTCTCTTTCTTATTCTGATAATTAAAAAAAGAAAGAAGTACAAATGTTGTTGAAGGGAAAACCAGATACATTTCAACTTGATTCCGTCCTACAGATTGAAATTCTGTGACCTGTTAAAGGAAGTTGGAAAGTTTTTATCAACCGAAATGAAAAGTCTTCTACAGATGGGGTCAAAAAGTCGCCCGATTTCAGAAAAGGGTTCAAAATAGACACTTTTTTAAAAAGTCGTATCCTGGTCGCACGGGGCAAAAAAAAGGGTCCGAATGCGACTAAAGTCGCACAGCGGCAGCACTGGTGTAATATTTTCCTTGCTTGGCTTTTGCTCACTATGTTTGGTTTTTGGTATTTTTTGGTAATTTCCTTCTGAACTCTTAGCACACGCTCTGAACATGTTCCAAACATGCTCTGAATAAAAAATAAACACAAATTCTAATCTCTGAGCGCTCTGAATTAGAAAAAAAAAAAAACACAATTGAAATTTGTTCGCTATATACAGGGTGTCCCGTAAGTAATGGATAACCCTGAAATGCCGCATAGTAGACTTTATGACCGTCCTGAAAACTGATAAAAAAAAGTTCTATCCCAACCACAAGAAAAGTTATATGCATTTTTTTGTTCAGTGCATTATTTTTTTTCTTACTTTACATTTTTGAATACCACGACTACAAGTGAATGAGTTCTATCATTTTTTTTTGCACGAATATTTAACATTACTTGTGCCAACACATAAGTAGAAGAAAATTATTATAACTGTTGAACTTCTTAGAGAAAAAAATTATTTAACATTGAATTTCAACGCAAAATGTGAAAACAAATAATTTTTGAAAAAGTTAAATCATAGCTGGTATAAAAAAAATGCATGAATACCTGAGTAGCCAACTATTTTAAAAATATGCGCGTTAAATGCAGATTTCAAAATGGTATTACTTATTATTATATCTAGAGTCAATAGCAAGTTATTGGTAAAAATCTGCAATACTAGAGTAAATTTAGCAAAAACAAAAGTTTTCAAAATTAGCACAGTAAACGTGAAAATAATACCAAGCATTGAACATAGCAGATTTTTGATTTATTGGCTGTTTCTACGATGTTGTCCTAATGATAAATCCAAGCTTTCAACTTCTAGGGCCGAATGCATTATTGATAAAAATGTCAAAAAAGTGCAAAAAACGGTTACATTTTCGAGCTTGTTTTGAATTTTACCTGTTCTATTGGGCTTTAACAAACCCATCAAATATTTTGTTGGTTGCTATTTTTTATTTGTTATTTTCTCCAAACAAAAAGTCTTCTGATTCAATTTTAATTGTGTTTTTTGAATAGTAAATTGTAAGAACCTGAGAAAGTGAGAACGCATAAAATCGTAACTTTTTTAAATTTTGAATTAAAGTTTTTGTAATTTGATCTTAATTCATAAGATTAAGACCACGACGAACACTTATTTATATCGTTTTTATTGTTCATTCTTCAGAAAAATTAACGGTCTAAATAGCTGTTTTCCTGAACCTGCTTTTTGATAATTAAGACGTTTGATTGAACTTTTTCGATGCCACGTATTCTGTATTCTGCACAAGAATATGTAAACATGCATTTCATTTATGGAGAGTGCAGAGGCAACGCAAACGAAGCTGCGACTCTGTATAGGGAAAGGTACCCTAACGCACGTCACTCGGATTATCGAGTGTTTATTAGAGTCCATAGCTGTTTCTCGGAAGGAAGGCTGCCTGGTAGTGGTGTTGGTGGTGCTGGCGTGGGACGACCCCCTCGAGGAGATACCGAAGACTTAGTGCTTGCGAAACTTGACCGAGATCCTACAGTATCAATCCGAGCAATAGCACGACGCACTGGAATCGGAAAGACGACTGCGCATAATGTGCTAAGTAAATATAAATATCATCCCTTTCACCTTACACGGGTGCATACTCTCCAGCCGCAAGATTATGAAACGAGAATGAGTTTTTGTCGACATAATGATAATGAAAATTGAAGAAGATCCGCAGTTTTTTGACAAAATTCTTTGGAGCGATGAGTCGACATTTAAAAGAGATGGCTACACTAATCTCCATAATCTCCACTTCTGGGCACTACAAAACCCAAACATCATGAGGGAAGACAGGTCCCAGTACCAATTCAAAATAAACTATTGGACTGGGATTCTCAATGGGAAAATAATTGGACCCTTTGAGTTGCCGGGGGTTTTAACTGGCCAAGGTTATTTGGAGTTCCTCCAAAA
Organism: Melangyna quadrimaculata; assembly: GCA_949320155.1. Taxonomy (NCBI): domain Eukaryota; kingdom Metazoa; phylum Arthropoda; class Insecta; order Diptera; family Syrphidae; genus Melangyna; species Melangyna quadrimaculata. The sequence goes on from OX439483.1 coordinate 480,122,863, forward strand.
GGATCTCCCAACCTTGCTGGAAGAAGTGCCTCAAGAACTAAAGGAATCCCATTGGCTTCAAAATGATGGTTGTCCAGCACACTATGCTATGCCTGTGCGGGTATATTTAAATGCCAGATATCCAGGCAGATGGATAGGACGTCTGGGACCAATTTTATGGCCACCCCGTTCACCAGACCTAAATCCACTTGATTTTTTTGTATTGGGGATGCATTAAGGAAATCGTATACAGCAAGCCGATCAGGTCTTTAGAGGAGCTAAGAAATCGTGTGGAGGCAGCTGCATTACAAATTTCTGAGCAAAACCTTGCACGTTCACTAAGACGTTCATTTATTCGGAGGTGCAGAACCTGTATAAGAGTGGGTGGAAAACAGTTTGAGCATTTGCTTTAAATAAAAAAAAAAATTAAAAAATTATCTATTTTTGTTTTTGTTTTCTAACTAAGTGATCATGTGATCAAAAGCTGGTTCAAAAACTTTTTGTTTAGAGAAAATAACAAATAAACTAATAGCAACCAACAAAATATTTGATGGGTTTGTTAAAGCCCAATAGAACAGGTAAAATTCAAAACAAGCTCGAAAATGTAACCGTTTTTTGCACTTTTTTGACATTTTTATCAATAATGCATTCGGCCCTAGAAGTTGAAAGCTTGAATTTATCATTAGGACAACATCGTAGAAACAGCCAATAAATCAAAAATCTGCTATGTTCAATGCTTGGTATTATTTTCACGTTTACTGTGCTAATTTTGAAAACTTTTGTTTTTGCTAAATTTACTCTAGTATTGCAGATTTTAACCAATTACTTGCTATTGACTCTAGATATAATAATAAGTAATACCATTTTGAAATCTGCATTTAACGCGCATATTTTTAAAATAGTTGGCTACTCAGGTATTCATGCATTTTTTTTATACCAGCTATGATTTAACTTTTTCAAAAATTATTTGTTTTCACATTTTGCGTTGAAATTCAATGTTAAATAATTTTTTTCTCTAAGAAGTTCAACAGTTATAATAATTTTCTTCTACTAATGTGTTGGCACAAGTAATGTAAAATATTCCTGAAAAAAAAAATGATGGAACTCATTCACTTGTAGTCGTGGTATTCAAAAATGTAAAGTAAGAAAAAAAATAATGCACTGAACAAAAAAATGCATATAACTTTTCTTGTGGCTGTGATAGAACTTTTTTTTATCATTTTTCAGGACGGTCATAAAGTCTACTATGCGGCATTTCAGGGTTATCCATTACTTACGGGACACCCTGTATATTATATTTATTTTATATTTTAATAATGGTTAATTGCTTTTACAAGCGAGAACAGAAGGTCTCCCTGAATTTCTAGTATCTCAAGTCTCTTGAACCGTACAAAATGTCACTGATTAAATACAAGCTCATAAATTCATTTATTTATGATCCGTTTTTAGCTTCGGTGATAAAATAATTCATAATATGTAATACCTGTTGCTCAATTACCTAAAGAAATTATAATTAAATATACGAGCAATCTCAATTTCTTTGTTTTCCTCTCATTGACATCCAAAAAGTTGAAATAAATTGGATTTTGGACCCTTATGAAAGGGTACACTTTTTGAGTGGATGTAAATTACCAACGAAAATATTTATCAGCCAGACAATTATTGCGTGAAAAAATGTGCTCTTAGAGGTAAAAAATTGTTTACTCATATCGTCTTAACATTCCCACTGAACTTTGGATCATGACTATTGTTCATGGAATGAATTTTGACAACGATGTGATAGCTCATTTTTGTTGAAAGCTGTTTCACCAATATTATGCATAAAGTTTACAAACCTAACAGAATAGGTTAATATTTACCTACACCTACATTCCTACATATTATTTATATTTTTGCAGAAGACTTTAGACCTTTGGCACAAAGATAAAGAGAGATAGGTAGTTATCATACCCAAAAATAAGTCAGAAGGTTGAACAAATAAAATTAAACAAAAAATAAATGTGTACCTGCTTTTTTTAGATTTGTTTTTCAACTAAAATATTAAAATACCACTTATTGGGAGGCACAACATTCTCATACATTTAATAGTTTACCAATACATACGAGAACATGCTATAAGAATTAAACTATCTACCTAACATAATATGAAAAATATGAATATGAACGATTTGTCAGAGATAGTGTTTAGACAGATAGGTACCTATGATATTTTGTTTATATCCATTAAATTTCACTTATAGGGTAAGCCACGTCATATTACGTTATATTGATAAAATAATAATTTAACAAAAATTCTAATTTTTCATGTATTAATATCATAAGGACAGATATTTTCTGAGCGGAAGTGAATGGAGATTGGTTAACACATCACTTGTAGGTAAATGTAAGTATACCGTACCTATATATTATTTCAAGTTGGAATGAAGTTTTACCCGCTTTATAAGCATGGTTGAAATATCGAGTTTTCCAACTCATGTTTTTCCGCAAATGAGTTAAGCAATCATCTTTCAAACCTTCATCATCTTTTGTTGTCAAACATGATGCAATTACTCCAAGAGTATTCATGCAACGTCGAACAACCATCGTAAATGGCGAAAAGTTTACAGTTTGTATGGAAATCTTAAAAAGTAAAAGTCTTACAACCATCCGATTTTCAGTTTTTCACTCAGCCCAATTCTAAATATTCCCCGGGAAAATAGCTCCCCGGGAGATTTGTTCCCCCAAAATTAAAATGCTCGTCACATCAAATATATTTAGATTTTTCATTTTGTGGACATTAAGAATGACAGCTTTTTTCTCGAAGTATTATTTCTCATATTCGAAGTTTGCTTAGATTAAGGAAAAGCGAATACAATTCCCGAGAATTTATAGTTTAGCAAAAGAGAGTTGGGAAAAGGGAATTTTTAATTAGAATTGGGCTGACTATGATTTAATAAGAGCATTAAATTTTTAAAGAAAAAAAAATTACATAATGACGTGAAAATTTGAAAAAAAAAGTACTTTGAACATTTTTTTTTTCTTCAAAATTTTGAGTTGAAAATTTATTTTCAAAAACTGGAAATGAAAGAACTTCTGACTTTACATACCAAATAAAAAGGCATTTTAAATCTTACCGTTCTTTTTTCATAATTTATACCCCATTCGTTTTAAATCTTTCGGGTACTTTAAACTGTCTTGGACACACGGATCTATAATCAGGGGATCAATATATTAAGGGCGGGGTAAACAAATTTTTTGGTTCATACAATTATTCACAAAGTTGATTTTTTGTGATTTTCGAAATGCTATTAGGCATTTAAGCCGCCGTCGCCCAGGGACTCCAAGACTTCCATTTCTTTCATAAGCCTTACCACACCTTTCGACTAATATACTTTTTTTCGGTTCACTTTCACAACACAAAATTTGCTGTGGGCTCGTAGGCTTTAAAGATCAGACATTTTCGTTAACTTATTCTAAAATTACTATGGCACTTTATGTGTCCCAATTTGTAAAAAAAAAAAAACAAAAGGAGTTTAACTTAAGTTCAGTTTTGAAGGTTTATTAAAAGGGCTGATCTATCATTTTTAAAGAAAACAATAAAAATCACAAAAATAACAACTTAAATATTCTATCAGAACCTCCAAAAAAATAAATGATAGACATTGCCGCCAGAATCCAATAAATCGCTGGACTAAAACTGGGATCACTTTGCTTCTACAGACGATAGCTGACGATGTAAAAAAACCCCGAATACTGTGAGGTTTGCCAAAATAAATATGTATGCTTTATATTTCAAAAATGTATTTCTTTTAGAAATCAATAGTTTATAAATGTCACCTTAAAATTGCATACAAAATCCAGTCACCGCCAACATCGTCTGGTTGTGCTTTCGTGGAAAAATGAGGCACTTTTAAAGTAGGTATAGCTTCTTATCATAATGATGACGAAGAAATTTAAATATTAAATTCACTACTGTTTTAAGTGGAGTGAATGAAGTACCTTCTTATCTTTCAGTAAGCAATTGGAAAGGCCAAAAGTGTTTCCGAGTACATTCACTCAATTTGCTCCCAGTTTGGCTAGCCGGAACAAATCTTTGGTGCTCGGAAGAACATGCCTTAATTGTTTCTTAAAACGAATAACAGTTCTCGCTCTGCAGTGCATACCATTTCGAGAAACCCGAAAGGCATCACTTTGATCGAATTTTACATATAGTCCATTTCAATTGTACAAAATCTTACCTGACCATCGTTTGTTTAGGGGGGTCAGTGTGCGTATACCACATTACTTTTGAGGCCATTTAGACGCTATCTTGGAAAAGTATCTGAAACCGTTTTTTGCGATATCTTCAGATCCGTTAGTTAAACAAAAAAAAAAAACTAAGTTTCCATCTTTTTTAGAGGATTTCATTTTCTATAACTTTGATTAGAAAGTTTTTTTTACCGTTAAATCAATTATTCGTACAAAAAGTTATAATTTGAATAAGATGAACATTTTCAAGAAAAATTTAATTATATGGTACTTATAGGTACTATAGGGGGTTTTGGAAAAGTCGAACTCGAGATAATAATTTATATTCAAGAATTCAATAATTCACATTACGATGATAGAGTACGCGAAAAAAGTGAGTCTCACAATTCTGTCTATCAGCCTTAATGGCTTAAGCGGTTTCTTCAAGCTTTATAGACTTAAGGTTTTTAGGGGATTCCTTTAGAAGGGAAATTGAAATGTTCATGGCTCGAAAAATAACGGTACGTGTACAACGAAAATACGAAAAGTTATTTATCTCACAAACGGCTCTAACGATTTTGATAACAACAATTTAAATTACTTTTTGAGGTAAGCTAAACATTTTGGTAAACTGTTATTAACGATACCTGTCATAGAACACATTTTTTTGACACTAAAATTTCTCGTAAATGGCTTTATCGATTTTAACCAATTTCTGTATAAAAGAGGTCTTTACAGTTGTCAACAATTCTTAATACAAATTTTCTAAAAAAAATATTTTTGGATTTTTTAAAAATTATTAAATTTTTATTTTTGAAAATTCACTGATTTTTTTTTTTAATTTGGTAAAAAATTGTATTTTATTAAATACTAAAAATGTGTTGTACGATCCAATCGTGCAGTTTGTTTTTCCCTTAATTGAAAAAAAAAAAACTTTTATGTAGATATTTGTATTCCAATTTGTATTTTCAAAAATGGGTTCACACCAAGAGGTTTCAATTAATCTTTTTTTTATTGATATTTTTATATATGTATGTAATATTATTGGTTATAACAGGGTGATTCGCCAAAGATGTGACAAAAAGCTAAAACGTGTTGGTTGGGTCGAAAATAAGATAAAATCATGTGAAGGAGAAAGGGGGATATCTTGTATGCGTTGCGGAGTCAGAACCGTTATTAAGAAAATAGATACAAAAAATAGATAATTAAAAGTTCTACAGTTTTTGTTTAAACATTTTCTTACGATTTTGGTGAAAACAAAAATATGAACAATAAAAAAATGCACCTCTAAAATTTGTCACAAAATGCACTGTTACTTTGAATCAATAGAATTTGTGGGAAAAATTACATACATTTTTTGATATAATATTTTTGTTCTAGGATCAAAAATATGTGAGTTAAGTATGAAAATGTGGTCTTTCGAAAAGATACCAAAGTCAAAGTTCATCACCTCGGATTTGTTTCCCAGAACACCATATACATATAATGAAATCTTAATGCGCCGTACTAAAAAACTAAGAAAAATCCGAAGTTAGATGTAATTTTAATTTGTATGGTTTCCTCATATCGTATAAAAAGTTGAAATAATATTGAATGTTTTATTTTCTTTTGAATTTCAAAAAGTATTTTGCATATTGACTCTAGCTCCAGGGCATTAAGGCAAAAATAAAAAAATTAAACTAACCCTCCCTTTTCCAAACTACTTGTCGCACATTATGTATGAATATTGTATATACATTGTATATATGAGGCTGTGAGTGCAAAAGTGGCGTAACCCTGTTTTGAAAAATTGGCTTATTTTGTCTCTCATATTTTTGTCTTATTGCCAGTTTGTTCACAGCTTTCATCAATGACAAGTGGAGCTGGGAAATCCACAAATGTTATTGTTTATGAACTTTAAAAAAAAGTCAAAGTATGAGTTGCTAATCATGGATATCACTAATTAGCCAAATTTTGTTTGATAAGCGTTAGTTAAATGAAGCCTACGGTCGTCACATACTCAATTTAATCCACTACACTTTGAACAAACTGGCCCTTTGGGAGATACATTATTTTGAACATAATTTAAGATTATTGAATATATAAACTTTCCAAACAAAAATGTAAAATTACTATTTGAAAGGCATAATGTGCTTGTTTTAGTCGATTTAAACCCAATTAAAAAAAGTGGGTAACGCCACTTTCACACTCACATCAGCCTTATTATATAAATAATACCTTTCTGAATTATTATTTGCATTATTTGCAAAAGGTGGTCCAAAACCGATTTCCATTCAAATTAATATTTTGATTTTGACTTTATCTAAAGTTAATTACAATTTTGTAAACTAAGGGGTGGAATTATCATAAAAAAATACGTTTGCAATAAAGTTCTGACCAAAATGAAACAGAAAATTGGAAACGTTACATGTTAAACTTTCTTCAAATGAGAAGGCGATATGAACAGGTAGGAAAAAAAGGGAGCCGTTGAAGGTTTACCAAAATAATAATTAGCTCAGGAATTTTCTTCATCCAACACCCAACGATACAACAACGAGTTCAATTAAAAGAAACTATTCAAAAAAGTTGAATATGGCTTGATGATAAGTATGTATGTATATCATCCAGTATTCCTGCTTCCAAAAGAACAGTCGCAGAATGTAAAAGGTAGACCGCTTTCACACATGGAAACACACGATAAACAGAAATAAGGTATGCTCATTAAAGGCCTTCCACACTAGCCCACTGTGTATTAATACATGTCAAAAAAGTGGGAACAAATCATGTAGAACAGTGTGGAAACAAAATATGAATGCCCAGCCTACACAACCCGACATTCTATCCCACACGATTTGACATGTGTTAATACATGAATAATTTTAGGAACAATTCTAATTCTATCCCACATTCTATCACACTTTTTTTAGGTTAAGGTAAAATACAAGCAAGTGTGGAAGCAAAATATGAAAAGTCATTACTTTCACACAAATTTGGCAGTCGCGTGGAATTCTTTCCCACTTTCAATTTGACATGTATTAATACACAGTAGGGTAGTGTGGAAGGGCTATAGATACACCCAATTCGCCATCTTGCTTATGCTGATGTCATCGTCATCTGCTAGTTAGGCAAGCGAGATTGTTTATTGGAAGTTTTCAATTGGTTTTTGTTATTTTATTTGTTTTACAGTTTAAAAAGTAAATTTTAAAATTTGGAAATGGTTGTGTGTGCTGTTTTGGGGTGGAATAATACACCGGACAGAAAAAACACAGTGAACCAAAATTAAAATACATAATAACTATTTCTTGAAAGACGCTTAAATGTGCAAATTGTGGATTAGTGCTTGTGGGAATAAAAACGGTTATACTTTAAACTTGTTTATTTAGGACATTTAGTTGATAGTGACTATACAGTTAAGGATATGCTTTTAGAGTAGAGCTTCAAAGAAAGAATCAGTACCAAGACCCTTATACATCCTGCAGCTTTAGTTGGTGCATGAAAAGTTGGAAGGTGGACTTAGAAACCAAGTGATACATGCTTTGAAAATGTTATACTTTTATAGCCATATTAATAAAAACAGGGCTTAACTCACCTGTAACTTTCGAGCTCTCGCGAGAGCGTGTATTAAGAGATAAATGGTGAATTAAAACTCCTTGTTGGCTTAGCTAGCTAGTAAGTGGCAGAAATCTAACTCCTAGTCCATCACGAGTTAATAATTATAACTTGCCGCTAGCTCCGTTTATTAATATGGGGGTTAGAAAACATTTTTATTAAAAACAATAAGGAACATAATACAGAAGGGAAATTCCTGGAAAACTATTTAAAAAATGCTGAAGCTGTGCATCTAGACTAAGTGCAAAAAGACTATATTTCTTAAGTGTACACTGTATTTTAGAATTAACCATTTATACAAATTATTTGTAGGTGAAATTAACTGTAAAAAAAGAAAAAATACAAAAATAATCTAATGAAATGGTATTCTTTTCTTCTATCTTATATTCGAACCAGATGACGATGACATCACACCACATCTGCCAAAACGCAATGAGCATACCTTATATCTGTTTATCGTGTGGAAACAGAGTTGCCAGAAACTAGCTAGTTTGTAGGCGAGAAGGGTGTGATGGGAAATTTTGTTCCTTCCCCTTACGCCCTTGCCACCTACAAACTAAAAATTGCTGGCAACTCAGTTTTCTTGTGTGAAACGGGACGTACTGCGGATGTTCTTAAAGAAAAAATAAGCTTTTTTCCGGATTTGATTCGGTTTGAAAGTCAGAAGAGGAGTGAGTAATATTGTTACAGATTGTTTTCTATATAATGTCTTTTTACGTTGAGCCACAGTATTTTATCAATCGAGATTAAAGTAATGCCATTTTTGGTTTTGTCATTCCAAAATGGACTAACGGTGCTTAAGGTTTTTGTGCAAATCATTGGACGGTGCCGAAAATAAGAACTTTGTGCTTCTACCCTATTTTTAATTTTGTTGAACGAGCTTATTATCACGTTTCTATGATTTGACTAAATAGTCATAATTCAAACACATATAATATGTTGGTATTTGTATTTCATTTGCAAATTGCCGTTATCTCAGCAAAAATATTCAAAGAATTTTTCTTTACTACCTAAAAGCTAAATAATTTCTTAAAGCCACCTTAGATACCATGTAAACACAGATATTATTTTCGTATTATTTATCTATATTTAAAATGTCTTTGCCTAATAAAACTCCTGTGTATGATTTCATTAACTTATGCTTATCCTATTTTACGAGGCAGAGTCCACAAAGATAAGAAATGAATTATACCTAGTCGCCAATTGAATTCAGTTAGAGAAACTACTTTTGACTTTTCAGTTAGACTTTAATCTTTATAAATTTAACGATTTGTATCGTAATTGAACTTTGATTTTCAAATATTGACTGCGAACCGATAAATGTTCATTGGTGTATGTATGTAGTTATATATTCCAAAATCACACACCACGTTTGGTGTACATGCATGAAAATTTAATTTCGTGTGATTGTGCAAATAAAATTATTTGCAAAAGCATCCCAGATTAGTTGCAACAATCAAAAGAAGTATTTTAGCGGGTTCAAAAGTCACTATAATTATTGAGATTTGAAGACTATTTTTATATTATTTCGCAAGTTTTTAAAACCTTACATAGGACCTTTGTATTTATCTTTATTTTACGAAGAACTTTCATGTTTTTTCCCAAAAAAAAAGATCACATAACGGAAACAGGACTTTGTCAAAAAAAAAAAATTCGGTTTGAAAATTAATTAAACAGACGTAGTTTTATTATTTTAATATTCAAATTTCTTCAATTCAATTAATAGGTAGGTATACTGATAGAAGATTTATTTATTACAAATTAAACAGACAATAGTTTTTGTGTTCTCTGAATTCTGAAATTTCCTAAAAATATATCACAAACGATAATATCCTTTTTTTTTTTAAATAGAATAATTGGAGCCGTTTTTGACAAAAATATTTTTTTGTTTTAAATATTTTTTTAACTGATACCTTTATTACTAACCCCAAGGCCCCACGGCCAAGTACTGGCAAGCTGGTTGCAATACACACACATTTTTTAACTAATAAATACAAACATAAGCAACTTGCTCATGGCATGGAAACTTTGAAGCCAGTAGAGGGCAAGTGGACTCGTTTAGACTTGTATATAAAGCGATCTAGATAGCTTTCAGTGAAATTTTTGGAATTTAATATTCTTTTTGCAACAAATTTCAATGGAGGAAGGGAAACTGTAAAATATAATAAAAGGATGGCTATAATTATGATGGATTATAAAAAATCTCTTTTTCCCTCGGTTAAAATAGAATTTTGTAAATATCGGTTGAAATTTGAAACGAAATATTCTATTACCAATTTGTTAAGCCATAGACCTTCAATACGAAGATGATGTATTGAAACACGAAAAAGACATCTGAATTTTTTGAAATTAAATTTTTTGCTCATTTAAAAGGTGAATTTAGGGCTTTTGGGTGACATTTAGAACAAAATATTATGTGTACCGCAAATTTTACTTTGTTACGTTTCTGTCAAGGTATAAAATGTCAAATTCCATTGAAGGATGGCTACGATGATGATGGATTATAAAACCTCCAACACTTGTTTTTAAATTATTATTAAAAAAAAAAACGAATTTTTTGATTTAGCTGAAGGTCAATCCATATGACTTTGACAAAACAGAAAAATCTGTCAACGCATTGAAAGTATTTTGCTTTGTCAATTCGTTGATCATTTGCGTTGATCTTAAAAAAAAAAAGAATTAGAGTTTTTATTTTCATTTTCGCTTTCGAAGCACGATTTCTGAAATAGTTCTAAGAAATTTTAATAAAAATGCAAGTTCACAATCCTAGAAAGGATATCCTTATCAAAGCAGAACGTGACCAGTAAAATACTTGAAAGTAACTTCTTGGCAAATTACATATGGCAAGTATTTGTTTCGTGTAAACAACATTTTAACTTTTTAATCCAAAGTAACATTGCTATGATGGAGAAACCTCAACCATTGTATTTAAAATCTATAGTAATATCTAGGGTTGGCCACGAGACTCTGCGAGACTTTTGTAAGTCTCGTCTCGGTCTCGTTAAAATCGAAAATTTTCAGTCTCGTGTCGGTCTCGTATAATTAAGTCTCGTCTCGGTCTCGTCTCCGAAAAATACGATTTCCGGCCAACTTGTTGATTTATTAGAACGAAATATTTTCGATTATAGTTTGAATACGTGCAGAAGAAAATAAATATTTAACTGAAATTGGATTTTTTAATTTATTAGACTCTCTGTAAATGCTGCCCCAAATATATAGTCTCGTCTCGGATGCTTAAAAGCCAGTCTCGTCTCGGTCTCGTCATGCGAGACCGAGACTTTTCTCGTCTCGTGGCCAGCCCTAGTAATATCATGAAGATAAAAACTGGCGCTAGTCGAAGTGAGGACAGTAAGAACTAGAATTTGGGAGACTTTTAGCAACTTTTAGGTTTGTGTTTAAGGTCTCTACACTCGGTTGGTTTAAAAAAATAGAATAGAGTTAGAGTAGGAAAACAAAAATGAAGACAAATATATTAGTTTGCAAGGGAGACTTTTTTTAAGTTGTTTTTGTCAGTTTTTTTCTATAGGAAGTATAAGAGGAAGTAAAGCTGAAAAAAAAACAATTGTGTGTCTGTTGCTTGGGTTTGTGAATTTTTTGCTTTTCGTGACCTTCTATGGATGTTGTTGTTGTATTTTGGTAAGATTTTTTTTTGTTTAAATTTGTAATTCATTCTGAAGGAATTACCTACCTGTTTGCGGGGAAGAAACAACAGATTTTTTCCTTGATGGTTAATGCGGGAAAGAAAAATATGTTCGTATGTAAGTATAAAGGTATCCATTCGTGTATTATCGAGTGTAGGTTTTATAGGTATTAAATTTTCTTGCAAGATCTCAGTTTGATGTTAAATTTGTTTGCAAGATTTTGAGGATATGTAATTATTTGCGTTGGAATGCACAATTTATTCTACGAGTGGGTAAGTACATAATGTATATGTAGATATGTATGGTGACGGGCATTATCTGTTGTTACTTTTCATCGGCTGTGAGTGGTGGGTGGAAGAATTTAGAAAAAAAATTTCGTTCGAAGATAGCTTGCCAGATAGTAGTAATGTACACATGTAGCTATGTATTTTAATTGACTTGAAATTAACAATTTATTACGACTATACCTAGGAGTAGATATACATAAAGGTACCTACATTATATCTACCTATAGGTAGTATTAATTTAGTGAAATATTTGTTACCTTCAGTGTATGTGTGTGGGAAACCCTATGCAATGTTGAGAAAGGCAAGTAGTGGGTGAAAGATAGAGTATAATCAAAAGAATTCAATTAAAAAGTACAAGTGACCTCAACTCCAGAAATAATTGTGTTTCGCCGAAGGTATAACAGTGGGCTCTTCAGTCAGTCTGTTATACCCTACTAAGACACAAATGTTGGTCAATGTTTACCGACTGACTGAAGAGCCCACTATTATACGTTCGGCGAAACACAATTATTTCTGGAGTTGAGGTCACTTGTACTTTTTAATTGAATTTTATTCATTCACTCCACTTAAAACAGAAGTAATTTTAATATTTTAATATTTAAATTTCTTCATCTTCTTAGTATAATCAAAAGTTAAATTACTACCGAAGTCACTTAAAAAAATAAAATAAATATTATAACGAAAATATACGATAGTTAAGGGTTCCAAGTATGTGTATAAAAATTAGCGCCAGCTTAAATGTTTAACTTTGACCACTACATTGCACAGTGGGGCCGTAGTAGGTCATAGGGGAAAATTTTGATGGTGTTATTATCGCCTCATATTTCCCTATAGTATTAACTTATAGCCATGTCACCTGACTACACAAAAAAAAAAATCAAATCCACAAACAGAACTTTTCATTCTGTGCTTCCGAAGTGGGACATACCAGACAAATATCGTTGTCTTATAATAAGTGCTCTTTTTGCAATAAACTTTAACGTCCTATTTTCTTAAGAATATTCTTTTTTAATTTTTGTTAGTAATGGATATTCAAACTAAAGGTATGTACTGTGTTTATAAAGTATGTTTTATTATTTTGATCACTTAATAACCAAGAGCAAGTTCCCACAAAGAAAGTCCAAAATTTGTTTTTTTGTCCCTTTTTCTCCAATTCAACGAGACTTTTAATAACAAAGTCATGAAAAGTCATGCATGAATCATATACCAAAATATTCGTATATATATGTAGTTCCAAAAATAACAACATCTAGCTGCGTCTAGCTGCGATGAGCTGCGATTGACTGACTCTGCATTCTCTTTCCAACTGCAGCATAATTCATATATATTTATTGTTTTGGTTGGAAAGGTGCTTGTCTGAAGTGTTCTTTTAAACGTTTGGGGAATCTGGATACGTGGTTGTCTTTGAACAATGTGTGGTCTTCTTTTGGTTTTATTATAAAAAATATTTTTTTATTTTTGTTATGTAATATTATGAAAATAAAAATTAAGAAAACCTCTAAAAGTGGTTCTAGAAAAACTTTTTTTTGTATTATTTGTTCGAAAAAAATGTGTATACATGTTTCAAAGATAAGATCTCAAATTAACTGATAAGCTCGTTAAAATTACATTTAAAAAAAAAAATTAAAAGTTTATAAAAAAATAATGTATTTTTCCTACCTACAAGAATTTCTATTATTTGAAGAATTGAAAAAGTGGGCGTGTTAGTGGGCGGACATTTTGCCTGATGATTTCTTATAGAATTGTTTATCGACCCTGAAAATTTTATTGAAATCGGTGCAGTGGTTCAGATTCTATCAATCTATGACCGCCTCTCCATACAACTGGAACCACTGTGCATTGACGCAAAAATTCCGCAGTGCACTTTTTTAACATTATCTCTCAGGCCGAACCTATCACACCGATTTGAATCGAGTTTTGATAATTCATTTTGTAATTCCCTAGAGTATCTACTTCAGTCCACATTTATAGTAGAATTGGACAATTTTTGATCTGTCAGTTAAGCGCTTCAAAACTACACTGTACCTATAGCGAAAAAATATATAGCACCAGAAAGTTTTATATAAATGTCTTGTTGAAAATTTTATAACTAATAAATTTTGGCTTGATGTTTTTTTCCTAAGATGCATATTCCCAAAGTTATATAGGAAAATAACAAAACACAGGGAGTAAATAATGCACTTTCTTGCACGTTTTGATTTTTCCTGCTAAAGCACAACCTTATGAGCGGAGCAACCTCATATTCTCTTTGTTTATATTATTTCTGATCGAATAGCACACAAATCTAAGATACTATATGTTACATCCATGCCAAAATCTAATTTGACTAGACTATTATATTTATATCGACTTCGGATGAATTTTATTTTACAGATTATAACGTGCTGAAAAGGCTTACACATGATAATAACACACATAAAACTTAACAATACAATACACATAATAACGTAAAAAAGAATTGGTAAAAATTAAAAAAAAAATCAATCAACTATATTTTTTAACCAAGAAAAATAATTTTGTCTCAAAAATTTCCAGAACAAATAATGATTCCGAACCCAGTTTATATTTTGTAATAATATTAACATAATAACGTAGTCAACATTTGGTATTTTGTTTTTCTTTAAAAAAAAAAAAACAACGGTAGCGACTTCAAGTTTTTCCCAAAAATATATATCAACCATCTTTTGAGAATTTTGAGATTTTTAAATCTACCCTTTAAAAAGATTTAAATCAAAATGTTGATGCCAAAAACGACTTTTCAAAAATGTATTAATTTGAAAAATTCTTGAACTCAAAATCGTTTAAACACCAAAATTTGTCATCTGAACTTTATTTGTTTTTTTTTTGTTATATTATTAGAACCATGTATTTTTCTTTAAAGTACAATCCCTCCAATTAATGGTATTTTTCTGCCAATAGTGTATTTTTAAATAATTTCTTGTACGTTTAAGTTAAATAAGTAAGGAGTTAAGAAAAAAAGCAATATTCATGAGATTTTCGAATTGTATAAGTTATTCCAAAAAAAACAAGAACTTTTCTATTATAAATACCTACAGTAGATAGCGATTTTTTAAGGCAAATGTGTAGGTACCCTTACCTATACGGTTTTCAAGGGCACCAATGGGAAGTTACTAGTGGGTTTCGCACCCAGTCTTCCTACCTAAGTATTTCAACTGATAGGTACCTAGTTAAAATAAGCTTACCTAATAAATTTCTTTGTTTTTCGAAATGAACAACGGAGATGTAGGTAATTTTTATTAATTTTTAAAATTGAACTTTTATTTTGAATGTAATTATTTCAACTAGTTTAATAATGCAAAGATTTTTAAACTAGCATTTATTTTATTTTTTAATGCAAATATTTTCGAATTTTGACTTTGCAACATATTTTCAATTTCGAATCGCATTCTTTTTAAATGCAACTATTTTCAATTGAAATTTGATTTTTTGTACAAGTAGTGCTGAACTTCAGAACAATACCAAATTGATAAAGCAAAACATGTATTGAAACGTACCCAATACTTGCCCTATAGATTACCTGAAATTGGTTAGATAGGAATTAAACAAATAAAATACTTTTTCCAAATGGGAAATTTATTGCTGTAAGCGAATTTCTTTTAAAGAAACCTAAAATAAAAAATTTTTTCGCCTCAAAAGCATGAAATGTTTACCACAAGCATTAAGTTTATTTGTAAAAATAAGATTTAAAAATATATACCCTGCAATCATTCAATCGTTTGCTACAAATTAGTTTACTTTCTACGAATTAACCATTCGTCCCAAATGTTCGATTCATTAGTTGCAAACAATTGTAATTTATATAGTAATCACAAAACTTTTTGCAGCGAACTGCATTTCAAAAGCTAAGTTCGCAATCGATTCATTCGTTTGCCATAAACAATTACACTTGCTTGCAAACATCATGTCGTTTGAATTTGGGAAACATTGTCATTTACCGTAATCAACCCAAGCAAATTGAGCTCCGAACGAATGGGTTATTTGTTATATTATGTTTGATGCAATGGAATTACTTTCTGTGGCGACTTTAATACAATTGCTACAAATGAAATACGTTTGCAGGGATTGTATTACATTTCCAGCAAATGTATTACTATTACAGCAAACGAAATTCGTTACTCGCAACCGCAAACAAAAATATTAATTTTCTCAGTGTACATAAGTGGTTGTAGATCATTCAAACTTTCATAATTGAAGCGCTTAGAAGATGAAGGTGTTAAGTGACATTTTTTGAAATTTGGCTTTTTACCTACAGATGAAAGTGTTATATGAAAACTTAAATTTCTGACTCGTCTGTACTCTTTTATCGCCTCTAGATTAATATTTAACCAAAGATGAAGGTGTTTTATGCAATCACTTTAATAATAAACTTTGTGGATGAATGTGTTAAATGCGCTTAAGTCCTTTATATTAAGTCCTTCATACAAAAATAATTTTATCTGAACTTTTCATTTCGTGCATAAAGGTGGTAAGTGGGCACTTTAAGATAAGACATTATAGGTGAGCACCACACAAATCAGTGCATGTGCAGGCAAGAGGCACCAAACAACACACACTACTTCAAATTTGAATGTTCCGACGCAGGTGGCTTAACATGATGGCTAAATTTTGTATAGTCTTACGCACAATTTGAGAGCGTTATTTTTCACACACATCTATTAGGCTAAGAGCCAACGACATTAAAAGACAAGTCATTTGCGTAATGTTATAACTCATGCCAAAACATAGCCGATACCCTTGAAGAATGGGTGTTAAATTGACCTTATAGGTGTGACAAAAATGACAGAAGTCAAGTCATTTGCTTAACAGTTGTTCCAACGCTATCTGCTTCAGGACACTCTCACAGGCTTAAGTTCAAAATCGCAAACCGAAATTCCGTGAAGAACACCCAAGCTGAAAAACTTTTATAGTCAAATGGTTATCTGATGGATCGAGAACTTCTGACTGGGGCGGGTTCATTTGGGCCAAGAACCAAACTATCTGTACCGATGGGACAGTCCACAGGCATTTTCCAGGCGGAAGTAAATGCCATAGGTAAATGTGCAGAACGTAACCTTGAAAGAAACTGCCGAAATCGTAACATTGCCATCATATCGGGTAGCCAAACCGTGCTTAAAGCGTTAAGCTCCTATGCCATTAGCTCAAAACTGGTATGGGAATGCTTGCGGAGGTTAAATGAACTGGGAACAAATAACAATGTCTAACTCTATTGGGTACCGGGTCACGCGGGTATCGATGGTAAAGAGGAGGCAGACTCCCAAGCCAAAACAGGAGCAACAACCCCCCTAACAAGGCCTAAGCCCTATTGCGGATTAGGTGCAAATGTGATCAAAAACAAGATCAAATTAGAAGAGGAGGCAAAAAGATCCAACATTTGGAATGAACTTCAAAAACTGAGGTAGGCCAAACTACTACTTGGGAACTACAAACAAGAACTCCACAAAGCCTTTATAAATATCATGAGGAACAGCCTAAGAATAATAAAGGGCAATTCGAAGTTTTTGCATCAAATTTAGGTCTTGGTGTAACGTTTTTGCTGCAAAACCTAACCGGAAGTGAGCAAAGAAGCAGACGAAAATTCCTTCTACGAATATCCCAGCCGACTAATTTTAGTTTTACTTTATTGCAAGGTTCAATATAGGGACTCAATAAAATGGATTCGCAGGGAGTATGGTTCTTACCTTTACAATGAATGCTATGATGAATATATTCCTTATAGCCAAAAGTAACAAACGTCCTGATTATAATCAAGATTTTATGCCAAGAGAGAACAAATTGAAACAACTTTCTGCATAAAAAATTAAAAATTTAAAAGAACATAGGAATTTCGTTCGTGTAGAACATCAATGGTTTATTTAAATGCAATTTCAGCAAATCCTGGAGAAGGGAAAGAAAAAAAACAAACAAAAAATAAGCAAATTACAACATATCAAAAAGTCACTTAACACTTTTATAAAAACAAAATTAAATTAAATACAAAAAAGTTCATAGATAAAGGTGTTAAATGCACAAAAGTGTAAATATCTCAACAACTATTTGCGTTGAATAAAAAAGATTCCTAAAATTAAATTCACCTGAGTTTTATTGACTTTAAATTATCCATACAGTATTTATATTATTTTCATTAAAAAGTTATAGGCAATAAACTTTAAATGCTTATAACTCAAATGTTTAAAAATGTCGCTTTCGTCCTTCATCTTCTGAGCGCTTCAATTAATAGGTACCTATAAGACGGAGCAAAAGCTATGCAGCATAACTGCGAGTGTGGTGCGTATGTGTAGCTTGATGTACAGCGAACTAAAGCATAAACGGTTCAACGGATGGCTTCGTATTTGGTATGAGGCATTCTAGATGTTTTAACGTGTAGCTTGCGTACAACGATTACTGTTTTATCAAGTTTTCTCGAAGACGGCTACTCCTTAGGTACATCGTACATGTATACCAAGTTTTCTCGAAAACGCCTACAACAATTTTCAATAAACTTCGTAAATGTACTACAAGTAGGGAGCGGGTCGAAATTGTGGTTTTGAAATTCTGCTTTTCAAAACTATGCCTATGATACAAGAATTCTGCTTTTTCAAATGCTGATAAATCATGTATAGAAAAATAAGATTCTGCTTATTCTGATTTTTTTTTCAAGAAGCATACAAATAAAAATAGTAATGTACTGGGTGTCCCTTAATTCGTCAATATTATTTTAGGGCATAATTCTTGGGTGTATTGTTAGAAAAAAATTGTTCTACAGTAAGGGCCTATCTCCAATTTTGATATCATTTATCGGGGATTTAAGAAAAGTCTTATTTTCGTGTACCCTGACACATGTTTACGGTAATTGCGCTGTTATTAATAATGATAGAAACTTCGTTTAGGCCTTTATTCAAAGAAGAAATACCAGTCTTTGTAACTGCGTTTTATATCTTTTCTGAGTCTTAAGATATTCAGTTTTTAGCCTGTTCCATTTTTCCTGATCATATGTAAGTAAGTAGTAAGTAAGTAAGTAATTTTGTTTATTTTACTTTATCCATACATTAAATTGTTTCTTATATTATTATGATTTTATTCAGTTTTAATAGAATTAATAATAATTTAATTTAACAAATGTGTTATTATTTCTTTAAACAAAAAATTCAACAATGACTTTTGTCGTCTGTCGCAATCAATACATTTTTTTCAAAATACTTCCCTAGATTTATAATTATTTTATAGGCAAACATATAATTAAGTTACGTTCAAAATTCTAGTTGTTAAATTCATTTATGAGTTGTTGGCGATAATTCAGTGCTATTTGTAAGTATTTGATGATGCCGTTACAATCGTTTATTCCATTTAATAAATCTATTATAGTGTTCATATCAAGTAAACCACTTCCTTATGTCTCTCGGCGAATACTTCTTAAAATTGGGCAAGTTCCCACAAAATGTGCAAGGGTTTCTTCTTCGTTTAAATTACAGAGAGTACAGTTTAGATTTTCAGTTTCTGTCCTTCGTGTTCCATTGAGCATAATGAGCCTTGCTCTTGCTTTGAGTATCCATCGAATTTTGGAGACATCCCAGTCATCCGAGACGTAAACTCCACGTCCCTTATTTTGGCGGACACTTTGTGGCGGAATCGAAAAAAGTTGATATCAGTTTTTGTAGCTTATTAAATGCTAATTTGTTGCTCAATCCAAAAATTTGTAGCTCGCTTAGTTTTTGAGTTATTGAAAATTCCGCTAAAATAAGTCTGAAGTTAGCGGACTAAATCCAAAATAATAAGATTTTTGAAATAAAATTGGTACCCAAATTTGTAGCTTTTTTAATGCTCTTAAGTTCTAAAAAAATAAATTCTGTAACTATAATAGTTTTTTAATTACTCAAATTTCCGCTAAAATAAGTCTGAAGTTAGCGGACGAACATTCGAAAATGATAATTTTTTTGACGTCCAAAATTGTAGCTTTTTAAATGCTAATTTGTTACCCAAAAATAAAATTCTCATCTCTTAAGGGTAATTTTTTATTTGAATTTTAAGTTTAAAAGGTGCACTTCCGGTATGCTGAAGCTGGCGGACAAAATCTAAAAAAATTAGATTTTCAATTTTTTTCTTTTGCCAGAATTTGTAGCTTTTGAAATGCTGATTGCTGGCTCAAACCTCAAATCTGTAGCTCTAACGGTTTATTTAATATTTAAGTTTCCGCTGGCAAAAGTTAGCAAAAAAACGACCTTCTAAAATCTAAAAAATGAAAAAAAAATAATTTTTTTTTGCCACAATTTGAAGCTTCTCTGAACTAGATCAACTGCGCAAACCACGATTTTGTAGCTCGCATGGTTTTTTTGTTATTCAAAATTCGGCTAAAATAAACTGAGTTGCCGGCGATTTTTAGTTTCTAGGCGAGAAGGGCGTAAAAGGAAGACAACAAATTTCCCCTCACACCCTTCTCGCCTAAAAATTACCCAGTTTCTGGCAACTCAGTTTCCTTGTGTGAATGGGGTCATAGTTATTTGATATCATTTGGAATCGTTTTGGATCCGATTTTGGTTCCGTTTATGAACCTGGTTTCGGATACAAAACGGACTCGCTTGCTTAAAGGGTGTAAACGGGGTAATAGTCGAGAAAATTTTGCATTGATATTAGACCAGTTGCATCGGATCGTGAATACCTTTATTGTGTTATTCATTTGTATATTAATGAATAATGACATTGATATTTATTTAAAAAAACCCTATTTGCTTCAAAAATATGGTTTACAAATTGGACTGACAACTATAATTTTTTTTTGACATCTTTAAATCCACATCTCACTCCCACTTGATGAAAATAATAAATAAAAATAGTGACTAACAACTCGCAACCATTCCTGTGTGCACCTTTTGACAGGAATGGAAGGGACCTACAATTGTATGCCGAATCCGAACGGCTAGACGAGAAGCACTTATTCGTGACTGGTGATACTCTTGGAGGATTTGTAATTCTGTTTTATTTTGTTGTGGTATTTTTCATGGAAATTATTCTTAAGCTAAAAGCCTTTCCACACTATCCAATTGAGTTTTAAGGTAAGACCGCACCAGGTGGAACTGCGTGACACTTTTCTGATATACCGCACTTGAACTGCAGCGGCGGCGCTTCAGAACGCGGCAAATTGTGATTCTTCTTTAGTAAATATCTGTCTCTTTTCTATCTTATTTAGACATTTTCAATTTTTATTAGAATCCACGGAAAAAAGTGTATTTCAGGGTTGCATAAATTTGCTTTTATAAGAATGAAATATTAAAAAATTTTGGACAGACCTTGCATTTTGGGTAGAACAAAATATTTTTCATTTGATGTATAGGGGAGTTTAGTCCGAGTATAAAATTGAGTTTTCAGGATTGAAAGCCCTCCGCATTGGCTGCCATCTTAAGAAAAACGTTTTTGGAATGTAAACGAGCACTCTACATTATATATACTCTACGGCGCAAATGCAAGAAGTTTTTTATCTTTAAAAAACAACCGCCTCCACTAGTTATAAAAGATGGCATATTTATGAATTCTGAGCATGTCTAGACAAAAAACCAATGGAATCATAAAAAATCCATGAACTAAACTTTAGAATGTACTATGCGTAGCTATAAATATGGGGTTTGCGCAACAAATAAGCATTTTAAAGGCTACAAATTCTGGCAAAAGAAAAAAATTGAAAATCTCATTTTTTTAGATTTTGTCCGCCAGCTTCAGCGTACCGGAAGTGCACTTTTTCAAACTTAAAAATCAAATAAAAAATCCCCAGTTAAAGCTACAAAATTAATTTTTGAGCAACAAATTCACATTTCGAAATCTACAATTTCTGGTAAAAAAAAAGTTCAAAAATTCAAAATTTTTTTTAATTTTGACCGTTAAAATCTTATTTTAGCGGAATTTTGAATAACAAAAAAACCATGCGAGCTACAAAATCGTGGTTTTCGCAGTTGATCTAGTTCAGAGAAGCTTCAAATTGTGGCAAAAAAAAAATTATTTTTTTTTAATTCTTTTAGATTTTAGAAGGTCGTTTTTTTGCTAACTTTTGCCAGCGGAAACTTAAATATTAAATAAACCGTTAGAGCTACAAATTTGAGGTTTGAGCCAGCAATCAGCATTTAAAAAGCTACAAATTCTGGCAAAAGAAAAAAATTGAAAATCTAATTTTTTTAGATTTTGTCCGCCAGCTTCAGCATACCGGAAGTGCACCTTTTAAACTTAAAATTCAAATAAAAAATTACCCTTAAGAGATGAGAATTTTATTTTTGGGTAACAAATTAGCATTTAAAAAGCTACAATTTTGGACGTCAAAAAAATTATCATTTTCGAATGTTCGTCCGCTAACTTCAGACTTATTTTAGCGGAAATTTGAATAATTAAAAAACTATTATAGTTACAGAATTTATTTTTTTAGAACTTAAGAGCATTAAAAAAGCTACAAATTTGGGTACCAATTTTATTTCAAAAATCTTATTATTTTGGATTTAGTCCGCTAACTTCAGACTTATTTTAGCGGAATTTTCAATAACTCAAAAACTAAGCGAGCTACAAATTTTTGGATTGAGCAACAAATTAGCATTTAATAAGCTACAAAAACTGATATCAACTTTTTTCGATTCCGCCAAAAAGTGTCCGCCAAATTAAGGGTGTTAACTCCACCAGCAGTATAATGAAGCAAATGGTATAAGCTGTGAGTTCTCGTTTGTTGTGCTCTTTGCAGAGACTCTAAATGCTCGCGCTCGATTATTTGAACTGCTACACCATCCACAACCATCTTTAACAGGGTTTTGTTGGTCACGATCTCATCCAACTGTTCCACATTTTCTCGATTGAGGCTATTTTCCCAGCTACTAAACAAGAAAATCATCTTTTCAATTATCAGCTTGGCTAAAAATGTTGGTAGTCTGTTATTTCCATAAGCACTGAGAGCTCTTCCCACATAGTTCATATGACATCTCATCGTGTACTCAAAGACCGGTTTCAACTGGCACTCAAGATTCAAGACATAGTTAGGTGTCACACTTGGCAGACAAAGTACTTTTCTGTAGAAGAATCTTTGCATCTTTTCCACTTCATCATGTTGTGAGTCCCCCCCATACTTGTGCTCCATAACCAAGAATAGCCCTGGTAACCGCGTTGAAGATATCGATCTTGGAAGATAGTTTGACATCTTTATTAGAGATAAACCGATTCCACATAAAGTTTAAGCTCTGTCTAGATTGTTTTGATCGTTCTTTGAAGTGCTCCTTTAGGCTTAATCCGGGAGTTAGCCATATATCAAGGTACTTGTATTTGCTAACAACTTCAATGGTTTCTCCGTTGAGCTTCCAATTTTCTTGTTGGCTAAGTCTACCACCTCTTTTTCTAAATACCATCACTTTCGATTTCTCCAGGTTTATAAGAAGATTCCACCGTTGACAGTATTCTGCCATATTATTTATCATGCCTTGTAGTATGTCTGGCTTATCAGCTATTAGCACAATGTCATCCGCATACATTAGCAGTCAAATTTGCATTCCATTCAGCGGAATACCCCCTCCTATGAACTCGTGTATATCATTTATAAAGAGTGCAAAAAATAGTGGACTCAGTAGGCAACCTTGTTTAACACCCATCGTTGTTTCAAACCAGTCTGACAACTGTTCCCCATCCCTTACCGCAGCCTTTGTTTTAAAATACAGATCTCTTATAATTCGGATGAGTTTCTCAGAAACCCTCAAGATTTGCAGTTTGTATAAAAGTGCTCTTCGGTCGATATAGTCAAACGCCGCTTTGAAGTCAATGAAGAAACAGTAAACTTTCTTGTTGTCATTCATTTGAAGTTTTATGATATTGAAAAGGTTAAACAGATTATCAGCA
Organism: Melangyna quadrimaculata; assembly: GCA_949320155.1. Classification (NCBI taxonomy): domain Eukaryota; kingdom Metazoa; phylum Arthropoda; class Insecta; order Diptera; family Syrphidae; genus Melangyna; species Melangyna quadrimaculata. The sequence goes on from OX439483.1 coordinate 480,146,411, forward strand.
GTGCTGTAGCCTTCTCGGAATCCAGCTTGGAACTCATTACGAATACTATATTCCTTTTCCCATTGCTGAAGCCTTGTTAATAGAACTCCGGCAAAACTCATTGCGATGGTGTCCATAAACGATATCCCTCTATAGTTTTGGACGATGTTTTGATCCCCTTTTTTTGTTAATTGGGAAAATAATAGTTTTTTTGAAATCTGGTTCCACTTTTCCACATTCAAGCATTCGATTGAATAGTTTAGCTAATATATTTATTGCTGATTGTGGCGCTTTGGTGAGGAACTCATATGGCACTCGGTCCTGACCTGGAGCTTTATTTCTTTTTGTATTTTGAAGAAATTCATTTACTTCACTGGTCGTGATGGGGTTGTCGAGAAGAGGAACATCAAGATTTTGTGGCATGCTTTCGATATGCACTGGAGGCATGCGTGGATTAGGTAGCACCAAGAAATATTCTTTAAAGTCTGCACTAGTCAAACTATTTCCTTTCACAAATACGGTTGTTTTCAGCTCTTTTGCTAAACTCCACCAGTCCTTAGACGTCTTCACCTCTTTCAATTTTGTACCAATCGATTTGTAGTACTCTTTTTTTGTGTTCTTACAAAGATTCTTGTCAGCTTTATTTATTTGAAGATAAATTTCTTTAATAATTTATGACGGATATTTCCTCATTTTTTTTTCAACCAATAGGACTTTTTTCTTGCTCTTTCGCACTTTTCATCATACCATTTCTTCTTACAATCTACTCTTTCCGTGTGTCGTTGGTTTCCTGCCACTGATTTTATGACATCAATTATGTTTTTAGCAGTCCACTCTTCTCGGTCTTGTAATGCAGCAATGGCCTCATGAAACTTTTTCTTGTATAAATCCTCGGACTGATCATTCCATACAAGTTTGGGTAGCAGTTTGAGCTCTGCAACTTGTTCCCTATTGTAGTCCTGCTCCAAAACAAGTTCGATTGGCATATGATCCGAGTTTATCTGAGCCTCCACCTTAAAACTTTGTTTATGCTCTAGCATATTATAATTTGCAATACAAAGATCAATTGTTGAAGAGCCATTTGAGTCAATGTAGGTGAAATTTCCATCCGCATCATCCTGGGTACGTCCGTTCAGAATAACCATCCCGAAATCCTCACAAATTTTAATAACCTTCGTCCTTTGCTGTTTGTTACCTTGTCCTTTGATTTCCTTTCTATTGACAACTGGCTGTTAAGTGCAACGATTTCTTGTGATATTTTTTGGTTTTCTCCTACTCTGGCGTTGATATCCCCTAAGACAATGCAGTTCCTAATGGAGCCATCTTCAAGACATTTACCAAAAGAGCGAAAGTCTTCTTCCCATCTGTTACAGTTGATATACAATGGGAAGATATGCAAAGCATCTTTTTCTGTTATCATTTCCACTAAATCCTTGTCCATTAATTTTATGAAGTTGGCCTTCAAAAAAGTTGCATTTGTACGTACTCCATAAACTGCCCCTCCACTTGCTCTTCCAAATCTGGACGTTTAAACTGCAGGAATTCATAGCAATTTATATCCCTTGAAAAATTTTGGGAACCTATCAAAATAATCCATCAAGTATGTTTCATAAAGAAAGAATATTTCAAAGCTGCATACATATGTGAACAAATTTGGATACAAAGTTTTATTTCCTAAACCATGTATATTGTAAGATAAAATTTTTATTTGGTTTTTAACAGTTTTTATTTCATTAGTCTTAATTCTACTTATTCTACAATCGCGACAGACTTCTGGATGCTAATTTGGGCTGTAATTAAGGTCCAAGTTCTCAAGATTCTGGTTGTATATTACTTCCAAAACAGGGTTTCCCGCTTCAGTTCCGCATTTGAACTCGCCATCCACCACAGAAAAGACCTTTCCTTAGATTTCGATCCGGTTTCCCCTGAATTTGACATCTTTTATTCGGGTGACTTTTTTCAGGGCCCTTCGCACTCGCAGTAGGAAATTTTGCAGCTTACGCTCCGTTAATTTTTTATTTAATTTAAAAAGCCCAATGTCAAATCTCTTTTAATACCGTAGGTTGTATTAGCTAGTTTCCTAGTATTTTCCAGAATATCTGCTACTACCAATTGGCTTTGGAATTCCACTAGATGACTAGGTTGACCCTTTGTTTTTATTAGCGTTATTTTTACAATTTCAATTTTCTGTGTAATTCCTAAGATGTTTTCACATAAATCGCATACTGCTCTGTAACCTACTTTGTGCGTCCCAAATCCTTGAAATATAAGAGTATTTTTCCGTAAATGTTAATCAAAAATTTCGGTTTTCTTTTCGTTTGCTGTCTTATACTCCGTAAGAGTTCTTATCTCTTCTTTGAGGGATTCATTTTGTTTTTTAAGCTGATCAATATCCTCAGAGTTTTGTTCTACTTTCCTAACGGTGTCTTTCATTACCTTTGTCAACATTTGGCGGAAATCGTTCATCATCGAGGTTCATGTTCTTGCTTCAACCATCGTTGAATTTAATGAGTTATCTTCTCCATCAGACATCATTTCCCTCTGTAGTTTTTTGCCTTGTGGTTGTAAGAATTCTGGGGAGTTTTGGTTTATTGGTCTCTTTCTCTTTACCCTTTCTTGCTTCTCCAGTGTGCAAAAGTGAGTATGCTTTTTCCTTGTTTAAAATTAAATGTTAAATCGCTGATTTTCTTCTATACTGCGTCAGAACTATTAAATAAAAATAGTGTTCAGTTAAAGAAAAGCTGCATGCACGAACTCACCCATCTAGTTATTTCTGCCCCCACTATTGAGTTTCAAAGAGGGGCGAGTATTAGGTAGAAACTAGTGAAAAAGTCCCTAGATGACGCTAGTAATGGGTTCGTGTATAATATGTTGAAAAATGTTAATTGGCGATGAAAGGCTATTGTGAATACACCTTTTGATTTATTATTTTTTGCTTACATAGGTGCTTTATATTGCACTTTCCTAATAAATAATTATAATTTGTATTTTTATTTGCAAGGAACAAATAAAATATTATAGAATTTCTTCAAATTCTTCACCTTAAACACACGAATCAATTTCGCTGTAGGTTCTATGATGTGGAAGAACAAATAATAATCTCGTACCTGTCAGATGGATTTTTTTCTATTTTGTGTTTTGTTGTGTTTACCACCTGCGGCAGTAGACCTATGTTGGCATATTATGTCGAAATGATTTTTTGGAAACCGGTGTTGTATGGTGGCGGACAGGGCCGGCCCCAGCCAAACTTGCGCCTTGTGCAAGATTTGAAGAAAGCGCCACTTTTTTTTATTTTCACACAAACCTACACTGATCCACATGCATAAGCCTTTTCCACAGTACAGCGAAGAATTGAGCAGAGGGTAAACGTTGAAACTTGGAAATTTATTTTTCTGGCCTTACATTTTGAAAATTCAGAAATGAGATCATCAAAGTCTAAAGAATTTTTTTTTTGTAAAAAAGTTTTTTTTTTTGTAAAAAAGTAAATTTATGTTTGTAAAAAAGTTTAATTTTTTTTTGTAAAGAAGTTTAATTTTTTTTGTAAAAAAGTTTAATTTTTGTTTTTGTAAAAAGTTAATTTTTTTGTAAAAAAAGTTAATTTTTTTTGTAAAAAAGTTAATTTTTTTTTGTAAGGGTTATTTTTTTTTGTAAAAAGCTTAATTGTTTCTTGTAAAAAAGGTAAATTTTTTTGTAAAAAAGTTATTTTTTTTTTGTAGAAAAGTTATTTTTGTATGTTGTTTTTTTGTATTGTATATATGTGTTTTTGTAAAAAAAAGTTTTTTTTTTGTAAAAAAGTTAAAAAAATTTTAATAAAACAGTTAATTTTGTTTGTAAAAACAAGTTTTTTTTTTTGTAAAATCGCATTACATAAATATTTATTTTAATACTTACATTTTACCCATCTGCTTTTTCCTCGCTGCGTTTTAAAAATTTTGCGATATTTTTGCCCTGTTCTTTATTTTCGGCCTCAACAAGTATTTCCTTTTTCTAAATTCTGCACCCGAAGGCTTTTTTTATCCATATGTGAAAAACGAATAATAAACACTTTCACAAAATACGTCACTTCTATTAAAAACTGATAGCTATTTATTTAATCTTAACCAGGACCACCAGACGAGTTACAATAAAAGTAGTCGTTTCAACAGTCATTAACTTTCAAAAAAAGAAAAAAAAAAAAAACAAAACAAACTGCCTGCGCAAGAACGATTCGACTATACATACATTCATCCCTTTTCCATTCTATTAGAATTTCCATCTCCTGTGTATTTAACTCTTACACAGGTACAGTGTGCAATAAGAAAACCTGCAGGCTCTGACCCATATGATGATTAAATAAGTTTTGGTGAAAATTTCAATCCGCGATTAAGTAGATCCTTAATCGTTTCAAACCCAAAATTGGCTAATTTATATATGCCTTACCGAAAATTCATAAAAGTGGCAAGCAAATGAGTCCGATTGTTGATAATATAAATACCCCTTGTAATAAATTGGCTAAAAGGTTAGTGAAAGAAATGAAAATATTACCTCCGTTAAAAAGTTTTTCGGTCAAAAATTCGTTTGAGTTTGTTCAAAATATTAAAGATGTGAAAATAAGTTTAGAGGAAATCATGATCTCTTTTGATGTTTGCTCTTTGTTTCCGAGTGTCCCAGTTGACTTGGCGTTAAATGAGTTGAAAAAACATTTAGACGGAAATTATGTACCTGGGATCAAGAAACTAATTTATCAGGAAGTAGCACAACTTTGTATGAACCAGAGTTTTTTTCCAATTTGATGGTGAGATTTTTAAAGTGACAAAGGGCACTAATATGGACAATCCATTAAGTCCATTAATTGCCGAATTATTCATGTCATCTTTTGGGGTGAATTTAAGTGAACAAAATGTATTACCTCGTGTTTGGTGGAGATATATGTCGATGGTGTTTTTGCCATGGTAAAAAGAGTCGATGTATCAAAAACACTTCTTGAATTCACAGAATTTTTCGATTAAGTTTACTTGCGAAGAAGAACAAATTGATCTGGAACTACAACGTTATGGAGAAAAAATCGAGATTGGAATTTTTCATAAGCCGACAAGTACAATGAGAACTATAACCATCGACTCACACGCCCCCGTTCAACATAAAAAAGCAACCTATCATTCTTTGGTTTATAGGCTTTGCAATTTACCTCTTTCATTAGTGAACTTCAAAAATGAATATGGATATATAAAAATGTGGCTCATATAAACGGTTACAATGAAATAATGATATACGAGCTAATAGCTTATCATTCTCGTAAGGCTAGAAACTCAAATCATACCACTTTGTAATCACAACAAGAAAAAGTTAAAAACCAACGTGTGGCAATGCGTTTTGCTCCCGAAATAACGAACAAGTTAAAGAAAAAATTTAAAGAACATGGATACGATATTGTTTATAAAAACAATAATAAACTATGTAATCTACTCGGTTCAACAGAAGATAAAAAAGATGACTTAGATAATCAGGTATTTACGCTGTTAAATGTGATGATTGTGATAAAGAATATTTTGGACAAACCAAAAGAAGCATAAAAAAGAGATTTAATGACCATCTAGCTTGCATACGTTTGAACCAACCATCTCGTTCAGCCATTGCAGCACACGTATTAGAACAAAATCATAGTGTTAGTTTACACAATGTACGTATAGTGAAGCAAGTGCGAAATGAAATGCAATTAGACGCGTACGAAAGTTTTTATATTTATATAAAGGGGCAATAACCTCTTGAATTCTTTTTTAGCTCAGAAAAGAGTTCTGAACAGAGTCCGAGCATATCGAGCATGCTCTGAACATACTCTGAACAAAGCGTGGTTCTGAGCGCTCAGAATTGTTTTTGAAACACACCTGAACACTAAGCTGTGACTTTTTTTTTCAATTTCACCTATCAAATGTTTGTGTTCAGCATTCAACTCGGTCTGCTCAGTTATTTTATTCTGAGCTCATAGAGCGCGCTCTGAACAAGCTCACCACACGTTCAGAACGAGAAAAGAAACACAAATTTGAAGCTCTGAATGTTCAGAGCTAAAAAAGAAACACAATTTTTTGTTTGACAGTTCAGGCTCTGCCTGAATAAAAATATAACCAATGCACTTGTATATATGTTGTGTTTGGTAAATTTAACCGTTGTGTCGATCGATTTGTTTTTGCTCTCATCGATGTGTTGTCTACCCACTGCCGCCAACAACCAACAGCTTCAGTAGTGCAGTCCTGATGATGAAACGAATCGGGTTTCGAAATGCATTCGAGGTATGTTGACGTTTAACAAATGAGTTACATTTGTTAAGTTTTGTTTTAAATAACGGCAACTAATTAAGTGAAATCAAATAAAAGTGATATTTGATTAAATTTTATCTGTTATCGGATTTCACGCAGTTCAACATAACGTTTGAAGTTTTTTTTTAAATATTTTCCCATGTTAGTTTCGATACTGTGTGCAAAAATAAAAACTTGCACATCCATTGACTATTTTAGTAGTAGGTATAGCACAGCAACCTACCTGTTCTCTTTTTCGGATACATTTTTTTGTTTTTTTTTTTTTTTTTCATAGATGAGAAGTCACATACAGAGGTACGGTGCATAATACAAAACATGCACGCTCTAGCCCATATGATTCAGAATGAATAAGTATTTTTCGTTGTCATATTCTCTATGTTAATTTTGGGACTCAGTGTGCATGAAATAAATCTTGCACATATGACTCTTAACTCTTTTGTGTTGAGATTTTTTCTTTTTTTTTTTCTTTTGTACGAACAGGGTGAAATATTTGGAAATTAGGTAGGTAGGATTGAACTTGCATGGGTCTAGTGGCATTTTTAATTCTACGATATCTTTAGTTAAATTTTCCTTGAATTAAACAATGAAAGTGATGTTAGTTAGTGTGCAAGAAATAACTTGGCACGGTTGTGATTGTGATGGATGCTATTTTGAGATTATTTGAAGAATATTTCTGGTTAAAATGCAAACGGCAGTACATATTTGTTTTCGCAAGATCAGATTACATTTTCTTGCTCCTGGTAATGCGCCCCCAGAATTTTGCGCCCTGTACATTTGCACATATCGTTGGTGCAGCACTGGTCGCGGTATAGGGGGTTTACACTGAATATTTATACAGAATTTTTTATTTAATAATTATATTCACTTTCTGGATAATGCGTGCTAATTTTCACTTTCCTTCTTAACAGCCATAGGGTTGCCAGCCGTCTCTCCTGATCATATGCTAATTTTTTGATTTTGGGGTCAATTTTCTCTAAAAAATGCGTAATCAACATGATGTTTTAATAATTTTTTTTGAATGTATGTAACAATACAATACTAAAAATAAAAGTCAGTAAAAAGTTTGCCGAAAAGCCCATAGATTTTATGATAATTTGGAAAAACAGCAGCAGATAACATTTAACCCTTTCGGTACGGATGTGGTGTTCAAAAGGGTAGTTATGTGCATTCAAGAGGACACAAGCGTCCACAGGTTTTTCTCAAAACCCACCTCTGTCTACCAACTCCTACTCTCACCTCCACGTGGTGAACATCGGGTGTCTAGTACCTCAGCTGGAGACGGGGTTTAAATCCCCGTGGAAAGCTGTTGGGGACAGCCAACGAGAGAGGGGGGGGGAGGAGTGTTCCCACTAAGGCACTTCTCCTTTCATCGAGGCGGCAGCGGACGAATTCTCTAGATGGAATCAACGGTAGCGTCTACAGTTCCAGTTAGGTTGAACTACTTAGTGAACACCTTATATGGGCTACTACGACATATTTGTAGCTCAGGCCTATAAGGAGCGGTTTATCCGGCTCCCTACCCTTGGAGTTATACGAAGGGTCTGGTCCTCCGGGTCGGGGGTTGTGCGTCGGGGTAACTTCCCTACCACGTAAAAAAAAGTTGTTCCGAAACAACAACAAGCCTCGGATATGGATGATTTTAAAGTTGACGACCCCAGCAAACGAAACAAGGACAATGAATTTCGGATCTGCACGTGGAACGTCCTGTCCTTATACAGAACACGTGCAGCCGAACAATTAGTGGAGAACCTGGACAGGCTAAAGGCTGACGTAACAGCCATCCAGGAAGTGCGATGGGATGGAGAGGGCGTACGGAGACTGAAAACGTGTGACATCTACTACGGCGGGTGCTTGAAGGAACAGGGTCAGCGGCTCTTTGGTTGTGGTTTTGTGATAAGGGGAAGACTTAGTCAAGAAGTCTTGGGATTCCGAAGTGTAAGCGAGCGCCTGGTCACAATCCGCATCAAAGGCAAATTTAAGAACATTTCGCTGATTTGTGTTCACGCCCCCCATGAAAGGAGAGAAGACTCAACCAAAGAAGCATTCTACGATCTCTTGGAGACAACGTATGATATGTGCCCGAAGTACGACGTGAAGATCATTCTTGGTGACTTCAACGCAAGATTCGGAAAGGAGGGCATCTTTGGTTCGATAGTCGGAGGACACAGCCTACACGACGAAACTTCCGGCAACGGACACAGGCTGGCAGACTTTGCGGCGGGGCGAAATGTCATCATCTCAAGCACCTACTTCCCACACCTCAATATACACAAGGGGACTTGGCGGTCGCGTGATCAAGTAACCGTCAACCAAATCGACCACATTGCGATAGACGCGAGACATGCTTCCAGTATCTTGGACGTCCGAACGTTCCGAGGGGCCAACATTGACTCGGATCACTACCTGGTGGTAGCTAGACTACGTATGCGGATATCCATGACGGGACAACGCAGAGCAGATGCTGTGAAAAGATTCGATGTCGAGAAGCTTAAATCGCAAGAGACTGCCAGACCACGTTTGCAGACCACGTAACTCTAAATCTCTCAGGAGGTCCCCCACCAGCATCAAGTGCAGAGGACCAGTGGGAACACTGTCAACAAGCCATCAGAAGTGCCGCCTCTGATGTGCTGGGTTTCACTAGGCGAATACAACGAAACCCCTGGTTCGATGACGAGTGCCGGCTAGCGCATGCAGCTAAGGACGAGGCCTACCAGGCAATGCTGCAGACTCGAACAAGAGCTGCTGAGAGAGTGGCCCGGGAGCTCTACGGGCTGAAACGAAAAGAGGAACGCCGACTTCTCAGGAGGAAAAAGAGAGAGCACGAGAAGCGGGCGGTAGAGTCTATTGAGGGTTGTAGCGGTAGGTGAGATGTTCGAAAATTTTATCAGAGGGTGAAGCGATCCACCCAAGGATTCAAGGCTAGAACGGAAGCCTGCCGAGATGAGGGTGGGAATATGGTAGTAGACACACAGTCAGTGCTGAGGATCTGGAAAGAACACTTCTCTAGACTGCTTTATGGCGAAGACAGCCAAGATGCCGCTGATAGGCAGAACTCTCCATTCAACTTGGACGATGATGGCCAAGAGTTCTGTCCACCCGACCTAACTGAAGTGCGGCTGGCGATATCCAAACTTAAGTCGTACAAGGCTGCAGGTGCGGATGGCTTACAAGCCGAACTATTTAAATCAGCGGGAGATGAATTGGCTAGGAGCATACACCAGCTCATCTGCAAAATTTGGTCGGAGGAAAGTATGCCCGATGAATGGAACCTCGGTATAGTGTGCTCAATCCATAAAAAGGGAGATGTTTTGAAATGTACCAACTACAGAGGAATTAGTCTCCTAAAGGTCGCTTATAAAATCTTGTCGGCCATCCTGTGTGACCGCTTAAAACCTTTTGTCAACGATCTGATCGGCCTTAATCAGTGCGGTTTTAGGCCAGGCAATTCAACCGTCGATCATATGTTCACACTCCGACAGATTTTAGAAAAATCCCGGGAATTCCAGATCGATACACACCACCTTTTTATCGATTTTAAAGTCGCGTATGATAGCGTGAAAAGGGACGAATTATACAGAGCCATGTCGAGTCTTGGCATCCCTGCCAAACTCGTCCGCCTGCGCAGGATGACGATGGAGAAATCTCGCTGCTCCGTCAAAATTGGTAAGAACACCACCGATTCCTTTGATGTTGAGAAAGGATTGAGGCAAGGCGACGCGTTATCATGCAACCTATTCAAAATCGTTCTTGAAGCCATTGTACGCAACGCACATGTCAACACCAGCGGTACAATCTATCAAAAGTCCGTTCAATTGCTTGCATATGCGGATGACATAGACATTGTCGGCAGAACGAAACGAGCTGTGCCAGGGGCATTTGCGAGCATTGAATCGGAGGCGGCTAGAATGGGATTGGCGGTTAATGAGGACAAGACGAAGTATATGCTGTCATCGAGAGAGGAATCTCAACATCGTCGACTCGGGCAAAATATCACGATGGACAGATATAACTTCGAAGTTGTCAAGGACTTTGTCTACCTGGGCTCCACTATTACATCGCAGAATGACATCAGTGCAGAGATCAAGCGAAGAATTACTCTTGCCAACCGCTGTTTCTTCGGTCTAAGAAGGCATTTAAGTAGTAAGGCCCTATCTCAGAGAACCAATGAGACTTTATACAAAACCCTTATCATCCCGGTCCTGCTTTATGGGTCAGAAGCATGGACACTGAAAGATTCTGATAAAAATCTGCTAGGGTGCCTTGAGAGGAAGATTCTTCGTGTGATTTTCGGTCCGGTGTGTATCGAAGGAGTATGGAGGAGAAGATTCAACGACGAGCTATACGGGCTATACAGCGACGTTGACCTGGTCAAAAAGCTGAAAATACAGCGGCTGAGATGGCTGGGCACGTGGAGCGTATGGACAGCAACGCACCTGCCCGACGAGTCTTCGAATCCAACCCCGATGGGAGACGCAGCAGAGGAAGAACCCGTAACAGGTTGCGCAATCAAGTGAGTGACGACATCAAAGCACTCGGTGTGCGCAACTGAAAGCGGCTAGCTAGGGACAGAGCTGGCTGGAGGGGCTTGTTAGTTGAGGCCGAAGCCTTAAGTAAGTAAGTAAGGTACGGATGTGGTACAAGTCCATATAAATGTTCTTTGTCTTATACCACATCCGTACCGAAAGGGTTAAAAAAATGTTTTTTTTTGCGTTAAGCTCGAAAAGCTATGAATACAAATTATTTGTGTGCTTTTATATAATTTTTTAAGTATGTTTTTTACTAAAACAGTTATAAAGGGTGCACTCTGGCATTCTTTAGTTTGAATACGTGCTTATTTTAGTAGCCAATTAAGTTGAATTCTACAAACTATCTGCAGTTGTTGCAAAATGACTTATCAGAACTATTGGAAGACAAAGGTTCAACTAGCTTCATCTTATTCCTAACTTGATGGTGCTTCAGCCCACTTTGCTCGAGAGGTTAAAAATTGGCAAGATGAAGAGTAAGCGGTAATCGTTGGATAGGAAAATGTTAGAGCAGTTCAATGGTCTGCAAGATCACCTGACCCTACAATATTGGATGTTTTTGAATGGGGAAGAATGAAATCAATCGTTTATTCAACCAGCGTCCTCAGAAGTGAAACAGTAGCTAAAATCATTATTATCAATATCAGTGAAATACGAAAACGGGCTCTAGCATGCGTACAAAATCAAAGAAGACTCATTCGAACACCTGTTATAACTGTTTTAGTTCACACATAAAATAAAAATTATCGATAACCACACACATCATTTTTTATTCATAGCCTTTTGAGCTTAAAGCTAAAAAAAAAAAACATTTTTTTTTAAATTTTATCTGCCGCTGTTTTTCCAAATTATCATAAAATCTATTGGTTTTTGGGCAAACTTGTTTCTGACTTTTATTTTTAGTATTATTACATACAATCAAAAAAATTATTAAAACATCATGTTGATTACGCATATTTGGAGAAAATTGACCCCAAAGTCAAAAAATTAGCATGGGCAGAAAAACTGGAACAGACTAAAAACTGAATATCTTAAGACTGAGAAAAAATATAAAATTTGTTTAAACGCAGTTACAAAGGCTGGTATTTCTTCTAAAAATAAGGGCCTAAACGAAGTTTTTATCATTATTTTTGTTAACAGCGCAATTACCGTAAACATGGGTCAGGGTACACCAAAATAAGACTTTTCTTAAATTCCCGATAAATGATATCAACATTGGAGAAATAGGCCCTTACTGTTGAACAATAGAATAGACCCAAGAATCATGCCCTAAAATACTATTGATGGATTAAGGGACACCCTGTATATAATCTAATGAATAAAATAAAAACAACATCTAAGCAAGGCCACAGTTTTTACATAATTTGCCGCCCTAGGCACTTTTTTTCCTGCTGCCCCTAAACTTTTTGTTGGGTCACCGTTAAAAAAAAATAATAGTTGGCAGCAACTAAAAACAATGATTTTAATGATAACACCTAAGTTTGTCAAGAAAAATAAGAAAAAAAAAAGAAATAGTAGGTAATTAAATATTTTTCTTAAGGCTGTATCGAACTGCATGAGTCTGGCAACTCTGCATTCGATGTTTTCTATGTAATAAGAAATATATAAAATAAATAGAGCCAATAAGAAAGATTGTAAGTAGAAGGAAAGACAGAGCTTGGATAGATTTTGACCGAGGCGGTAGTGTTAATTAAGAATAGTGGTTTTAGTTTAAATTTTCCACTTTAAATTGTTTGGTATTTTTATTTGGAAAGAAGTTGGAATTTATATACCTCTCCACTGAGCCATCGATACAAAGGCTTCATTAGGTACATTTTTGTATAGTATTGAATTTAACGCAGCATAGGAGGTAATTTTATTTTTGTATGTATATAATTATACGGCGTCCTTTTAATTATGAAAATCGATCTGCTTTTGCATCAACATCGATGATTTTTGCAATATCATTTACAATTCCAATGACAGCTAGGCTGTTGAGCTTCCATTGACTCAAAGAAATGCACAGATAATTTGCGTCTAAAGGCAGGAAATCAACGTTCTCTTGTTTCATTTGAGACAAATATGGACAGGACACGGTTGCCACGTTGGTCATTTGTGACCAAATTTTATCATTATTTGTTTCACTTGGTCATTTTGTTCTCCCACTGGTCGTTTTTTGAAGAAAAAATAAAAAAAATCGACTTTTTATTTTTATGTTCTCAAAAATTAAGGGAAATTTTTTTTTCATCGCCTAATATAAACGATGCATGTGTTAAATTGAACGCAGTGCATTACCCATCCACGACCACTGAATACCCGAAGGCTGAAACAAAAGTTTATTTTCAGTTTGTATCTTACATTTTTAAAATAATAACAATTTGAATAAAGAATTTCAATCCGAAAAGGTTCGTTTGCCATACCAGATAGAGACCACAGTAAACTCATTTTTAGGGCTGGCCACGAGACGAGACTGCGAGACTTTTGTAGGTCTCGCCTCGGTCTCGTTAAAATCGAAAATTTTCATACGATATTTGTTCTTTTAAAATCGCTTTCAAAGTCACGAGAAAAATAAAATAAATATTATAACGATAATTTACGATAGTTAAGGGTTCAAAGTATTGATACAAAAATTAGAGCCAGCTTAAATATCCAAACTTTGACCACTGCATTGAGGCAAAAATTTTGCGATGCACTTAATTAACATTATCTTTCATGTAGAATCTATCAGACCGATTTGAATCGGGTTTCAATATTTCATTTTGTAATTCCCTAGAGTACTTCAGTCCAAATGTTAAGTAAAATTGGACCATTTTTTGTCTGTCAGTTAAGCGCTTCAAAACTACTCTGTTTTTACAGATTTATTGTGACTTCAACACTGTATAGCAACAAAAATATAACACCAGAATGTTTAATATATATTAGATGCATGTTTCCAAAGTTATATAGGAAATTAACAAAACACAGGGAGTGAATAATGCACTTTGGTGCGTTCCTTTATTAACCATAGTTAACTATGGTTGTTATGTCAAAAAAAATTGTTGAAGTGTCATTGTTAGATTTAGTTGGAAATTGTTACATTTCATTTAGGAACGATTTGTTGTTAGATATTGTTGATCTGTCAAGCGAACACTGGAAATTTGTTTTTATATTTTATTATCAAAATGAATAACCAAGCAAATATTGTAGTTGCTCTTAATTTACTGCACAAATTCGAAACGGAAATTGAAGTAAGTTTTAAAATAAATGTTCGATTTGGTATTTACAAAAAAAAAACAAACAAATTAATCACTAATAAACATACACAATTTTGTTGATAATATTACCATTTGAAGCAGTTACACACAGAATCATAATGTCTTTAAGAGTATACTCTCCTTTTTGGTTCACAATTGCAGTAAATTCCATTTTAATTTTTTAATTTTATTTTTTTTCAGTCTATTTCACTTCACAAAAAGGTTTGTTTTGATTCTTTAATTTTTTTTTTGTAAACAAACCTTCTGACATTAGGTGACTTGACAGATCAATACTTTCAACTCATATCATGGAGATGAGTTGGAAATAGTTACGAATTGTAACTATTTGACACTAATAAACTGAATTTAGGAACGATGTGATGACGTCATATAGTTACAAATCGTAACTATTTTGTAATAAAGGAACGACCATTGTTAACTATAGTTAACCATAGTTAACTATGGTTAATAAAGGAACGCACCACTTTCTTGCAAGTTTTGATTTTTCCTGCAAATAGCACACCTTTTTGGGCGGGAGCAACCTCATATTCTCTTTGCTTATATTATTTCTGGTTGGATACCACAACAATCTAAGATGCTATATGTTACATCCACATACATATATGCTTCAAATTTATCCTAATTTGCCTGGACTATACATCTTCAATGTCTAGCTCTAAATTTTAGTTGCTACCTAAAACAGCAAGTTAGAGCGATCGCAGTCATGTCTTTTATTTTGTGTTTTAAGGATAATATAATCTAGAAAATGTTAAGAAACTGCTTCATTTTAATGTAAAAAAAACATGGTTGTTTTCGAAATATTGTATTGAAAGCCTCAAACAAGAAAGTGTTTTACTTTTGCAAAAATGTTGTGATAATTATGTTGGTATAGTATGATTGATGCTTTGAACCATCTATTTATAATGTATACGTATTTCTAAAAATACTAAAACTTAATAACTAATTAAAAACAATATTTGGTGTTTTGACTTTTGAAACGACTTTTGGTGCCCAATTGGGATTGCGCGCTGTAGTCACTGTCGTAGGAATAATAAAATTAATTTTTAATTTCATAACACAATCATATATTACAAGTTACAACAAAATCCAATTTATTTCATAAACACTAAAAAAAAGAAATATTTCACAGATTTCAGGATTTTCATATAAATTATTTTGCTCGCATCTTTTAACGGTTTTTACTACTAGTAGTACCATCTGGTGATAGATAGATGCACTAAACTTTTACTTCATTTCAGGTTTTGTGGTTTTTGCTCTTGATATTCATGTAGCAAAGAACTAAACCATGTTTAGTAATAGGGTGGTCATGTAGCAAAGAATTAAATAATTTAGTAATAGGGTGGTCGTTTATTATATAGGCGCAAAATTTTAGTCGATTTAGTACGATGTTAAATAATTTTTAGTATAATGCTAGATTAAAAAGTGTATTTTGCTAATTTTTTTTTTTTGTATTTTTTTAGTATCGTATTAAATCTTTTTTAAACTTTGACGTTTAAAATTATCAAAATCAGGCGTGTTTGTGAATTTTTTGCACGAGCTGTGACTTTTTTCGACGTGTTCAGCTGAATTTTGTGAAGGAAATTAGTTTAGTATGATACTAGTTAAAAAGTATTTAAAATTAAGAAAGTTTTAGTAAACTGTTAAAGAATTAGTAAAATGTTAATTGGTATCATACTTAATCCTTAATATTTGGCTGTTTAAAATTTTGCGCCATAGTTTTTTTTTTGAAATGTTCGTTTGGATGGTAAATCGGTTTCAAATGAGAGAGAAGAAGTATAATAATTCTCTTATTTTTATTTTCATCCCAGTTACTGATACGGATATAGTTCGTAAGCAATTTAGCAAGCAAAATTATTATGTAAAATTGACCATACTGCTAAAGTTTAAAATTAACGAAAATAAAATTTGAACTTTAAAATAATACAAAACTTTCTTCGATGATGAAATCTTAGCACAGTATACCATATTGCTTGGGGGGGAGCTCAAAACCCCTAAACCCCCTCCCTGCGTACGCCACTGGCCACGAGATGAGACTCGGCGAGACTTTTGTAAGTCTCATCTCGGGCTCGTTAAAATCGAAAATTTTCAGTCTCGTCTCGGTCTCGTATGATTAAGTCTCGTTCCGGTCTCACCTTCGAAAAATACGATTTTAGGACAACCTGTTGATTATTGGAACGAAATATTTTCGTTTACAGTTTTAATAGTGCAGAAGAAAATAAATATTTAACTGAAATTGGATTTTTTATCTAGTCTCAGTCTCGTCTCGGATGCTTAAAACGCAGTCTCGTCTCGTCTCGCCTCTCTGTCTCGCATGACTAGACTTTTTTTGCAGCAAAAATGACTGTATTTTCCGTTGAGCATGTCAAACATTACACCCCCAAAAAACAACCTTGGACATTAGATATTTCTATTTCTATGTACTCTTTTGATCCTTGTTTGCAACATTAATTTAATATTTTTATCAAATTTCATAACTTTTAGAATTTGTTCATGGAAGTTATGGTTATAATCACTCACTTGCATCTCTCCCTCAAAAAAAACACCCTTTCACCAAATATACGTTGGTCCTTGTATATGAAATCCATAGTACTATCATGGTGAATGTCGCTTCATTCAGTGGGCAAATGAATTTGATTAAATTCCACAACCCTATCTCACGGAGACATTTGAATTTTGTGGAGAATTATTTGCAAGAATAGGAAAGGAATAGCCTAATTTATAACAGTTAGAGTGAAATGGGTAGAAGGGATGTTTTTTGTTAGTTTACAGTTTTTTGTCGGTTACTTTTCTATGCAAAGGTGCAGAGAATTAAAAAGTGTGAAATAAAATTTTGGGAATGCTCATTGGTTTGTTGGGTTTTGTGCGGTTAAAGAGTAAGGGGTGGATTTTTTTTACAGCTTTGGGTGTCTTGTGTGCAAGAAGACAATGGTGACGGCGGCGCGGGGCGCCGTTAGTTTAGAAATTTGAAATTATTAGGAATAATGGCTACCAATATTTAGGATTTTCAGTGAGAAATTTGAACTTATAACTTACCACTATGTGACCATGTTGTTGAGTCTTAAGGGCATCTAGGTATTACCTAAATCGTTACTCTTGGTAGTTAAAAATTGGGGAAATTTCTTTGAAATTCTCTGTTTGGTTCATGGTCGACAATCGCCTACCAATTTTTTAATTGGAGTTTTAAAAAATCCTAACTTCATTTCTGCTGGAAAGAATTTCCAAATTAAGATACTTATTAAAATAAGCCTTTAAATGTGCCTAAATTTTTGTTTAAAATTTATTGAGGAAAAAAATTAACTTTTGTACAAAAAAAAATTAAAACTTTTTTACAAAAAAAAATTAACTTTTTTCTGGTTTTTCAGAAAAATAGTTTTAAGATTTTTAGTTTTTAAAAGTATAGATATAACTAAGGTCCTGTACCAAAACGACCGGTGCAGTACCGAAAATTAACGCTGTGTACCGCGTACCAAAGAAAAGCGTCGGTAAACACAAATATACCGAAATCAAATTCGTGTACCAAAATTTAAAAATAAATTGAAATCAAGTCTGATCTGTATATGTACCTACCTAGGTACATATACAGGGTGTCCCATTAATAATGGTCCAAACCAAGAACTGGGGAAAGGCCAGGTCATACCCTATGAGAAATTTGGTAACTTTTCCATACCGAATCATAGCAGTTCTCGAGTAACGGCAATTTTTTGAAATTTGAAAAAAAAATCTTACTTTGAACCAATTTTTTGCTCACCCTGTCCACAATTGATTTTTGTTTTTTTTTTTTACAAATTTTGCATTAAAACATTGACTTATAGTTCCACTAACTTTACTGAGTGAAATATTTTCCATTGGCATCACCATTTGCCTAAAATTCATTAGTTAATATTGAACTTTGCCAAAATAAATTTTGACCTCAATCTTCTGAAGAGCTCCCTAAACAAAATTCATATGGCTCAATACAGGTTTTGAATTACAAAAATTGCTTATTTTTCTGTAGTTTTTAAAAAGATATACAACTTGCCAAAGCTTTGTTTAAATAGACAGTTATAACCGTTTGAACCCAATCAATAAAAGTATGTAAAAAACCCAAAATTCGATTTTTTACCTGGTTTAGATTTTCCCGAGTATCATAAAATGTATGGGTTTTTGGGTGCACTTATTAATGAGTTTTTTATTATTGTTTTGTTCATCAGGTAAAAATAATAAAACTTTATGTTATTAGGCAATTTTTGAATACAAAATTGACCTCAAAGTCAAAATTTTGCTCGGGCAAGAAAAATTGAACACCATTTAAAATTAAATATCTAGCAACCCTAAACACATATCGGCTTAACTTAAACGTAGTTTTAAAGGCTAGTTATTTCTTACTAAAAAAAAGTCCAAAATGAGGTCCCTACTATTAGCACTGACAGAAAAATTAACCTTAACAGGGGTCAGAGTACACCAAAGTTTGCCTTTTTTTAAATCCTCAAAAAATGATGTCAAAGTTGAAAATCAGACTTTACTATAAAACAATTTTTTTCTTTGAATATGACCAAAAATCACATACCAAAGTATTGGTTACGAATTACCGGACACCTGTGTATAATAATAGCTGTGTATAATTCAATTTTCAGTGCACTGTCCGTCTTGCAATTTACATTTATTTTCGCCTTCTGGTTGATTTGAAAAATAAAAATGTTAGCTAAATACCTATGTAGTATACATACCTTTATGTAGTTTTAATTAAACGAACAATGTTGTAGGTGCCATGTACCTAGCTAGGTATATATTTCAAAAAGTGCTTGGTAGGTAGGTACCTACCTAACCTACACTAAAATAAAAAAAATTATCTGACAACTAAAACTTATAAAACCTACCCACTATGATATCGCCCACTGGCTGAAATTCAACCACCACATTGACAGACTCTAGTGTCAAACAATTAAAAGTTACCTAGGTAGGTACCTTCATACCTACATTCATACTCGTATGATAAATTGTGAATGCAAAGTCAAACCAAATAAACCTACCTACCTCTTACCTACCCTGAAAATCAAACAAACAAATTTCAAGCCAAAAACAGGAAATTTGTTTTTATTATATATACCTAGGTATACAATCTACCTACCACCAAGAACCTACCTACCTCAACTTGCATACAAATTCTCACTTTTGTCATTAACTAACTTATATAGGTATTCCTCGGCATAATAAATTGTAAATTTCTTGTAAAAAATTTCAGGTCAAACTCAAAATCATCCAACAATTTAGATATTAATAAAACCTACCATTCATTATTTATACGAATATATCTATACCTATTTAGTTATATTTTCCTTTCCCGCAAAAAATTTTGCTCAAAATCTTGCACTTGCAACAAATTTCACGGCAAATAAGAAATCTTTGCCAGACAATTTAATATAAAAACTACCCTCAAAAATACCAATACGATGGCATATACAAATATATAAATATACTTACACAACATGACCATATTTTTCTTTCCCGCATTGAAATCAACCTACCCTTGACAATATTCGAATGTAGGTATACCTATACGCATTATTCTTTCCTACAAAAAAACTATATTCCTTGCTTCAAGGTTGATGACGACGACGACAACGACAACAACATAATTTATGTCTACTCTCTGCTTCTCTTGTTCTTCTCGCATATATCATATCAGTAAATTAACACAAAAAAAAAATTCTTTGCACATTCAATCAAAGAGGATACGAACATTTTTTTGTCATTCTCTTCACCTTTTTCTCATCATAGACGTTTAAAAAAAACCTTCAATTGGTAATCTCGCTTACTCCATTTGATTCTTATTAGAATCGAAAAAAATACACATCTCTTGCTCTAACAACATAGGTTTCGATTCTCCGATAAATGCAAGTCTCCCAAAAATGGAAGTCTCCGCCAAAAATTGTCTCCCAAAAATGGATTTCTCCGCGAGCTAAAGTGGCGCCACCACAGGCAGTGGGTCGCCCTAAAAAATGTTGTCCATGATAGTACTATGGATTTTATATACAAGGCTTTGGTGAAATATAATATAATATAATATAATACATTTTTCAGCTTGATAAACTCACTCCTCCCCCCTTCTCTCCACCTCTTTAAGTACGTCTATACCAAAAGCCAATTGGGGCATTTTGAGGAACTTTGGATATGTTGTAAGAGATGAAATTCTGCTTCGATACCAGCAAAAAAATTTCATGAACTAACTTGTTCCAGGTTAGATCCTATCTTTATTATAGACTATCTAGGGCAGTTCCACCCTTTAAGATATATTTCACCCTGCAGTTGCAAATAAACAGGCTTAATACTTTTTGCGACAAATGGGGGTTAGTCGTTTATACAAGTAAGACTAAAGTGATGATTTTTGAAGCGCGTCAAAGGAGAAGGCCTGGGAGTTTTAATCACGCATAATCTCAATTTTTTAAAACCCACAAAACAAAAAAGCACTGATGCCAAACTGGCTTTGAGTATAATGTGGCCTAAGTTTTTTGCAAACCAGGACATCGATCTCGCGTCAAAATACCATGTTTTTCACGCAACGGTCAACACATGTATGTGCTATGGTGCCCAGGTTGTTGGTTATATATTTCCCGAGGTGGTTGAAACGTTGCAGAGATATTTCTTTAAACGCTTATTCAAACTGCCTAATTCAACGCCAAACTATGCCATCTATGTGGAATCTGGTATAATGCCTCTTTACATACAAAATCTGAAAGCTTACTATGATTATTTGATAAGAGTGATAAAAAGAAGTGGAAGAAGTCTTCACAAGTCTATAATGGTAAGACTTCTGCAAACTAACGCCTCTCCATTCAAGGAATAGAATGAAATAGCCCATTCCCATGAATCTCATCTATTACTGATGGAATCTAACGTTGATGAATGGCAGGGTATGTTTGCAGATGCCACTGCAAAAATAGATGAAACGATTTACACTCAGCATCTATCCAGAGCAACCTCTACATCGTCTAGAAATACATACAGGAACCTCAATCACCGGATGTCTTCAGAAACGAACTATTTCAGCAACGAATTCTCTGTCGAAGTTATTAGCTACATTTGTAGGGCACGTGTTGAAATTTTTAACCTAAACTTTATGCCTCATCGACCTGACCTACCTCAAATCTGTAATCTTTCAAACAGACGAGAAAATGAAGATATAAACCATTTTATTGCCATCTGTCCTATACTGCAGGAAATTCGTCGCTTATATTTTGATGAGAGTTACCTTTCTGCAAGTCGACTCTATGAAATACTAAACGGAGCACTAGGATGGTCTACTTTATATAAGTATTGCAAACACGCCTTAACTTTTCGCAACAATTTCGAAACTTAAAACCTTTAGTTCAACCAGTTACTGCAGTTTAAGGCACGCTATTTTGTGTTTCAAATCACTTTAAAATTGAAAAATTGTAAAACTTGTTATGTTTCAAATCATTTTAAAATTGATATGTTTTTGTGTTTCAAATCACTTTAAAATTGGAAAAATGTAAACCTTTTTTTTTAAAACCATTTTAAATTGGTATATTTGTGTGTTTCAAATCACTTTAAAATTGAAAAAATTTTAAAATTTTTGTTTCAAATCATTTTAAAATTGTAGAACTTTTTATATTTCAAATCATTTCAAAATTGGTATCTTTTTGTGTTTCAAATCATTTCAAATTTGACAAACTTTTGTGTTTCAAATCATATTAAAATTGTTTTAACGCTATCAATTATTTAGAGAAAATTATTATCAATCAGTAGAAATGTATCTTCGAACTATTATATATTGTTAACTTATAATTTGTATAACTATTGATTATTAAATATTGGTTAACTATTAGATTATTTATTTTTTTATTAACACTAAAATGAAATGGCATATCAGGCAGACGGCAGAAAAGCCATGTTCTTATTCTTAAGTAAAGAAATATTGTTAAACCTTTTTTCGTATAATAAAGAATTTATCTATCTATCTATATTTCGGAACGTACATAGGATCTGCCTCTGCATTAATCAATTGTATCAACTGTTGCCAACTTCACCTCACTCAATGACACTACTTGACGACAAATATGAATCATTTTATTTTTTCACGTTGATTTCTAACCGAAATCAAATACCCCAATGCAACCAAAAATGCAAAATAACTGTTTTATTACCTTTTCCATCTTGGTATAAACTGAATGTGGATTAAGTGCCATCCACAAAGTGCAACAAAACGGGGAGACTTAAGACTGTAGCTGGATTGCAGGAGGCATCAAGCGCAAGGGAAGGGATTTAAATATAATTATTAAATTATTTATTATTTGAATTTTAGTTCTACATTAGGTGCCAGTTATAGCTATCATTGAAAACCATCATTGAAAAAGTTAATTGTTGATTTTGAGATGCTTCGAAAGTTTAATCATTGAATATTTTAATGCAGAAAGGTAGCTTAGGCCTAAAACAGATGTGCAGCTTTTTCCATGCAGCGAAATTAAATTACACAGGTTCTTATGGGAGCCGATTCACTCAAAGTCTGCATGCAGCGCAGCGCTGCACGATGTCTCTATTTCTAAATTTGCTGCCTAGTTTCATTGCAGCCACAACTGAAAAACGAAAATTTCTAAATAATTGCTATTTGGCATTACTCATATTGACATCACCTGCCATTCTTTCAAAAAATTTGTTTGTGTTGGTGATTTTTCTTTAAGAATCCATGAAGCCGGCGTTGCCACCCTACCATCGTCCAACGAAGAAAATCTCATTCCAACACTATTGTGTGACATCGGCAACGCTGTGCTTTCATGTATTTGTTTGACATAACTATGCATCATGAATGTCAGAAGCTATGCACATGTGTTTCGTGTGCAGCTCTGCATGCAGAGATGCGTGCAGACTCGCTGCACATCTGTTTTAGCCATTACGACTTCAAAATTATTTCTCCTCCAAAAAAAATTAATTTTGAGCCATATCTTCCCCATAACGTAACTTTTAATTATTTCAATGATGATTGGTAAGGTAGTTCATCATTGAAAAATTAAAAGTCATTTTATGAGAAAAGTTGTGTCAAATTGAATTTCGTTTTACCTAGAAATAATTATTAAGTCAATAAGCTTGACTTTGGCATCACAATAATCATTTGTTTTAACTTCTAAATCTTTCAAAATTGGCAATTAATATTTTCAATGATCGTTTCCAATGATAGCTATAACTGGGCCGTTAGGCACGTTCAGGGAAGAGAGGTATCGGAGATGTTGCTCCGCCAAAATCTGAGTAAGAGAATCCAATATTTTTTTCTTTAGTATTTTGACAGCCAAACTGAGATTTTTTGCTGAGGAATCCTGTTCAGGAAACTGAGATTGTTGAGGCACTCCGAAATCTCCCTTTCCTGAACTCGCCTATTATACTCGTATGTTTTGAAAATAAACTTACGGTTTACTTAATTTCTATGGAATTCTTCCTTGTCAGCTATTCAAATTTTTCACTTGACATTTCAGATTTTTTATGTTCAAAATTATTTAGGTATCTTCACATGATGTTAGGGGGACACGAGGATTTTAGAAAGGTTCTGTGGGGCATAGCACACAAAAGGTTGGGAAACACTGATCTAGGGAATCACCTAGAAACCTCAAGTCCAAAGTTTGAAGAAAATGACAGTCAGTCTGTCAGTCTGTCCACAAAACTGCGGGACCCATTTTTTTCGCGTTCTTTATCATCGGAATTTTTGGGGAAAATTATGATCTTGAGTTCGATTTTGTTACGAATCCAAAACTTGTCCTAAAGTAACTAACCTTTATAACCTTTGTAACCTTTATAGCAAGTAAAAAATATGTACGTATATTATATATGTATGTCTAGAGAAATAAAAGAAGATTACCATTGCTTAATATTTTTTTATAAGAATAGAAAATAGACCTGAAGAAGGACGTAACCACGTTCGAAAAGTCGTCTTATTTTTTTTTTTTAAATAACAATTTTCAACATAGACCTAAAGCCCACTTAGGATTCAAATATGTATATAAGGGTGGTCCTTATAAAGGTCACTGTTATATTAACGTTAACCCGGCTCCCAAGACGTCTGAAGTTTTATATGGAAAATCCCATGTATTTTTGTAAGCCCAAATTTGAAAAATCTAAACTTTGGTAATGATTGATACAAAAAATAAATTTTTGGAACACATGTAGTCACTTTTGTCCTATTTATAAAAATGTATCAGAAAAAAGTTTACAGCAGTTATTTCCCTACTTATAGCCATTTAAACAAAAATATCTTTTCTTATTTAATTTGTAGTTTTAATAAATTTTTTTTAATACATTTTTGTAAACATGAAAAAAGGTACCACATGTGTGGAAAAATTGAATTCTCTTTATCAATCATTACTAAAGTTATGAATTTTTAAAGTTGGATGTACAAAAATACATGTGATTTCCCATATAAAACTTCAGACATCCTTTGGCCGGGTTAACGGTTCAGAAAAATCATACAAATCGGAGCAGGTTCCCCGGGTTCTCGAATAAAAAGCTTTCTAGCCTTCGCTATCTAGAAATTCGGTTTAATAACCTTGTAGTTTGTTCACTCTGGAAATTTTTTTTTACACGAAACCAACACTTGCCCTAATAAAGCAAATAAATAATAATAATAAAACCGAACATTTTTTTAATACTCATTTAAGTCAGATAGATAATACTTAAATTATTTATCGAGTAAAACTAAAATTTGCAATAGTATTTATTTATATATAGTTTAACTGATGATTGAAAAATAGGGTCTAAAATTATGTATGTATTTGTATATATTTTTTTTTAATTGCTCGTAACACTTAAACAAGCCTCCACCGAAAGAAAATCCTTCCTACGGTTCTGTACCAATATTACGCAAATGTGATTTCTCTCATTATCGTCACACCTTTACGTCCAATTTAACACCTGCTGGTCAGGTGTTCAGGGAAGCATACAAAGTATTCCTTCAAAGGCTGTTTCTGGATATGAATTACACCACTAATAAAGAGACTTTGTTTTTGATTTTGTATTTATTGGCTCTCTGACGTTGTGAAGAAAAGAATAATTTCAAATACAAGGTAGGTATCATATACCTAATTTGAAAACGTACTTGTGTTGAACAAACCACATTTGTGATTAAATAATAAATATTTTCTATAAAAGAGGGCCCACTTTATGTAGGTAAAGTTCTTTCTGTACAGACGGCCTTAGAAACCAGTGCAGTTAAACAAACGACCAATAACAATAAATCATTTAAGGGCCGAATAATAAATTACCCATGCATAAGTCCAGCTCCAAATAATCTATATCGAACTCCTAAATTTTACATAACGTTAAAATTAGGTACATACAGTTGTTTTGTTATTGTATATTATGACTTATCATATATGTTAATTCTTTATCCATAGAGGTTTGCGAAAAATGTACAAGTTGTGAAATCTTACGATGTGACGTGTTTGTGATTTACTTAAGCAAAAACACAAATTTGCAGTTGTTTTTTTTTTAACACAAACTTATTCAGTTTATTAACATAAAACTATTGTTCCCTGAAATTGAACTTGTGACATGACTCGTTTTAACTTTTCTATCCGCAATCAAAACTTTTCAATAATTTATTAGTAGATTTAGTGCGTTGCGCATCAGCAAAATATATTAATAATTATGAGATCGAAAGTTAATTCAAATAAATTTCAACAGTTTACTTTCAACAGCCCAAAGCCTTAGCAATGCCACCAAATTATACTTCCTCAAGAGTTATGGAGTCATCAGCAACAACTTGCACCAGTGATGAAGTTCAAAAACAAAATCTCGAATCTGAAGCCTGTACATCGTATACTGGAGTTCTGTTCGAAAGCGATGCGGATATGTTCGATGGCGGGCTAGCTAAAAATATTGTGAACATCAAGAGAGCTGAAAAACGAAAGCCGGAATTGGTCTGGAGAAATATTATTTCATTTTGCATAGTACATTTGGCCGCAGTGTATGGCGCTTGGCGGATGGTGTTTTCGGCAATGTGGATAACAAGAATATGTGGTGAGTACATACTTGGCTTTATTTCTTTAGCTCTTGATATAGTCCAGTCCGGATTATTTGTTAAATTGTTTAAAGGGATCCACAAAAAAGGGTCCTCGCTAAGATAAAAGGAGTCCCCTTCAATATGAACATTTTTGGGAAAGTCAAAAATTAAAGTAAAAAACTACTTTTTATTCAATAAAATTAGTATAATTCAAAAAAAAAAAAAATATAATTTTAAGGAATTTATTTAGAAAATTCCTGAAAAACGATTTCTTTCAGAAAATTACTAGGTAATTTTAGAAAAAAAATTCTTAATATAATTTTTTCAATTTTTATGTTAATTGGTAATTATTTTGGAAATAATTGTCCGTGTTCGAAGTAATTTGTTATTGGAAATAGAACAGTTTTTTTTGCCGAAGGTTGATTCAATACATACATAATGTATAAGATCTGATGTTTCATCAGTCATGATTCTAATGTGAATTTACAACGTTATTGGTGAAGGCATTTTATTGTTTGTATATCGAAGGCATTTTATTGTTTGTATATCGGTAGAGAACCTAAACGTAGACAAAAGTTAATATTTCTTTGGTTTGTGACCTAACCTAATAAAAAACTTAGAAAGGTAAAAGGAAAAATATTTTTGCCAGATGTCTCACAACGATAGAAAAAAAGTATCGATTATTGTTAAACGGGCTTTAGGTCAAATGAAACAAATATTTTCTTTTTATCACAATGTTTCGTCCATGTTGGATATTATATGCAGCTGCATATAATCAATGCTGATAACACAATGAACAGACGAGCCGATATGGAAGACGTCAGCCCAAACTACAATCATATAGTGGAGAAGAGGAAAAGAAAAAGCTCTACAATATGATCTTTATGTGCTTTGTGTACATGTTTATATAATTTTTTCAGTTTATTTGACGGAGATATTACTTGTCAGTCAAACTTTTGACTTAAAATTGACAAGAGCATAAAGTTTTGAAAACAAAAATTATGCTTAATTACATTAAATTTCGAAAAAAATTAGCTTGAAATTTTTAAAAAAATTTTTGTTTCAAAATTTTGACTTTGAAAATTAATTTTTTAAAAACTATTCACTCGAACAACTTAATTTAAAAATAATATTAAAGAATAGACTTTTGGCTTTTCAAAATGCATGACTCTATAAGTATTACCGTTATATTTTAATATTTTTTTTCTGTTTTAAGTGATTTTTTTGAAAATTGCCCCTCCCGCATAAACGGGGGTAAATAAACCCGCCCTCCATTAAAATTTTTTTCTTGTCTAAGTCCAACCCACACGCCTTAGTCTTTTGTGACACCTTACGCAAATCACCCTGTTTAGAATATGTGCAGAAGATAATAAATATTTAAATGAAATTGGATTTTTTAATTTATTAAATACTCTATAAATTTCGGTCCAAATATTACAGTCTCGTCTCGGTTGCTTAAATGGCAGTCTCGTCTCGTCATGTCTGGGTCTCGTCATGCGAGACCGAGACTTTTCTCGTCTTGCCCTACTATCGAGACGTTTAGTCTATTCCCATACGAACAGACAGATAGACAGACAGAATTACAAGAGAGTTGTTTTCAGTTTTCCTTATCATCTTAATGGTAAATAAGTTTGATCAAAAACTCGAGCACATTTTATTTACGAACCCACAACTTGTCACATAAGTACCAACATTCATAAATGTAGGTAGGGGAGAGGGGGGCAACACGGAATACGGGGCAAAGAGCACTAAACCGTTTTTTGGCTTAATTTTTAACTTTATCTTATTTTCAATAATGAGAACTTGTTAAGAACCTCTTTTAGGACCTCTCTCCTTAGTTTATAGATACCGTTAGGTTAGTTTTATTTTTAACAATTAAACATTGAAAATAGACGTTTTACTAAGAAAACTTTAACTTTTTAAAAGACATCCAACCACACGGCTTTATACTTGCGCGAATTTCGTTTTTAATCAAGTACTTGATTTGATTTGTTTTTGTTGTATTAATAAAAACCAAAGCTTAAATGATATTTGTCTTCTTATTGTGGGGCAAGAAAGACCAGTACAGCTGCTCTGAAGCAATTTTTTTACGAAATTTTCCGCTGATATCTTATTCTTTTGTTATGATAAATCCATATACTGTTTTGGTCATAGTTTATTTTCGTTCGTTTATGCATTTTGTTAATTTTTGGCTTACTTTTCAGTTGAATAATTAGTTTATTTTCCATAAATCAAGTTTAAAACTTCGTAGAACAAATTTATTTGTTCATTATGCTTTTAAAATAATATTTTAACACAAAATTTTGTTTTTTTTTGTGTGTATTATATTTCTTTTGGCATTGCTTAAAATTATTGGTCTATTTTGCCCCATTCAAAAGTCCGTTTTACCCCGCTAGTGGGCCAAATCGAACTTTTGAGATTGAGTTGCGATTTTGGTCATAACTTTAAAAAAAATTTCTCAAACTACAATAATCTTTTACGATGGTGAAGTTCAAATGCTAAGCTATAATTATTAGCAAACAAAATAGATCGTTTTAAATAATATTAATAAGTTTAGGAATGTCTGAAGCTTAAGTAGTCCTTCTTGCCCCCCTCTACCCTAAATAACCATAAATTATAATTTAAAATGTCTAAGACTGGAGCTAACTTCCTTCTCCCCCCTTCCCCCAGCCAAGTTAAATGTAAACCTACCTACATATTTTTATTCGATATAAGCATTTAAAAAAATATTTTCTTATCAATTTTAAATTTTGTAAAACCATATTTTTTTCTTAAATATTTTTCAGCTTTTTTCTTGTTCATATTGACTGGATTTGGAATAACTGGTGGGGCACATAGACTTTGGGCCCATCGAACATATAAAGCCAAATGGCCATTAAAGTTGATATTGACGGTTTTGAACACAATGGCCTTCCAGGATTCGATTTATGTCTGGGCGCGAGATCATCGAGTTCATCACAAGTATACCGAAACCGATGCAGATCCACACAATGCAACAAGAGGATTCTTCTTCTCCCATGTGGGTTGGTTGCTGTGTAAAAAACACCCGGAGGTCATCGCCAAGGGTAAACAAATTGATCTTTCGGATTTGCACGCGGACCCGTTTGTAATGATTCAGAACAGGTATTCAAGTTTTATATATATATATTTTTTTTTTATAAAATTTAAGATTTCTTCAAAATTTTAAGATTCTACATTCCGCTTATGCTCTTGGGTTGTTTCATTCTGCCAACCATTGTGCCAATGTATTTGTGGAACGAAACGTTTTTGAACTCGTTTTTCATTTTGGCAATTTTCCGTTGGTGCTTTACGTTGAATGCCACCTGGTGTGTTAATAGCGCAGCACATGCGTTTGGCTTCAAATCATACGATAAGTAAGTTTACTTCTTCAAAATGTAGATTATCCACAGCAAAAAAAAATTAACTCTCGTTGAATTTAGATCCATCAATCCATCTGAAAATCTTTTCGTGTCAGTTGTGACATTCGGTGAAGGATGGCACAATTATCATCATGTCTTCCCTTGGGACTACAGGGCATCGGAATGGAGTGGATCGTTGGTCAATTTTACAACTTCTACCATTGATCTTTGCTCTAAAATCGGTTGGTCCTATGATCTTAAGACGGTTTCCAAAGATGTGGTTGAGAGGCGTGTTAGGAGAACAGGAGATGGCTCACACAGCTTATGGGGCTGGGGTGATAAGGATATTACAAAAAGTGAAAGAGACGAAGTATTGATTACGAATAAAAAAAGCAATTGAACTTATATTTTAAATAATTGTTGTTATATTTTTTAGTATTTAATCTAATAAATAAATAAAACTTAAGTTAATTAAAAATACCATTTAATAATTATGTGGATATTTAAAGGTTCTTAGTGTTCTGTCAGTTTTTATTCTTAAGGAGACGTTTAGGTAATAAAGGTAAGCAAAACGCATCAGCTAAAGTTCAAAAAATCCCTTTATACCAAAGTTTACAAACATTTTTCAAGTCGTTTTAAAAATATTGATAACCTACATAAGAAGATTCTATTTTATTTTTTAATTTGAAAAATTTCTTAGTGGATCCTTAAGAAGCAGTCAACTTAACCTTCTGCTATGAAACGTTATGGTTGTGCAACAAGCTACAAAAAAAATGAGTAAAACGTTGCTTTTTCCTATAAAATTAACTAAATTTAGTTTGAACTGTTTTTTTTTTTTGTAGATAAGTCATGCATACATGCAGACAAAAACAAAATTCTGTGCGTCAGAAATTAATGTACATATACTTGGTGTGCAATTGATTTTATACATAGCTAATTAATTGGCGTATAAAGGTATAATTTCGAATAGGTATCATATAATTCGAAAATGTACTTGTATTGAACAATCCATACTTTTACAATTGTGTAAATAGGAAATATTTTCTATAAAAGTGGGCCCATTTTGTGAAGGTAAAGTTCTTTCTGTACAGACGGCCTTAGTGCAGCTAAACAAACGACCAATCGCAATATATCTTTTAAGGGTCGAATAATAAAATACATATGAATACGTCCAGCTCCAAATAAGCTGTTTCAAACTCCTTCATATAACATAACGTTATAATAATGTACAGAGAGTTGTTTTGTTTTTGTAAATTATAATCAATTTTAGGTTAATTCTAAATCCAACGGCTTACGAAAAGTGTACAAATTGTGAACTCTTTCGATGTGACGTGTTTGTAACTTATTAAAGCAAAAACACAAATTTTCAATTAATTATTTTTCTCTTTAGTCAAACTTAAATGCAATAGTTTATAAATTCAGTTAATTTACATAAAAGTATTGATCCTTGAAATTGAACTTGCGACATGACTTGTTTTAATAGCTTTAAATTTCTATCCGCAAACAATTTTTTTGTTTATTAATTTAAAAGTAGATAAATTAAATGCAGTGCGCATCAGCAAAATATATAAATAATTATGAGATTGAAAGTTAATTCAAATTAATTTCAGCAGTTAATTGGCAGGAGCACAAATCATTAGCAATGCCACCCAGTTATAGTTCCTCGAGAGTTATGGAGCCATCAGAAACAACTTGCACCAGTGACGAAGTTCTTCAATCTGAAGGCTGTACATCATACACTGGAGTTCTGTTCGAATGTGATGCGGATATGTTCGATGGTTGACTAGCGAAAAACATTACGAATAACAAGAAAGCTGCTAAACGGAAGCTGGAATTGGTCTGGAGGTATATAATATTATTTTCCATATTACATTTGGCCGCGATGTATGGTGCATGGCGGATGGTTACTTCTGCAATGTGGCTCACTGGTGAGTTTGGCTTCTTTTGATCTCTTGGTACAGCACGTGTCCGGTGTACGACTTAAGTTCTATGGGAATTTTAATCGTAATTGAGGAAGCAGTTTTGTGCTTTTAAAATCTAAAGAACACATCCAATAAAAATCTAAAAAAAAATAGAGACAAATATTGTATTTCAGGAATTTTCATCTATTTATCTTTACTTGCGGTATGTGTACTAGGACAAGTTTAGAATTCGTGCAAAAAATCGAACTAGAGATAATAATAATTTTCCCTAACATTACGACCACAGAGAACATTAAAGAGTGGGCACGACTTAATCTCACAAAATTGCTCTCGTAGCTAACAACATCAATGTAGCTTAAAATTGACAATGTGCATATATAGTGGTTCTACAACATTATGATATCATTAAAAAAAAGTTTTAAAAACAATTTAAAATATAAATTATTACTATAAAATAATATATTTTTTTTTAATAGCTAAACGGATAGGGTTAAAAAAAAGTATGTTATCTGATTTCTTTGATAAATATGAATTTATGAAAAGAAATTTCAAAAATCGTTACAGCTGTTTTTTTAATAATTTTTTTGTATATAAAAATTCTTGAAATTTAAAAAAAATTAAATTTGGTATGCCAACTTTTAGTATTTAATAAAATACAATTTTTCACAAAATTTGAAAAAAAAATCATCAACCCATTTTCAAGATATTGAATTTTCAAAAAAAAATTTCAATATTTTTTTAAAAATCCAAAAATTATTTTTTTTTTAATTTTATATGCAAAATTGTTAAAATTGTAAAGGACCTCTTACACAAAAAATTTGGTTCAAATCGGTGTAGCCACTAACGAGAAGTTTGAAAACCGTTATAAATTTTTTTTTTTTCTACCAAAATATTAATTGCCGTAATTATAGTATCTCGCAATTTTTTTTTTCAAAATCTTTAGAGCTGTGTTTGAAATAAATCAATTTTTGTATATTAGTTGTATGGCAGGTACCGTTAGTTTTTGAACTAAAAAAAAAATTTCCTCTTGGCGGAATCCCATAAGGAACTTATGTCCAAAGTTTGAAGAAAATCGCTTCAGCCGTTCAGGCTGCAGTTCGAGGTACATACAGACAGACGGACAGATGGACAGACGGACAGACAGGCAGAATTGCGAGACTCACTTTTTTCGCATTGTCTATCATCGTAATGTTAGGGAAAATTATTATCTCGAATTTTTTTTTTGCACGAATCCTAAACTTGCCCTATACTACGTATATTGCAAGTAAAAAGTGGGTCCCGCAATTCTGCCTGTTTACTTGTCTTTCCACTAAAACCACTAAAACGATTCCTTTTTTTTATAATTGACGCGCACTCAAGGCGTTGTTAATACCCTTAACATGTTCAACACAGTGCGAGCGTTAGGAAAATAGGATAGGATTTAAAAGGAGTTACTGATTAGGGATGCAAACGATACATCGATGTTTTCGAAACATCGATGTTTTTGTCTTAAAACATCGATGTTTGCCCTCGATGTTTCGAATCCGGAAACATCGATGTATCGATGTTATTTGGATCGATGTTTTAAACATCGATGTTTTTTAGTTTTCTTGTCACACAGAATTTTTAAAACTGCCTTCTTTTGCACGCGGAATTTGTGTTTGTGTTGCTTCGCTTGTGATCACAGCCAAAAACGTGTTTTTGCATTGAATGCTCCCATTCATTCTTCCCCAAGATAGTTGACAGTGTCAGCTGACAATATCATAGAAAGCGGAAATAAAAGAATAAAGAACCAAAGAATATGAACAAAGGACTTCAAAAAATTGAATTCAATTCGATTCTGGCACTAGCAACTTTATTAGATCCAAAATTCAAATTTCTCAATTGAAAGGATCATAAAATAATGTGGCCAATATTTCAGATTCTTCCGAAGAGTCAGAAAAAGAAGAAAGGCTTTTTGGTATTTGGATATATCACAAACATTTGGTGCATCTAAACATCAAGTCCAAACAGTCCTCTTTCTCCATCTCCACAACAGCGGACTGCAGATGTATCTGGGGTCAGCTCTAGCAACTATAACTCAAAATCTGGTAGAAATGTGGAATGATATTAAAAATATGTTTCCAGGACTTTATAAACATGCTACTAAATATTTGCCCATTTTGGTTACGTCGGCTCCAAGTGAACGACTTTTTTCTAAAGCTGTGGCAACTATTACCCAACAAGGAAACAGGGAAAAGATTGACAAAGTTGTTATTTTTATATTCTGTTTTGAATAAATAAAGTAATACTTATTTCCTTATTACTAAATGACTGCTTATCACTTTTCTTTTAGGTAGAACCTAGGCACTTTATAGGTACTTTTTAGATAACTCGCTAAAAAATTAGAGAAAAGAGAAATGAGAAGTGCTAAGCTTTACTTTTTGGGCTTTTCAAAAAACATCGATGTTTCGAAACATCGGTGTTTTTGAGGCCGATGTTTTTGACATCGATGTTTTTTTTTAGAAACATCTATACATCGAACCATCGATGTTTTTTTGTACGATGTTTGCATCCCTGTTACTGATGCACATTGGTTTTGAATTTCTGAGGGGAAATTGAATTTTTTTGTTGTAGCTCAAAAAATAACGGTACCTACCTCCTATACATGGTCAATATTTTGTTGAGAAAACATTCGAATTATGGTTATAAACGGTAACTGTCATAGAACCGATTTTTTGATATTCAAATTTCTCGTTAATGGCTACACTGATATAAAAAAAAATTTCATGAGGTCCTTCACAATTTTAACAACTGTGCATACAACTTTTTGAAAAAAAAAAAAAATACTGTTTTTATGAACAAATTATTTTAAGTAATTGTTAATTGATTTGTGCCCTTTTTATATTCCAAATATTCCAAATCCCTTATTAAATACTATGAATTGACATACCAAATTTAATTTTAAAAAATGTTCATGAATTTTAATATATAAAATATAATTAGTAGGTACAGTAAGAGTAACTATATATTTACATTCACATATGCGTCAATCTGGTATTTCTGATTTTTTGCTGAGTTGTTCAAGATATTGGCCTAGTAAATAACCTAAGTTTTCGACCCCGAGCAGCGACCGCTTCATAGTCAAAAATCAAAGAAACCGCGATTTTTTCGCGCCATTTATTGGCGATTTTAGTCCTATAAAGAAGTAATTTTAATTAAAAAATTCTTCTGCGATTTCAAAGTAGATTAGATCAGATTTTTATTAAACAAAATAACAATTTTACATTTCCATAATTGATTTATACATGAATATATAACGACTTGGCAAATTATACCGTCAGCCTAAGTGGCTCAATACTAATTAATTTCATAAAATTAAGTGTTTTCTTTAAAAAAGATTTTAAAATAAAATAAATGACATATGAATGACATATCATCACATTGTAAGGACTATTTTAAGGGAGGCAAAATTTAATTTAAACTATTTTTCAAGTTGTAAATTTAAAAGACTTTCAGCCTTATTTATTAACTCGATTTAGCGGCGGCGTATAGTTACTCCGACTTTACAACACCTCTAAAACTGGAAAGCTTATTTAAAAAAAAATATATCAGGAATAGAGGCGGAGTAAGCTAAAACTGGTTTCTAGGAGGTTTAAAGCCGGAGTAAAGCCGTTTTAGTATCTAAATGTCATTTTGACATGACATTGTGTGAATTTACAAAGAGGAGTGCAAACAATTTTTTTCTTTTTGTTACTACGATAAAATGGATATTTATTTTACATTAAAAAATCATTTAAATTCTTTAAACGGTTTTACATTTAACAAAGAAGGAGAAAGTCAAAGCAGTACACAACTCATTTAGATCCCATGACACTGAGGGATGAATAAGTTGTCGGGGAAAAATCTATGAACATACACCAAAATATTTATTTTTATCTGTTGTAATTATGTAAATATATTAACATATCTTTTGATAATCATCCCAGATTTTCTGAACGTTTTCTTTTCTTTTCTTTTTATTTTATTATTAGAAATTAACCAATAATTTCTTTACCAAAATAAACCAAAAACAATGAAAATCAGCTGAGGTTTGTTTACGTTTATGATAACCAGAGTTTTAGATTGGCGATTTTTTGATAAAATATATGACATAAGGCAGGCGTAACTAAACCGGCTAAGAATTTTTTTTTTAAATATGGATTAGTTCGACATGGCGTAAACCCGGTGTAAGTGCTTCGACTCGGTTTACCTATTCCGAGGTTTAACCGAGTATTAGTGAAATCTAATAAATATGGCTGTTTGAGTTTAGCTAAAACGAAAATATTAAATACTAAAAGCATTCTTGAATTATTTTGGATCGATATAACGAAGCATTTTTACAGTATCCAAAGAGCTGCATCCAATTGGCTCCATTCAGCAGGTTAAATATCTCTATCTCTTCTAAGATGTTTTTTCCAAGGTGCATTCTTCTTATTTCCTGCAGAATAGGGCAAACGCCAAGGAAATGTCCAATGTCTTCCCTAGTTCGCAAATTGCAAAGGCAGGAAACATTCATCAAATCATTTCTATGTGGCATAAAATTCAGATGTAACATTTCCCCTCGTACTCTAAAAATATCTCCGATAGCTCCACTTGGTAGGTTGGTGTTGAAAGAATTGAGTTCCCTGAGATTATAATTAACTTTGGCGTAGTAATATCTTTCTGTCGAGGATCTGGCTTTTTCTATAAAAGTATACCTTTCATTTTCATCAGTAGTTCTTATCACTTCATATAACAATTTTTTTTATCTGCAATGCAATTTTTTCTTCTACGTTAAAAGTAAAACCACATTCAGCCGCCAGTCTTGACCAATCCTCATACCAGATTTTCTTGTACTGCACTGCATAAAGCCAGATTAATTTTGGAAGCCTTGAGTTATGCATTTCTGCAAATCTAGATACATAGTCCGCATTTAGTTTTAAAGTTGTAACGAAAAGAGTTGAAAGTCCTGTCTCCAGGTAAAACATGTATTTTGGTGAGTAACTCGGTAAGTAAAATATTTTTCTTAAAAAGAAGAGCAGCACATTTTCCACAGTATCATATTTTTTAAATCCCAGGCTTGTGCCCGTAGAAAAGTATCGATCTTGCAGAAGCGTTAAAATCTTTATACTTCGTTTTAATTGAAACAAGTTTATTATCAAATACTCTTTTCCAAATAGTACAGATAGCCGATTTAGCTTTGTCTGCTTTTAGTTTCAGGTGCTTTCCAAAATTAAGATTAAAAGTGAAGACTATTCCCAAATAAGTATACTCTTTGACTATCTCCAAAGGGTTTCCGTTGAATTTCCATCTTTCTTCTCCTCGAAACTCCTCCGATCCCATTTTGCAAAATCATTATTTTCCACATCTTACAATAATCCGCAAATCTATTTATCATAAATTGTAGTGAGGCAGGAGATTAAGATAAGATAACGATATCATCGGCATACATAATGGGGCATATTCATAGTCGCATATAGACCCAGGTTTAACTAAACTACAGTTTAAGACAATTTTGGCTCAATGAATACAGACCGATTTTAATTACAAATTGTTGGTTTTATATTTTTATAAGATAATTAACTGGGTATACTACACAAATAGCTTCAAATATTTTGAAATGATACTTAAAAAAATAAAATCAACGTCCGAAAATTCAACCAAAGCTATGTTTAACTTCGACCCAGGTCTAAAATGACTATGAATACGCCCCAATGACTTTTATTTTAGTGTTTCCTAACCTGACACTGCAAGGCAGAAACTCAACTAGATCATCAAGAAACAATGCGAATAGAAGTGGGCTTAGATTACATCCTTGCCTTACTCCTCGGTTAATTTCAAACTTTATGGAGACACCTTTAATGCTGACAACTTGCGCACTGGTTTCTTGGTATAGTTTTTCCAACGCTGATACAAACTGATGACACTCCCAGGTTATAAAGCTTATACAATAATGCATTTCTATTTATTGTATCAAATACTGACTTAAAACCAACAAAGAAGGCTTATAACTTTTTCTTGTTGCCCATCTTAATTCTTGCTAAACTGGATAGGACAAAGATGTTGTCCACCGTTGATCTTAATCTTAATCTTAATCTTAATCTTAATCTTAATCTTAATCTTAATCTTAATCTTAATCTTAATCTTAATCTTAATCTTAATCTTAATCTTAATCTTAATCTTAATCTTAATCTTAATCTTAATCTTAATCTTAATCTTAATCTTAATCTTAATCTTAATCTTAATCTTAATCTTAATCTTAATCTTAATCTTAATCTTAATCTTAATCTTAATCTTAATCTTAATCTTAATCTTAATCTTAATCTTAATCTTAATCTTAATCTTAATCTTAATCTTAATCTTAATCTTAATCTTAATCTTAATCTTAATCTTAATCTTAATCTTAATCTTAATCTTAATCTTAATCTTAATCTTAATCTTAATCTTAATCTTAATCTTAATCTTAATCTTAATCTTAATCTTAATCTTAATCTTAATCTTAATCTTAATCTTAATCTTAATCTTAATCTTAATCTTAATCTTAATCTTAATCTTAATCTTAATCTTAATCTTAATCTTAATCTTAATCTTAATCTTAATCTTAATCTTAATCTTAATCTTAATCCTATCTTAACTATTATATAAAGACGAAAGATTTTTTTTGTTCCTTCGCGCATAACTCATACAATAATTAACTGGTTTACGTGAAACAAATTTTATAATATACTTTATGTCTATGAGACGGTTTTAGGCTATTTTGTATTTCCTAATTTGTTTAAATGTTCATATTATTGTTTTTTTAATTTTTTGTCACCTTTTTTCTAAGAGTTTGTCCCAAATACTCACTCATACACTCAAAACTCTTTGATATTTTAAAATAATAAGAATTTGTTGATAAACTCAACAAATATTGTAGAAAGGTAAACAAATAGTACATGTAGCGCCACAATATAAAGCTATCATTGTAGCAGGAATGTGTTCGTGTATGTGAACTAGGCAGGTATGTTATGTAGGAAGAAAAGAAACACATTATATGATCAAATTATTTGTGTATTGTGTATCTCTTATCATCATCGGTAATCACCATGCGTCGGTTTTATATTAAAAATAAGGTGTTTTCCGGGTGGGAAAAATGATTTGGTTCGAGTAAAAAGCGTATAACTTGACTTCTAATGGTCGGTTCTTATGATCTTAAAATGTCGGGAAAAAGAGTTTACAGTCGTGTGTATTAAATGAAAGAGGTACAGCAATTAATATTAAGGCAATTGAACGGTGTTTGGCGAATATTTTAAAAGGGAAAATGTTATGAGTTTTGAATAAATTCAGTCTTAAAAAACGCTTCACATATTGCTTATAAAAAAGAACAACGCAATAACTCAAAAAACATCAATTTTGACCTAATGATGCAGTACAAACTCATTTTCTATAAACTATTTTTTGGCAAAACTTCATTTCTATAACTGAAAAATTAGAGGCTTTAGAGCCGCATTTGTCGTTATATACACTGTCACTTTTAAATATTTTTTTTTGGCAATACTGTATATTTAACATTTACGCAGGGCCCTTTGAAGTGAAAACATAGTTTTATCTATAAAACTTTAATTAATAGCTCTACTAAGAAAAAAGAAAAAAATAGATACAAATGAAGATGATTATGAAATACAGCAATGCAAACTTTAAATTGCGATTTCTGAAGTTTGAGGTTTTTTGAGTTATGAGTTGTTCTTTTTAATGAGCGATTTACAAAATGGCTACACTGCATTGTGTATCCGGAATCTTGGTATGCAAATATAAACAAACTCCTTTAATATTATGTCCTTATAGCAAACAAAATATAAGTTTGCGAAGCAACTCGAGCACGGGTCAGCTAGTCGAACATATAAAGCAAAATGCCCATTAAAATTGATATTATTGGTTTTGAACACAATGGTCTTCCAGGATTCGATTTATGTCTGGTCGCGAGATCATCGAGTTCATCACAAGTATTCAGAAACCGATGCAGATCCACACAATGCAACAAGAGGATTCTTCTTCTCCCATGTGGGTTGGCTGCTGTGTAAAAATCACCCGGAGGTCATCGCCAAGGGTAAACAAATTGATCTGGCGGATTTGCATACGGACCCGTTCCTAATGTTTCAGAACAGGTATTCAAGTTTATAAAATATTTTTCATCTTTATCTAGAATTTAAGATTTTTTTTAAAATGTTCAGATACTACATTCCGCTAATTGCTTTGGGGTGTTTCATTGTGCCAACCATTATGCCAATGAATTTGTGGAACGAAACTTTATTGAACTCGTTTTTCATTTTGGCAATTTTCCGTTGGTGCTTTACGTTGAATGCCACCTGGTGTGTTAATAGCGCAGCACATGTTTTTGGCTACAAATCATACGAAAAGTAAGTTAATTATAAATAATCAAAATGTCGTTGTACAAGAACAATCAAATTAAACCATATTTAATTTAGATCAATCAATCCATCTGAAAATCTTTTCGTCTCAGTTGTGACAATCGGTGAAGGTTGGCACAACTATCATCCTGTTTTCCCTTGAGACTACAGGGCATCGGAATGGGGCGGATCGTTGTTAAATTTTACAACTTTCTTAATTAATCTTTGCTCTAAAATTGGTTGGTCCTATGATCTCAAAATGGTTTCCAAAGATGTTACTGAGAGGCGTGTTAAGAAAACAGGAGATGGTTCACACAGCTTATGGGCCTGGGGTGATAAGGATATTACAAAAAGTGATAGAGATGATGTATTGATTAAGAATAAAAAATAGCAATGAAAATAATATTTTAGATATTTTTTATTTTTATTTAACCATTTAATCTTTTGGTGGTAGAACACATAAGTTCTTGTTGTTTCATTCTAAATGTTCAATGTTAATTGTTGTCTTCGCAGCATGACTGGATTATAAACTTTGGTTCATACAAAAAAAATATCCAATAAAAATTCAGTAAATTTGAAAAACCATTTTACCTAATTAATGTACATAATGTAGGTAAGTAATATAATACCTAAGCCTATAGGTATTTCTCAGTTTCATGAAGACGGGCCCATGTTCTTACGATAAGTAAAACATACCAGTCAAAGTTTTCTTAACAGCTCATACCGAACAAATCAATTTTTATTTTCAAATTTAACAGATTGGTATAATTGATAAATTAAAAAAAAAACATTTAAAAAGAGTTCGTTCAAAATTCACCGGAATGCTGATTATTCAAAACTCCATTTCATAATTGTTACAATTCTTTTCGATTTTCACACTAGAAACCACAAGTGGAATGTGGAACGGGGGTGCTCAAATATTGGATTTAAAAAAGTAGGTACATACATGCTTTGTTGGTCTTTGTTGTTGTTTCAATGTATTTTCAGGTGCCTCACAGTTTGTAATGTAAACACGATGGTACTCACCAGTCCGTACTCAATCTTCCCAATCTAAACAGGGTCATACATTATGTGCATAGGTAATAAAATGAACAACGTTTATTTAAAATCAATAAGTTCGTTAATATACCTACTCTAGTGCCATCTAGGGATATGTAGTACCTTTGTTTTTCAAAAAACCGAAATAGAAGTAAATTTTTCATTGTAGCGCAGACATAAACCTTTCTGTGAACTCCGAAAAAAAAAACAGTTGGGAATATAAGTTTTCATACGAATTTATTATTAGAAGTTTTTGTTTTAATATAATGATACATTTTGGCATAGCTTTTTTTTTAATATTCGGTGGCATTTTTAAAATACAACGGATATACAGACGTTATTTTCCCATTCAAACCAATAGTTTCTTTTCGCAATGGAGCCTCGTAGTCCGTAAAGTGTGTATTGAGGCGTACTTTATGTGCAGTTTTTCGCTAATGGCGACATAATCATTGTCATAAAGCATTTACGTTTTTGTCTCTACAAAGAATTATTATGCATTTCTCTGATATTCCCCGAACTCCAGCAACAATAGCTTGTTTTGTTTATTTATTTACGTTCTCAAAAAAAAGATGTGCGTCATCTATGAAGAAAATGTTTCTCAGTATCCAAAGAGAAAGTCGTTATTCGGCATAGGTAAATATTATTTTGTAGGCATTTTCATCTGTAAACTTGAGGTTTTTTTTCTTAATTCTTTGTAGTCCAATGTTGACCCGGCAGCGTATTGACAAACTATATATCAGTACAGAGCTCCGGCGCTGTACAATAGACTACAGAAAAAAATAAAATAAATCGGGTGGCATAACGGCTCATGAAGAACCAGGGCCTAGTGACTAACAACTCGCAACCATTCCTGTGTGCGCCTGTCGACAGGAATGGAAGGGACCTACAATTTTATGCCGCATCCGAACGGATAGACGAGAAGCACTTAGTCGTGGAGGATTTGTCAATTCCTCGCAAGAGGCAGAAGCCCTGAAAAAAAAAACTTTTTAGTTTTTATGTGGACGAGGCTGGGAAGTGAACCCGGACCTCCAGCGTGACAGTCGAACGCACTAACCATTACGCTACGGGCTACTACCAGTATGCTACCAGTATACAGAATGCTCATTCAAATTAAGAGCAGACTATATATAGTCAGGGAGCCCGTGACAGATTTTGGTGACCAATAGAACCAAAGCTATTCTTTTGGTAGATGGTTAATTTGACGTTTTAATGAAGCCTAGTGAAAGTCAGCTGGCGGACCATTTTATGGGTGTGGGTACAGCAGCCTCCCAAACATGTAAAAAAAAAGATGGGTTGCGACTCCACCAAAGCTGAAATTTGGTTATATGGTAGTTAACACCTTATATTATGCAAAAAGAAAAGTCAGCTGGCTGTATGCGGGTGGAAAGATCGTTAGCTCAAAATTCCGTTTTTCAAAATCCTGCGAATAATAAAAAAAAAGTTTCGAAAATGTAAAGAAGCCCGCGCTTTTTTAAATTTTTGAAACTTTTTGAAAAATTTTGAAAAACTGAACACAGTATCACAGTAAAGGAGCCAAATGCTACTATAGTAGCCATTCCGACAGCACTGATTGAGTCCCTGATTACAGATCCGTATGTCCAAGACCGATTGGGGGTGGCATTTACCCTGGCAAACCGTTTATAGAACCGAATGGGTAGAAAAACTATTAAAAATCAACGTTAAGAACTTAAGAGCCCTTTTTTTGTATGTAAGATCAGAAATCTCTTCCATCTTTTCCTTTTTGAATAAAGTTCTTTTGTTGTTGAGTTCTTGACCAATTTGTTCTTTTCGTAAACAGTTTTTGAAATATTAATTTTCAAACTCAAAATTAAAAAAAAAAAAAAAATAAATATAAATGTTCAAATACTTTTTTTTCAAAATTTCACGTAATTATGAACTATTTTTTCTTTACAAATTCAATTACCAAATCATAGTCAAATACTGAAAACTGGATGGTTCTAAGACTTTTACTTTTCAAGATATTACAAAATAAAGAAACCAACTTCTTAGTAAAAACAAGAAAAAACGAAGTTGATGATAACCAGAGAAAGGATTTTGCTAACTTTGCCTGTTTTTTTGCGTGATCGTAAGAAAGTATTGAATTTATACAAACACGATTCATGTCCTTCTGATTCAAAATATATGCAATTTATTTGCCTTTTTTTGACTTTTTTACCCGTTAGTGCTTTTTTTTTGCCTTTTTTACCCGTTAGTGTCTTTTTTGTCAATTTTGACTTGCTTGCTTTTTTTTTATCAAAGTTAAACGAAAAAATCTTCAAAAATTCTACAAATACAAACTGCATGTAGTTTTTACATTTCCAGTTGAGATTATTTCACTTAAAAACGTGATCCTAACACAATCTAAAGCGCACAGAAAACAAATTTGCTTGCTCTCAAGAAAAAGAAAGCAGGTAGTGTAGACTGTACATGATATTTTCTCAATAAAATTTCATGTTCTTTTTTTTTGTTTTTATTACTCATTGAAACTAGATATTTGCATTTCTCTATGAATGATCGTGCATTTTCTTGCAAATACCCTACAAATATCAATGAAAATTTGGAAAAATCGAAAGGGCCAATAATTGCAAATGAAGTTTTGAAAAAGTTCACTCCTGATTTTAATGTAAATCGTGGCCTTAAAACATTTAAGCAAATATTGTAATATATGGCGACGTCAACTCCACACTTTCCGAGAACGTTGAAGTAAATGATGTAGAGACTAGAGAGTTTAAAATGGGCTCCACTCGTTTCTGCTCAAGTAGAAAGGCCCTTTAGCTCATTTAAAACGCTTCTAAGAGACAATCGTAGAAGGCTGTTACCTGAGAACTTCAAAAAGCTGTTGGTAGTTCAATGCTATTATAATAAGACGTTAAGTTATGTTAATATTCTCTTTATTTAATAAATGCCTTTTTTTGCGTTTTAAGAATTTTTGTTTGCCTTTTTTGATTTTTTTAGGTCAGCAAAATCCTTTCTCTGATGAGAACTAAGGTTGTTAAAATGATCACTTATCCGCATTTTTCTGTTTGATGAGAAAAATTAAGGACGGGATGAGCAAAAAACTTATTCAAAGTAAATTTTTTTTTAATTTTCCAAAAATAGCCGTTACTCAAAAACCGCTATGATTCGGTATGGACAAGTTTCCAAATTTTTAAAGGTCATGACCTGGCCTTTCACCATTTTAATTAGAACCATTGTTTATGGGACACCCTATACTGCAGCAGCTAGACACCAACTGTATTTTGAGTGACGGCGATACAACGTTTACCGCTAGTATAAGTATAATACGTTTGATTAAGACGTTTAACTTTTCTTTTTTTTTTTAAACCAACACATGAACCGAATAAGTTCTTGTTTTAATAATTTTAAGATTACAACTTTTGTAAACAAAATTCTTCCATGGGACCTGACCTATCTACATGAATATTCAAACATTATTTCTTGCTCGTTGTTTAGTTTTGTCTTTCATTCAAAATTATGAATAGACTTACATTTAGCTTACCTTAGCTTACCTATACCTACTTTGATTTGCAAAATACTGCAAAGCAAAACAATAATTATTCTTTATTGAATTATGTATATTCATTATAAATATGCTTCGTTACACTCGCTTACACTCTGTGGCGTCAGGCATAGTCAGTTCATTTAATTATGGACTGTCTGGACTTAAATTAATATATTTATAAAATATTTTATGACAAAGTTATGAAAAGTCAATATTTGAATATTATTACGTGAGTAGCAATTATCAAGTGATAGCAACAAAAA
The DNA here is from genome assembly GCA_949320155.1 of Melangyna quadrimaculata. Classification (NCBI taxonomy): domain Eukaryota; kingdom Metazoa; phylum Arthropoda; class Insecta; order Diptera; family Syrphidae; genus Melangyna; species Melangyna quadrimaculata. The sequence goes on from OX439483.1 coordinate 480,190,872, forward strand.
AACTGTAAATACTTAGTTGGGTTTGTGAGGCGATGCTTGGCTGATGCGTTTGTTAAGCCTTTGTGTTAATATCATTATTTAAAAGTGAGTGTTAATATGGAATTTATGTTTTCTATTAAGCAGTAGAAAAAAGTGTGTTCAAATAATGCTTATGGCAAAATAAAATATCGGTGTTTTATATTTATATACTACAGAAATGGCGCCCAACGCTACAAATGCAAAACTAGTACTCAAATCAGTGACTTCACAATGCTCAAATGAAATTGAGAATTTAAATTCTAAATCTTCTGAAATCACTAAAGTTTTATTTGAAACCGATGTTGACCCTTTTGATGATGAAAAATTAGCTGGCACTATTCCAGCCGCTACTAAACCGCAAGAACGTAAAATTGAACTTGTTTGGAGGAATGTTATTGCGTTTGGAATATTACATGTATCAGCTTTGTACGGCGGTTGGTTATTATTAACTTCAGCAAAATGGGCAACAATTTGGTATGGTAAGTTTGATAGTTTTTTTTCTTTAAAGCTTAATACCACAACAGGTTATTACTTTAAAATAGTCCGGAAATGTTTTGAAACCTGGTGCACTGTGAGGTCATTTTAACTTAAATTTGTGATTTTAAATTTGTATTTGTATTCAGTTGGGCTTCTGTACATATTTTCCGGATTTGGGGTAACTGCTGGTGCCCACCGTCTCTGGGCTCATCGTTCTTACAAGGCAAAATGGCAACTACGGCTTCTGTTAGTTATGTTCGACACACTTGCTTTCGAAGACGCTGTCTACGATTGGGTTCGTGATCACCGAATGCATCATAAATATTCCGAGACAGATGCTGACCCACATAATGCTACCAGAGGATTTTTCTTCGCTCACATGGGTTGGTTGTTGTGCAAAAAACACCCCGATGTAAAGTTAAAGGGTAAAAATATCGATATGTCAGATCTTAAAAAAGATCCCATTATAATGTTTCAAAAGAAGTATGTTTGATTGAGAGCGTTAGTGATATATAATTGAAGTTGAATACAATTTTGATTTTACAGACACTATCTGATTCTTATGCCACTTGCATGTTTCATCATACCAACTATCGTTCCGATGATTTTATGGAACGAAAGCTTCCTTAACTCATGGTTCGTTGCAACAATGTTTCGCTGGTGCGTATTTCTGCATGCATCATGGCTTGTCAATAGTGCAGCACATATTTTCGGATATAAATCTTATGAAAAGTATGTATCTGATTTATCATGTAAGCTAATTTTTTATAGAAACTAATTACTTTTCCTGTTAGAGCAATTAATCCCACTGAAAATCTTGGCGTCTCAATTGTGACATTCGGCGAAGGATGGCACAACTATCATCATGTGTTTCCTTGGGATTACAAAGCATCGGAATGGCCTGGTTCAGGGCTTAATCTTACAACTTATCTTATCGATCGCTTTGCTAAGATTGGTTGGGCATATGACATGAAAACTGTGTCGCAGGAAATTATTGAAAAGCGTGCAAAGAGAACTGGAGATGGCAGTCATACAACCTGGGGTTGGGGAGACAAGGACATAACTAAACAGGAACAGGAAGCCATTTTGATAGTTAAGCAGAATAAATAATTTGTCGAAGAAATATGTAAATTAAAAAATTAAATTAATAATCATGCCTTTATTAATTTGTAAGTAATGGCGAGTTCGTAATCGCAGAAACCTGTTGCAGATCTGCCGCATGCCTGCTTAGCTTCTGCTTATCGATTTTATTTTCCTTCTGAACGCAGAAAGCAAGCAGGCGGCATAAGGCGCGGGAAAAGGTGATTTTAGGGCTTCTGGGTGACATTAGAAATAATCTGTGAAAGACAAATAAACTGATCATATATGTATTTTGGAGCTTTTTCATTTAATTTTTAATTTAATTTTAATTTTTTTAAGTTTAATTTTTTTTTCAGCAGAAATTTCTTTTTTTCAGCAGAATTTATTGCCTTACAAACTGCCCGACGACGTCTTGATTTCTGCATACTTTTGATGTTCACGAACGTTAATTGTTGTGCAGGCCTGCTGAAGGTAGATTTCAATTTTTGTTTACGAATACAACTTTGCAGATCTAAGTTAGTAAGTCTAATCTTAGATAACGAATACGCTCTAGGCACCTCGTTTAATGTTCCTTGTCGTTCAATAAAAACTGCCTAAATCCATTATGCAAAATAGTTTACAAATATGAAGCTAAATTTTATTAAATACTAGCTGTTTTACCTCCTGCAAAACCTGTCAAATTTCGATGCTCATTATATAATATCATCGTAACAAAATTAATCGGTTTAAATCGGTTGAGCTTTGAATGGGTCAAGTCAAAAAGTATTTCCTTAAACTAAATTCTCAAGTAATAGTAACGCACTGTATCCACCAGTTGGGAAGAAATCCTTACCGCAATCTAAACACTAAAGAACAACTACAAAGGTGTTGGACCTGACGGTATTGGTATTCCTACAGAGCTCTTACGAGCAGCGTCAACAACATCAAGTGAGCTCCTGCACCCACTCATTGGGAGAACTTTGGAAACAGAGAATTTCTTTGAAGAGTGAAAAAAAAGGAATGATTGCGAGCTCCCAAAAATATTAGACCTTAGGCTGTGCGAAAACTGGAGAGGAATTTGCTTGCTGCCTGCAATAGCCAAGGTAATATCAAGGATAGTCTTGGAGCGAATAAAAAAACACCTCGAAGATACACTCGACGCCGAACAAACTGGTTTCCGCACTGGATCTTCCTGTGTGGACCACATCAATACCTATGCGGATCATCATAGAACAGTGCGTTGAATATCGATCACCACTTAACCTGATGTTCATCGATTTCGAAAGTATCAATTGAAAATTTATCTGATGCAGGAGGTGCATCCCAGATAAATTTATTGCTGTTATCAAGGCTTCATATTAAAAATCCAAATGGTACGTTCTGCATAAATGAAGGTTGTCAGTAATAGTAACACTCAGAGGAGCTTGACATCCAAAGTGGGGATAGGTAAGGCTGTATTTTGTCACGCGCAGCTTTATCGACTGGAAATGAAGGAATTCAGTGGACTCTGGAAATCTACAATCGAACCTAAGACATCTGAACTACGCGGACGACGCGACGCACGTATGCTTACTCTCTCATAAGGATCATGGATCTTCAACAAATGACAACAACGGTGGAGAGAGAAGCTGAAATTGTTGGCCTAAAGATCAATACGGAAAAACAAAAAGGATCAGCCTAGGAACTTCCTCATCTATCCATGTAGATATTTCCTGACAATCAGTAGAGATAGAACAGACTAGAGTTATTTCTGCTGGTAGCGGAGCCAACCGTATATGTAATGATAAACTTGTTCCGAGAACAAGACGTAAGTTTCAGTGGATTTGAAATATACTTCGAAAAGGAACATTGCGGGTCAAGCGATGCAATGGAACCCTCTCACGCAGAGTGGAATACAAGCATAACGACCTAGAAGTATTTGGCGAAGAACGGTCGAAAGGGAATCGGCACAACTGATGAAGAGGTGGACTGAGCTGAGATACATCTCCAGAAACCGTACACGATGGCACAGGAGAATTCGAGGCCTTATGACCTGCAAAAAGGAACCTTATGTAAGTAACAGGCCGGAGTACCTATAAGAGAATAAAATTAACATTTAGAGAAAAAGTGTGAAATATAGTCAAAAGGGTAAACTCGACAGCGGTGGATAATTTTTTGATTTCTGAGGAATAACTGACACAAGACTCTTTTTTTAGTCACGTAGGCATTCTTCTGTTTATAGTTGTAAAATTTCAAAGATAGTCTGAGTACGTACTTGGCTTGATCTTGAATCGTTTGACTAAGTCTAGTTTATGTCTCGATCTCACGATTAAAAAATTAACTATGACTTCGGGAACAAAAATTAACGAAGACTTCCGGGACTGTAAGCATTAAGCTTGAATAGACGGTAGACAGCGAACCTTCGTGTTTAAAAATTAAATTATGGCAGAGTTCAATATTGGAGGGGGGGGGGGTGGATGAAGTCCAGGAAAAAAGCCCAGCCAATTTCTGGCACTACAGCCTTTTTACAGGATCAAACTCAGGCGATTTTCGACCCCCCTCTAATTTCAGTACCAATAAAGTCAGAAACTTCAAAAGACTGCAAAAATCGCAAAAACCATAACTGACTCACTGACTTACTGACAGCTCATCAAAATTATGGAGCACTTCCCGACATCGTAGAATCTTGTAATTTCGCAGTAGGCCCTGTAGTGTATACAAAGGAAAAAATCGAAAATTTAAGATTTGCCATTCAGGGGGCGTGGTACCCGCCCATTTTCATAGAATTGATATTAATTATTTGAAGCACTTCTGATAGTTGTAAAATGATGAGATTTTACACAGAAGCAGGGCTTAATGTGCAGGCTAAGGAAAAATTTTAAAATTTGAGATTTTTCATTTAGGGGGCGTGGTTTCCGCCCATTTTCATAGAATTTATATAAATTATTTGGAGCACTTCTGATTGGCGTCGAATGATGAAATTAAGTACAGCGGTAGAGCTTAAAGTCCAAACAAAGGAACAATTTTAAAATTTGATATTTTACATTTAGAGCGTGGTGGCACCCGCCCATTTGAATAGAATTGATATTAATTATGAGGAGCACTTCTGATTGTCTTAGAATGATAAAATTTGGTAGAACGGTAGGGCTAGAAGTGCAAGTAAATGCAAAATTTTAAAATTTGAGATTTTAAATTCAGAATGCGTGGCATCCGCCCATTTTCGCAGAATTAATATCAATTATATGGACCACTTGTGGTTGTCGTAGAATGATGAAATTTGGCAGAGCGATAGGACTTGACATGCAGGCAAAGGGAAAATTAAAAATTTGAGATTTAACATTTAGTGGCATGGCAACCACCCATTTTCACAGAAATAATATTAAATATATTGAGAGTACTTCTGTTTGGTACAGGATTATGAAATTTGGTATAAAGCGGTTCGTTTTAAGGTGTATACAAAGAAAAAGTTGATATCTTAAAACTGTTCATGCAGGGGCGTTTCATCCACCCACTTCTTATCAATTATTATCATTTGAATGGAGCACTTCTAACTTATTCAAATTGGCAGATGGGTAGGACTTGTAGTACATACAAAAGGCATAAATTAAAAACTTACTTTACTTATGAGGCTCTCATTGGGCGTTTATTCCACCCACTTTACCTGATAAAAAGAACCTTTGCAAAGAGTAGTGAAATCACAACAAAAACATAAATGTTAAAAAAGTAGCCAAGTTCTTCTAATACAAAAACCTTTGCGTAACAAGTCAGCCATAAAAAGCAATGAGATCTTAAAGTACGCCATGTTCTTAGTTTATTAATATAAAATAAGTTAAGTAGAGTGATATCGAAGAACCTCAAAATTATTAGAGACATCTATTATTTAATGATTACTGACTTAAATTGAGTTGGTTTACTTTGCCAAGTTTTCTTTTTTTTACCTAATTACTCAATTTTGAAATGAAAGCTTGACTTGTAAACTAACTCAATTTAAGTCAGTAATCATTAAATAATAGATGTCTCTAATAATTTTGAGGTTCTTCAATATTACTCTACTTAAAATATTTGATATTTTTTTTTTTAATAAACTAAGAACTTGGCGTACTTTTAGATCTCATTACTTTTTATGGCTGACTTGTTACGCAAAGGTTTTTGTATTAGAAGAACTTGGCTACTTTTTTAACATTTATGTTTTTATTCTGATAATCAATTAAGTGAGCTGCCTTGGAATTTCTTCAAATTGTCAAACCATCAATTCTGTGTACCTACAACAATGTGACTCTTGATCCATTTCTGACATAGAGTTCTTGCAAAAGCCCTCCAAAACTGTTTCCCTTTGTATTCCGTTCCAAAAAACGGATCATCAGACGCCCCAAGATATGTTTTCACAATAAGGGAGGGAGAAATATGTTCATCATTCAGCACCAGGTCAAAAGTGCAATTTTCCATTATTCGAAATCATTTGCAGTCCCACTCCCAAAAAGAAAACAAAATAAAAACATTTAGGTAGGTACTGCAGTTCTGGCATTCAACAGCGGCTGCATTTCTCTCAAATTCAATTCAAATGCAAGTCGTCTGTCTGTCCATTTCCGTACTAAAATAATCCAATCCAATCCAGCAGGAGGCAGAGCATCAGCAACAATAATTGTCGACCATAAATTGGGACTCTCCGACTCCGGCAGCAATGGCACAGCAGCACCAGGCAGCCACAGCGGCTGGCCCTGGCTATATCTCCTCTCCGATACTTATGGAATCTTTGTGTAGGCGATTAATGGGTTTATTGATGTCCATTTTGCGCATGTTTGCAATTTGGGGACTTGGACGTCCAAAGGGGTGGCCGGGGTTGCGGCATCAATTTCGCGAATACCCACAAATTCGATTTTATTTGTTGGCACTTCATTGGCATCGTTCAGAGCCCGTCGCATCCGTCTGACCATCCTCACCTCACAGATATAGTGCGAAAATGAGAGTGTGCGCCCCGAGTGTGAATGTGATGCAGGGCGAACAGCACGAGCATCGTTACAACAAACTCTTTTCGGCCTTCTGGGGCCAAAGTGTGAATATAATTTAAAGTGAGCAATTTTCCATCTCTCAAATACCGCGATTATTTATTATCCTTGATTGGCTTGCTTGTGTTGCATGCAGCATCGTCATGCTGCATGCGTACTCCAAAACCTTCCAATAAGCCTTCGCATTCGTTCCATCTATTTGGCGGGTGAAGCTTTGCTGTTCAATATTTGTTTAGAGTAGCGTGATGCGACTAAACGATGCGACCAGCGCGGGCCAGCGAGGCCGAGCCGAGGTATAAAGATCCAAAAGTGCGCTATGACTTTGCCAAGGATGATGCAGATTGCAGATGCAGATGTAAGTTGAATACAAAATCTTTACCATGACGATGATGATGATGATGTTTTTACGACCCGATATAATCTGAGGATTCTGGGATTCATGCGCCATATTGGTCGGCCATAAAAATGGAACCTTGACGCATGAATTTACAGTAGGTGTCAATGAAATTTTTTTTATAATGGCGTTCTTAGCGTTCCGGATAATACAATGAGTAAACGATAATTGAAGTGAGTTTATAGACTTAATAATATTCACTAAATATGCGATTAAGGTTATCTTACCAAACTCATCGGAAGAGTTTTACGGTTTTTCGGAATTGTATTTAATTTAATTAAACTTTTTTTGTTACCTGTTACAAACTGGGCCGGCAAAATTTTCTCAATAAGAGAATCACACAGTTTATAGTTAACTACTACCCAATCTTACCGTAGGTTTAATTTTTAATGAGTCCTGCTCCTGAATGCTGTAAAAATGAGTCATTTTAAATAAATGAGTCCCACTAAAAAATCTGTTCAATGCTTTTTTCATTTCTTAATAATACAAATTATTACTTTGAAATCTTAAAAAAAATATTATTATAATTAATTTGACATAATATGTACATTTTTTCTTTCAGCAAAATTAAATAAAAGCGCTTGAACCTAAAAATTGACTCAACCGTAGATATTATATAGTGTTTTTTTAGATTTGAGTCAAATCTAAAAAATATGAGTCCCTGAGCGAAGTATAAAAAAATGGTCCCTTTTGACTCAACTGAGTCCTAGTGGGAACACTGCTACAAAAAGAAGCGTCGACATTAAACGTAAAAACATTTTTGAACGTTTAATAGTATAAATTGTAAAAAAGACCCAACTTAGCTTTACGCAGTCAGAACCACGACCTCAAAAATTCTGGTGGGGGTTATCATGATCGTGCGTTTTGTTTGTCCACTGCTTGCTTATAATATTCAAACAAAAAAATTGTTTGTCCACCCTCAAGAATAAATATATATTAATATTTTCTTTTTTATAGCAACATCCCTAAAAACATACAACATCTTCAATTCATAACTTAAATGTATGGGACCAAGCTGGTTCATTTGTCCACCGCTTGCTTATTTCTTATTTCATTATTAATTTTTTAGCAACTATCACAAAACAAAAACTTCGTCTACCTCTCCCAATTTATAACTTTAAAAAATGTAACTAATTGGGTTTGTCTCGCATACTTTTTTTCCAGAAACGAAAAAGTTTGTTCACCCTCAGGAAGAAAAAAAATATAAAACTTTTAATTTTATAGGAACCTTACGCGTTAAAACGTCACATAGTAAAATCATGCCTGTCTGTACCGTTTTTTCCAAAATTTGTCGATCATAGTCAAGCAAAAAAAAAAAATAATTTTATTTTAAGAAGTTATACAATTTAAGTTCTTTAAATTAATTTCTAAGAATATGTTTGAAAGGATAGTTTTTAAGAAAATTAATTTTCAAACTTAAATAATTAAAAAAAAAATTCTTCAAACAGTTTTAGTCCAAAATTAATGTAGTTATTTATTATTTTCGGCTAAGCGATCAAAAAAATAAGAAAAACACTTTGAAAATTGGAATAAACATAGACGTATTTTTTATATTTTGTATTATACTGCATTTACCCCATGGTTTACAGTGCCCATATCAAAAAAATGATGCTCTTGAACCAAGCTTTCCGATATATCAATTATGGACACTGGACGCACAATTATTCCCATTCGTTGAATTTGCTAAATCGAATAAAAAAAAGGAGAATATTCATACCGTTAAGCGAATTACTCGTCAACCATTTGCTATTATTGGCGCTTGGTATAAAAGTTCCTTTATTATGGGGTCTATTCATTTCATCGAAAGTGACCATAATACTGGTATTTCAATGGAACACTAATTGCAATTATTGATTTTTGTTCTAATTGCAATCTTTGTTGCCATATACTGCCTAAGCCCCATGGCTTACAACTGTGTGTCCATACAATAAAATGATGTACTAGGGCTAAGCTTTCCAACGTTATAAATATATATCTCATTCGTGCGCAATAATAGGTAGCCCATTCTCCTTTCGTCTTGTTTTTGAAAAATTTAAAATTATTTTTTTTTTAAAGGTGTCGTCACACACTGAAAGGAAAGTACTTTCAAAAAGCAAAAAGCTTTCTGAAAGTAAACATTTCATGGTGTGACGACCCGAAAAGTACTTTCCTGAAAGTGTTTCTGAAAATGATTTGTTTTGAAAACGCTTTCAGAAAAAAAAACTTTCACAGTGTGACTAGTTCCTGAAAACGTTTTCAAGAAAGCAAATCACTTTCAGAAAACGCTTTCTGCTTTCAGAAACTGTTTGTGAAAGTTTTTTGTTTTCTTGAAAGCACCCACTCTGGTGGACCAAAAATTTACAATGTAGTTCTTAATATAATAAGTTGGTCATAAGTCCACAACTGTTTTTGTGGTAGGGGTTGGAAAATAGTATTTTGGATGGCCCACTCCGCTTTGAGGGTACAAAGGATTTTATATGCATCCAAGGATACAACCGATAAAATGAATGATAACAGCTGGAATTAAATCAGTTGGTATATACAGTTTCTTGTATGCCAGGGACCTGTGCCATGAAAATATTTTCAAATGCGCGATAGCCCGCATACAACCTAATGTTGGGAGATTCAATGACCGAATCAGCCGCAGACTTGTCTTGGCGGAGAGTGAACTCTTCTCCAGCACATCATCTTCTGGTCGGGAAATACGAAACACTTGCGACAGTGTGTTGTAATTATCGCCATGTGCAAGGTGTTTCAGTATCACAGCTACTCTTTCCTCTACGCTGATGGGCACACGCCATGGTGTATTTTGTTTTTCAACAAACGGGCGTACTTTGTCAACCATTTGCTATTATTGGCGCTTGGTATAAAAGTTCCTTTATTATGGGGTCTATTCATTTCATCGAAAGTGACCATAATACTGGTATTTCAATGGAACACTAATTGCAATTATTGATTTTTGTTCTAATTGCAATCTTTGTTGCCATATACTGCCTAAGCCCCATGGCTTACAACTGTGTGTCCATACAATAAAATGATGTACTAGGGCTAAGCTTTCCAACGTTATAAATATATATCTCATTCGTGCGCAATAATAGGTAGCCCATTCTCCTTTCGTCTTGTTTTTGAAAAATTTAAAATTATTTTTTTTTTAAAGGTGTCGTCACACACTGAAAGGAAAGTACTTTCAAAAAGCAAAAAGCTTTCTGAAAGTAAACATTTCATGGTGTGACGACCCGAAAAGTACTTTCCTGAAAGTGTTTCTGAAAATGATTTGTTTTGAAAACGCTTTCAGAAAAAAAAAACTTTCACAGTGTGACTAGTTCCTGAAAACGTTTTCAAGAAAGCAAATCACTTTCAGAAAACGCTTTCTGCTTTCAGAAACTGTTTGTGAAAGTTTTTTGTTTTCTTGAAAGCACCCACTCTGGTGGACCAAAAATTTACAATGTAGTTCTTAATATAACAAGTTGGTCATAAGTCCACAACTGTTTTTGTGGTAGGGGTTGGAAAATAGTATTTTGGATGGCCCACTCCGCTTTGAGGGTACAAAGGATTTTATATGCATCCAAGGATACAACCGATAAAATGAATGATAACAGCTGGAATTAAATCAGTTGGTATATACAGTTTCTTGTATGCCAGGGACCTGTGCCATGAAAATATTTTCAAATGCGCGATAGCCCGCATACAACCTAATGTTGGGAGATTCAATGACCGAATCAGCCGCAGACTTGTCTTGGCGGAGAGTGAACTCTTCTCCAGCACATCATCTTCTGGTCGGGAAATACGAAACACTTGCGACAGTGTGTTGTAATTATCGCCATGTGCAAGGTGTTTCAGTATCACAGCTACTCTTTCCTCTACGCTGATGGGCACACGCCATGGTGTATTTTGTTTTTCAACAAACGGGCGTACTTTGTCACACAAGAAATTAAACTGCTCCTCGGAAACTTGAGCAAAATTAAATTGACCTACGATTACCCGCATTTTGCTCAGTAACATGCTGTGAAATCCGTAGGATAATTTCCATTATAGTTAATTACCTTTATTCCAAAACTTCTACAGCGAACTGCATTTTGTTGCTACTCTTAATAAAATTATTAACGAAACTAAGCCTAAATATCACAACCGTTTACACACAAAACAATTTCAGAAAGGATTTTCAGAAAACGCTTTCGCTTTCATAGTTTGACGACCTAAAAAATGTTTGCAGAAAATTTGATTTCTTGAAAGTAAAAAGTTTTCAGAAAGCGCTTTCAGAAAGCACTTTCCTTTCATAGTGTAACTACTGTCTGAAAGCGCTTTCTTTGCCTCAGTTTTGATACTGATATCTCGAAAATGCTTCTTTGGAAGAAATTGAGTTCCACTTTTGTTCGGCGGCGACCCGAAATTAGTTTAGAAAATGTATTTTTTTGCTAATTACTAATGAACCAAAATATTGTTAACTTCTGTTATTTCCCATTTAAATATTTTAAATGCCAGTATCAAATCTAATACATCGGGAATTGTAAAAAAATAAATAGCAAAAGTGAGGGTGTTGTTTTTATATAAACTTATAGACAGCCTATGCCTCAGGCATTTACTTATACTTTCATTCTAATAATTAACCTTATACAATCAGCAAGGAAGAACCCGACTTCAAAAAATCATAATCTTATCTTAGTTGAAGTCAATTCACAGTTTATGTTTGGTATATCTTCTTTATAAGCAACACACACTTCAAAGCCATATTCTCTTACAGAAGTTGACAAATGAACCTCACCATTGAAGATACAGTCGAGCCAAAGCTGAATTAACAAGCCCTCGTCGTCGCCATCAGGTCAAATTAATTTTACCGATATCTCACTAGCCACCATCTTTGACACTTATTTAAACACACATGTAATCGCACCTCAATGTATATAATTTTATGTTAGGCGAAGTCCCCCCATAAGAAACGATTCACCTAATCCGACAGCAACACGCTTTCGAGATGCTTGCCATCCTTACATATTATGGGAAAAAATATATTAAAAGAACATCGATGGACCACAAAGAGCCACAAATGAGATGCAAAGTAAATGAAGTGGCATACCGGGACTGCAGAAATGGGCCTCCGACATAAAATTCATGTCTACTATTCAGATTATATAAATACCGAAGATCTTTTCCTGCTCCGCAGCTCTGTGCAGCACAGTGGGGTGATGGCTTATATTTTTTCGATCGGAATTTGAACTATTAAGATGTCAGAAAACGCAACATGATCGTAGTAGCTATGTCAGCAATGTTCTCATCAGGATTGGTGTCACAAAACTAAAGCTGATTTTTTGCATTATTTCTTGTCGCTGTTGACCAATTTATAAAAAAGTAATTATTGAGTAGTGAAGTGGTTTTGACTTCTTGAAGAGAAATTGTATTCAGTTTTCTTCGCTGCTCCGTCAAATTAACTGAGGAAAATTTCGGAGATGTCAGAAACGCTTATTGGCTTATTCCTTCGGACAATTAATTTTGAAGGAAAATAATATGTCAAGAACTTGTGAAAAGTTCTTAAAAAATTGTATGTATGTAAGACTTCTGTTTTATTGAATTAACGGAAGATTGTCAAATCGCCTTTCCATATTTTGTTATGTTTTCTTGGTGTATTTCGGACTTGATTGTTTCATTTCTTTCCAGCTTTTAAGTTTGTTTGGCTCACTGTGTGTCATCATAATTTGCCCTGAAATCGATCCCGCATTGAATATTTTTGAATAGCTAGCAGGAAATGATCGATGAGGTCTTTATAGTTACACCGATATGTGCTAATGATAGACATTATTCAATTTAATTTTCAGCTAATACCGAGAGCACTCGCTTTGGCTCTTGGATACGAGCCGATGTGATCGGTGTCCCTTCTTCTACCATCACCGCACCACCACCACATGGACGTTCTGTGGTGTTTAAAGACCATCGCAGGCTTTGCTTAAAGAATCTCATCATCGATTAAAATGACAACAAAACAACAAGACAACAATGGTCGAAGCAAATTTATCATCCTAAATTGATTATGATTGAATTTATGATACTCGGGACCGTAGTCAGGAAAAAAGGAACGAAAAAAGCCGGAATCTACATACCTTTATCTGTAAGCCTTTGAACATGAGTAGGTAGGTATATTTTTGTTGTTGTTGTTGTTTTTATATTGAAGAAGAATTTGCATTTAGCTTTATCGACTTATTACTGTGCTGTTGCCACATGCAGGGGCGTCGGTCGGTTGGGTTCGTCGCATCGTCGTTGTTTTTTATGGTGTTTTCTTAACTTGTTTGTATTCATTCTGTTGCAATCATAGCGGTCAAGCCGGAATCGTAGTTCAGCTTTGTGAGCTACAGAGAGGTTATGACCTATTTTTCACACCTCATCAATTTGAATAGTTTGCTATTGATAGTTATCACATTTTATCGCCGCATAAATTGAGATTTTAAATTGTTATTTAAATTGATTGATTTTTGATTTATCTGAATGGAAACATAAAAATATTTGGCTTTAGTGTTAAATATGTGGAGATCTTCTATGAGACCAGAGATTATCGTCCGCCATGAGACGAGACTTTGCGAGACTCTTGTAAGTCTCGTCTCGGTCTCGGTAAAATCGAACATTTTCAGTCTCGTCTAGGTCTCGTGTCGGTCTCGTATAGTTAAGTCTCGTCTCCGAAAAAATAAGATTTCCGGACAACCTGTTGATTATTGGAACGAATACTTTTGATTATAGTTTGAATATGTGCAGAACAAAATAAATATTTAACTGAAATTAGATTTTTTAATTTATTAAACTTTCTCTAAATTTCGGTCCAAATATACAGTCTCGTCTCGAATGCTGAAAAGGCAGTCTCGTCTCGTCTCGGTATCATCACGCGAGACCGAGACTTTTTTCGTCTCGTGGCCAGCCCTATCCGCATATAAATGAAACCAAACAGAGGTCAAATCATTTATACAATATACCTACATATAACAAAAAGGATTGGTGTCAAAATAGGGCCTTGTGCTACACCCATCTTCAAAGGAGTAGATATAGGTTGTGACATTTCAATCTGGACAGCAAACCGCTGAGTTCTTTTTGCTGTAGTCAGTGATAACTTTGAAGAGATCGAATGCCAAATTCGAAAAACCAAAGTAATATATTAGTAATATCTTTGAAAAATTGCCTTTGAATAATTTAATAAGCAAATCTCAGAGCCGTGAGATTATCTTGGTCATACTCTCATACTTGAGTATTATAATAAGAAGATGAAGAATTTTAAATATTAAACTATTGAAATTACTTCTGTTTTAAGTGGAGTGAATGAATGAAATTCAATTAAAAAGTACAAGTGACCTCAACTTCAAAAATTATTGTGTTTTTCAGTCAGTCTGTTAGTATTATATGATCCAAGATTTGTTACCACTGCAGTAGAGTAGGAGTGGTCTGCACTAAAACCATATTGAAAAGATGATAAAAGACTCTTTGTTCTTAGAAAACACTCAATTATTGACATGAAGTACCTAAAGCATGTGCATGTAATTTACAACTACAACATTAACATGAGCTGGTCAAGTTTCACCAGTGCTTTATCGAGAGCCTACTGCGAAACACAAGATCTTGAGAAGAAATGATGAAAAATATATATCTTCCTCATCTTTAGCGAATGAGAACATAAGGTACTTCTGACAGCAGAATGAAACTGGAAGATTCCATCTTACACAAAAACGGATATAATATCAAATATCCACATGAGAAAGTGTATAGGATGTGGGAACTGCTATTCAGTTAGTCTACAATGTGCAAGAATTCGCCCACCTGATCCTGATCTGAAGAACAGATCCCTGCTTCACTTATAGCCTGAGAGCTGGCAACATATTTTTCGACCTCATCGGTACATCGATGAAGCTTTGGTCATAGAAAGATTTAGGGCAGTCAAACACAAAAATCTCACTCTTACACTCTGGGTCAGAGGCTTAGGTCTTATATTTTTAAAACATTAAAAATAAGGACCTAATCGATCGAACCGGAATGGCAGACTGTTGTTTTTGTATTTGATCGTCACAAATCTTTCTGTGACCAAAATTTCAACCTTTTACGAAGTAAGGTATGTAAGTTAACCGGTCGCTAGTTTTCTGAATAGACCAAGAACTAGCAACGGATGTAGTTGCGCCACAATTATAAAAATTTGAGTACTGAGAGATTAATAGCCACTTAATACAAAATCAACAGTCTGCCACTCCGGTTCGATCAATTAGGCCCTTATACCGATGAGGTCAGCTCTTAGACTATTATACCTTCGAACCGGTTTCACCCATTTCAATGAAAAAAAACATGGGAAACACCATCAATCACTTTCGACAGAAACGGGCTCATCCTGTATCCTATTGACTTCGAACGTTAAGCTCAAGCTAATCTTCGATCCACCTTATAAGCAAAAGAATTTTTTTTTTTATAGATAGATATATATTTATTGAACAAAATAATATTTAAAATTTGACTTATAATAACTAGTTCGATACGATGATATTATACATTTATTGGCACATAGGGGACCTAATCTTATACTTTGTCTTAAGTTTAAAGGATTATAAAATATAAAATACATGCCAAAAAATTAAATCTAAAAGTCGGCTGACTTTATTGTCCTCGGGGTGTTCCGACCCGGTTGTCAAATTGTGGTTTTGGTGGAGGGAAGGAAAAGAAATCAGTACTAAACAATGTTATTGTTTGTATAAATCCAACATTATACTACCAAAGTACGTCGAGAAGTAGTGGACTTTTATACCATACTATTTAACAGCACTCTCAATAATTATATATTATCAGGAGCAGTGAAAATGAGCTGTGATCAATTGATCATACTTTCGCGAAATACAATTTCATTCCGGCCGGCGGCTAGTCTTCTTCCGAGTATCAGAAAGTATTCAAAGACGTGATAGATATGTTTGAATTGGCAGACGACAACATAATATACGATAAAGTGGCATAAATAGTTTGTTTCCAATGTTTGCGGGTGGGGGTTTGGTGGGGGTGGTGAGAGTAGGCCACGAGACGAGAAAAGTCTCGGTCTCGATTTCGGTCTCGCATGACGAGACCGAGATGAGACGAGACGAGACTGGATTTTAAGCAACCGAGACGAGACTGTATAGTTAGACCGAAATTAACAAACAGTCTAATAAATTAAAAAATGCAATTTCAGTTAAATATTTATTTTCTTCTGCACGTATTCAAACTATAATCGAAAGTATTTCGTTACAATAATCAACAAGTAGGCTGGAAATCTTATTTTTTGGAGACGAGCCCGAGACGAGACTTCATTATACGAGACCATCACGAGACCGAGACGAGACTGAAAATTTTCGATTTTAACGAGATCGAGACGAGACTTACAAAAGCCTCGCAGAGTCTCGTCTCGGGGCCAGCCCTAGGTGAGAGTATCAGGAATAATATGTTATTTACTCGAGGAGGAGTGTAGAGGGCTTCGAGTCAATCGCTCTCCAAGATACGATAGCAGAAGTTCAGTAATCGATTCAACACCGTCACATGAAATGAAAAGTGTTTGAGACATTTTTTGAAACTTCATAAGTTCTAGAAACATTTCTTCTTATGCTCGAATTCACCGCGTAAATGTTTGCTGTGTTCCATAGCTTCGAAGAACTATTTGTTTTAATTTTTAAATTCATGATTCAGAGGCAATGAAAGCTTGTTAAGCAGATTTAAATATATGTAATACAATAAAACAAAATTTGTGTTACTTCATAGATAATCGGGAACAATCCTTGAGCTATAACGATGTGGGATTTGTTTATATTCCTTCTAAGTCATGAAGGAAGTATCATGGGTACGGGTGCTGTACTTGTATGAGTGTTTTGGAGAATGTTTTGATAGAGTTTGAAAAGCTACGCAGTCTTTGATATTAAGAATGTTCTTAAGCAGAGGGAGATCAATTCTCCAATTATACTAACCATATTAACCAGCTTCTTATTTATCCAATGTGTAGTTAAACTAAAATTGATTTTCGAAAGGGTAGTTATGTGCATTCAAGAGGAGACAAGCACACAAAAGCGTCCACCGGTTTTTATCAAAACCCACCTCTCGTCGCCCGAGAATTGGTTTGTTCCATACGCCATTGGCACTTTTTCCAGAAAACCGCATTTAAAGGTTTGCGTACTTGGTACTCCGAAACTGTGTGATAGGATTTTGTTTTTATTTTTTTAACTTAAAGTTAGTCTTATAAGGATTTCGCCTACCAATTTTTAAAGTGTTCTGCCAAGCCGTTAACAAGATACGTTAATTAGCGTAAAAGTCCACTTTTTTGAGTTGTGTCCCACCTCCTACATTATGAAAATGATTTTTTTTCTATACACGTGGAACACAAATAAATGGATATGGCACAACGCAATTCTCATCAAATATATAATATTTGAAAGGCAAGAAAGCATGGAGCTGGACGATAAAATTTGAAAAGAAAATCGATTGCATCTCTTTTTTCGATAAAATTTGTATTTAACAAATCCAATAAAAATTAACAATTAATATTCTTCTTACAAAAAAAAAAACAAACAAAAGCAGTTTTACTGCTTTGTTGACTAATTTGTTAATTTTTTTTTGACCTTGGGATTTCGCTGTCACAACTACTGTTAGCTGAATAATTTAGATCAGCTCTTGAATCATCACCTTTCGGAAAAATAATGGTTAGCCTTGAAATAACTGAGTAAGTTTTAATAACTTGAAAAATAGCCCGACGACGAAGAGGAATAACTAAAATCCTTGGGAAATAATTCGTCATCAAACATGATTTACCTATTTAAAACAAAATATACATATATATTTTATATCCTGCATTTATTAAAATAAATTGGAAAAATAAGCAGGTACTTAAGGATCCCGCTGGCCACATTACCAGGTTCTGATGAAATAGTGTCCATTATAAAAAAAACTCATAAACATCCGCGATCGCACTTCCTCTCACCTTGGCAGTCAACTTAAGCCACGACTAACTGATTTCATAAAATCGTCTTCGAATATCTACACAACTGTAATGGAGATGGCACAAACCAATACTAAAATTTTGTTTGCGATCATTGTCCAACATACATAGCATTTCATTAACAAAAGTGCACGTAGGACAAACCTATTGTCGCCGTGATATGCACGTGGAACAAAACGATTCTCACAAAAAAAATTGCGAAAAATTGTATGGAAAAGTTGTCCCAAACGCCAAAAAATGGTTTATGGCACAAAACAATTCTACAAACTGTTGATTTTGGTGGATATGGAACAAAATCGATGTTCGATATCTCGGGACTGGAAAGACATAGCGCGAATCGGATCACAGATTTAGAAAGAACATACAAAATTTCCATAGAATCTATCCCTAACTCAAAAATGACAAAAGTGGCGTATGGAACAAAACAATTCTCAGGCGACGCGTCAGTCTACCAATTCTCACCTCCTAGTAGTGAACATCGGGTGTCTAGTACCTTAGCTGGAGATGGGGTTTCCATCCCTGTAGAAAGCTGCTGGGGACAGCCAACTCATCCGCTTGTGCAGTATGACGATCAAAATCGGTAAGAACACCACCGAATCCTTCGATGTTATGAAAGGATTAAGGCAAGGCGATGCGTTATCATGAAACCTATTTAAAATTGTTCTTTAAGCAATTGTACCCAACGCACACGTCAAACCAGCGGTACAATTAATAAAAAGTACGTTCAATTGTTTGCGTATGCAGATGACATATACATTGTCGGCATAACGAAGCGATGTGTTGCAGGCGTTTTTGCGAGCATTGAATCGGAGGCGACTAAAATGGGATTGGCGGTTAATGAGGACAAGACGATGTATATATGCTGTCATCCAGAGAGAAATCTCAACATCGTCGACTCGGGCAAAATATCACGATGGACAGATATAACTTCGAAATTGTCAAGGACTTTGTCTACCTGGGCTCCACTATTACCTACCTCGCAAAATGACATCAGTGTAGAGATCAAGCGAAGAATTACTTTTGCCAACCGCTGTTTGTTCGGTCTAAGAAGGCATTTAAGTAGTAAGGCCCTCTCTCGGAGAACCAAGGAGACTTTATACATGACCCTAATCATCCCGGTCCTGCTCTATGGGGCGGAAGCATGTACCGAAAAAATCGGATGAAAATCTGCTAGGGTGCTTTGAGAGGAAGATTCTTCGTATGATTTTCGGTCCTGTGTGTATCGAATGAGTGTGGAGGAGAAGATTCAACGACGAGCTGTACGGGCTATACAGCGACGTTGACTTGGTCAAGCTGAAAATACACCGGCTGAGATGGCTGGGGCACGAGGAGCGTATGGACAGCAACGCACCTGCCCGACGAGTCCTTTAATCCAACCCCGATGGTGTACACAGCAGAGGAAGAACCTATAACAGGTGGCGCGAACAAGTGGAGAACGACATCAACTAACTCGGTGTGCGCAACTGGAAGCGGCTAGCTAGGGACAGAGCTGGCTCGAGGGGCTTGTGAGTTAAGGTCGAAGCCCATCCTGGGCTGTGAGCGCCATCTAAAGTAAGTTAGTAGTCAAACTTACACAATTGTGTATGTTGACGATTTAGATACGGATAAACAAGCTCTGGAACTCTAGTCTAGATCACCTGATGCACATTAATTTTTGGGGCTGCTTTTGAGAAAAATGGCTCTCACGTTGACGTTATAACAGGTATTTAATGATAAAAGATACAAATAAGACCAAGCACTGGATCAAACCGCCCCGTCAATCCTCAACTTCAGCGGAAAGACATTGATCGACTGAGGTTTTTGTCCTCTTTAACGTACATATTATTAAGTTTGTTTAAAACTTCGTTTACTATAAATTTATCTAATTATTACTTATCCCAATAAATTACCTAAGATAAATCACAGTAACTCATTATTTAGGTATGTAGAGATGGCGTCACAAGAATCCGCGCTCGATGACCCAATTAACGCTGTAATGCGCCGTTTTGATACCATTACTCGTTTGACCTGTGAATTAAAAGAACATTTTTAAGATAATGAGGGTATTTGGTGATAGATCTCCCAACGGACCATCGCCTACGCTCGACTCCGGCTGCAGTATGCTACGCTAAGCAATTTGCTGATTTGCCCGGGACGCATACGATCTGAATTCTTAGGGTGATCGTCTAGTCGCACACTCGGATATGGTAATCTCTGTACACCTCCGTCTGTTTGCACAACATGACTTGTGGTTACCAGAGAAAGTACCACCCGCCTGTATGACCAGACGCTTTTATCGTATTTAGACCTGTGATGAAACTTATTAAGGATTTGGACATAGGAAAAACACCCGATAGCACCAAAGTTCGCAACTAAAAACCATCTACACTGTGCCAACTAGGCAACTTGTTGACTGGTATTAAAGCGAAGGTTGGCACAACCGTGTGATCGTTCTAGATCCATTGAAACTTTCTTGGACTTGGACATGGGAAAACACTCAAAAGGGTAGAAGTTCGCAACTAAGAGCCATCTACACTGTGCCACCTAGGCATTTGTTGACTGGTATTGAAGCGGAGATCGGCCTAGTTGTGTGTTCGTCCGGTCCTCGTGCACCATGAGCCACCTTGAAAAACTGTTAGTCTGCTAGCTCGCAGTCATAGGAGTTTGGTGAAGAAGATGGTGCAAGAGGAAACCGAAGTAAATCCTAGATCCATTTCGTCGCGTTGAGGAAAAAAGTCAAATATTTGATCTTCGTTGCGGAGAGTTCGTTAAGGTCGTTCAAAAAGGGCTTCCCAAAAGATTGTTGCCTCGTTCTGGCCAAAGCGGTACATTTACAGAGAAAATGAAAGACTGTTTCCTTTTCCTGCTGGTCCCCACAACTACGACAGTGAGTATTGTAGGGGATGCCAAGCTTCACCGTATGCTCTCCTATTGGCCAGTGTATAGTGCATGTTGCAACAATCCTTGCTATGTCCCGCCTGGGTCTGCACATTAGGTTAATACTGCCGTCCTAAGTAAAAAGGGCCTAAGCGCCAAAAATCAAAAATCGAGTTTGAGGTATATTTGGAATCCTTAAACAGTGTCTTATTTTTGTGTGAACAAAAATAATCATATTTCCAACTGCAAATGGCTCAGAATCACTATTGAAAATGGGCATAAATCCATTTTCGTATGGTTTTCAAAGAAACCAAAAACATTAAAATGCATTTATCTCAAAACTACAAAAATGGAGATGTGCCCCTTTCACTTAGGACGGCAGAATAGTTCGGGATTTATTATAGGTAGGCCAGATTGTTCTAGCAATAATGCAGTTAGTTAACTATTCCACCTACGATTAGATTCTGAGAAAAAAAATGAGAATATATTGCTCTTTATAACTCCAAGAGGAATACTGACTCTTTCCGCAAGTGAGTTATGAAGGGCTGAACCTTGCCTGGCCAGCTCGTCAGCCCGCTCATTCCCCTCAATGCCACTGTGACCCGGAACCCAGATAAGAGTGACCCTGAGGTTAGTGTTCAGACTCAGAAGCTCTTCCTGACATTGTCGTTCTAATTTTGAGGATGATGTAGCCGAACTAATGGCTTTGACAGCCGCTTGACTGTCTGAGAAAATAGCTGTATTTCGGTTTGGGTTTTGTTTAAGTAGCTTGCATGCTTCCCTGATTGCCAGTACTTCAGCCTGAAAGACACTAGCAAAGTCAGGTAGCCGAAAAGACCTGGATATATTTAGGGACTCTGAAAAAATACCCGCACCAACACCGCACTGTCAATTAGTCTATGATTTAATTTAAACACATCGAATTAAAATAAAAAAAAGCTTATAATAAAACCAACATTCCACCAACGCAACTCACATAAAGCTCACATTTACTGACACTCAAGTCACTTTACCCATTGATTAGGACAAAACAACAACAACAGGTCATTCATTGCATTTAATCTCACCAGCGATAAATCCTCCATAATCAAACATTTTAATCGAACTTCGAACAAGAGTCGCGGATTGGAATAGTGAATGGGTGCAATCACAAATAAAGAGATGTACGTGCACCATGCACACTCATGACTGCTACAGTGCTGTAGTACCTACTTTGAGAACCTCCCACTGGGGCGGCGTTTGCAATTGCGAAATGGCTACAAACTACAATTCACCATACTTGCTGCTCCAGCATTGGACCAGGATTGCAGCAGCTCTTATACCAATCCAGACATAGTGCAATGTTTTGTCATTGTAGATATAGTTATGGTTTGGTCATACTAGACACCGTCTAAAGCGAAACGACCGCCTTATGCATTCCAAAAGAGAATCGCATTCACATACGAGGTCGGACAGTCTTCCGCGTTTAAGGTTCGAGATCAGCTATTTTCTTGTGGAAGATTGTGAAGTTAGTGTAGTTAAGAAAGTGACTCAGTCATGGGAACGGTACTGAGCTCAAAATCAACGGATTTTCTAAGGGCGAATTTCTATTTCGTCTGATCTACAGGTGCATCGAATTCGAATATTTTATTTTATTTAATTTAATTTTTAAATAAAGTTGTTTTACAGCCCTATTCTGACAACCTCACTGATGCCTCAAGTCAGAATAACCTCATAGCTCGTGGTGAACTCACCTCATAAAAACTTAAATCTGCTCCATGGCAGATCACAACTCACGTTGTTCTTGTGAGGTTTCATATGAGGGCTTCCACAGAATTGTGACCGCCTTATAAGAAAACTCACTTAAACAAATTTATAAAAAATTCTGACGTGTGAGCTTCGCAAATGCAGAATAGGGCTGTTAGTGATAGTCTAGAAAAATAAGATATTCACTTCGAAAATCATTTGTCATTTTAAAGATAATTGTACTGATGATTTAAAAGTTTTTATAAGATCATTTTATGTATAAATAAACTTCTCGAGAGTAATAAAACAAAAGAACCTTATCTAGTTTTCGAGTAATTTGGTAAAAAAATTAAAACAAAAATTTTAAGGACGTAAAATTGAAAATCTCAACCGAAATTCAGCTTTGTTGGGATTTTTTCGAACATTTTTTTGTCTAATTTTTCTGGACTATGTGAACAGATAATGAAGAATTAATATTTAAACTTAAATTTTGAAAAAAAAAAAAATTAATCAATATGTCAAGCTATTTTTTTTTTTAATTCAATGATGATTCTTTTCATCTTTGTTTTTTCTTGTTTTTATTAAGAAGTTGGTTCCTTTGTTTTAATATTTTGTTAAATTAAACCCCAAGAAACGATTGGCATGGCTAAGAATTAATAAGAGCGTAGAACAAAAAATAGATACCTACTTAATTACATACAATTTTTTTGAGTTTTTTTTTTTTTTTTAATTTCGACTTTGAAAATTATTTTGTTTACAAGAACTTTATTTTAAATAAATAAAAGAAGGAATTTTAGGATTTGGTTTGTATTATTTTTTGTCCGGTACGATTTTTGTGTATTGTCTCAACCGGGATCATGACATGACGTTATCTAGAATGACAAAAATCTCGAATGGCAAAAATCTCGAAAAAAAAAATCTCGAACGCAAAAATCTCGAATGTACAAAAATCTAGAACGTCCAAAAATCACGAAAGACTATAGGTATCTAGAAAAAAAATTCATTAGAGATTTTTTTTAACCTTTTCAATAGTTTAAACGCAAATAAAACGCATAATATGTTCAATTTATGAAACAATTTATTTTTCTTGTCGAAAAAGAACAACAAATGAAAATGTTTTTAAGAAAAATCAAATATTATATAAAATCAAATATTATATAAATCAAATGTATATATGTATACTCGAACCACAACATAACAAATATCAAAAAAGTATAATAATTATTCAATACGAGGGAAAAGTGTCAAAATTTAACAAAACAAAACAAAAGTTATATGTAAAACTCTTAAGGTAGCTTACATGTCATTTTTCTTCTTTTTCGTCCAGTATTTTTAAGATTTGCTTTTCTGTTTTTAAATACTCCCTTATTACCTTAGTTTTTTGACCAATTTGAATTTTTTGAACCACACAACTAACCTAAATTGACTCACTAGCCAAAACTTCAATTAATTTGTAAAGTCCAACATGTGGCCTTCCAATTAAAACCTTGAGCCTCCTATGCGAGCACTCAACTCTGTTTTGTGTTCTGGGTAAGCTCTGTTTTATTTTTGGTCAGCACATGACCAGAAAACTTAAGTTGTTTTGGATGGGTGCATGTGCAGTGTACTAATTCTCTTAAGGAGACTTTCTTAATCTAGAATTAATGGTCTCAACAATTAATATTTATTCTAGATTTTTACATTCTATATTTTTTTTTCTAGATTTTTGCAGTTCGAGATTATGCTTTCTTGATTTTTGTTTTCGAGATTTTTTCAATTCTAGATTTTTTTTTTCGAGATTTTTTTGCTTCCTGGATTATTGGTTTCTTGATATCGTTGTAAGCCCATCTCAACCAACAAGCTCTAGCTTTTTGTACCACCTAATGCATATCCGCAATAATGAGCGGAGGATAAGAAAGCTATAATTTTTTAATTTGATTTTTTGAGGTGAAACACCAAAACACTTATTTTTGGGAATTTCATGCCCTTGCCTTGAAAGAACTAGGTAGCTTGCTTTTTTGAATTTTTCGACTAAGCAACATTATGGTGTATCTAGCTTAGGGGTTTCTCATAATTTTTTTTTTGTCAGATATTCAAAATTGGTATCGTGAATCTTATAAAGGATACCCACACAAGTATTTCTACGTCCCGGAATTTTTTTTAAAATGGTACTTCTAGATCCCGCGGCCGTTTTTTATGTACGAAACACGTTTTTTTTTCAAAGTCAACTTTAAAAGATTTCTTTTGACTCTCTTGGTATGCTAATAATAAAATAGCACAAGTAACTGCCCCTTAAAATTTCAAAATATGCCTTTTTAACTCGATAAATGGCTGAAAACCTCCAAAAATCGGTTGATTTTTAAGCTTTTCTCGATTTTAAAGACCTCCATGGGTTCAGGAACGAGCAAGTAAGACTCGTGTCATATTTCATATATTTTGTGTGCTCGAATCTATCATCCGTTTTTCGCTATCAGCTCTAGTTTTTGAGATATTCCAGCCTGAAAATGGAACATAACCATTTTTTCCATTTTATACAAATTTGAAATGCTTTTTTCTAAAACAAATGCACCCATTCATCAAAGTACTGCACTATGGCTCATGTTCATGTATGAATCAGTTCATTTTTTTGAAAAAAATCATTTCGAATTTTTACAGAATCTCAAAAATAGGTGAAAAAATGGTTATATTCCATTTTTTGACTGGAATATCTCAACAACGAGAACTGATGGCGAAAAACGGATGATAGATTTGAGTTCAGCACACGAAATTACCTATGATACGAGTCTTACTAGCTCGTTCCTGAACCCTTTAAAATCGAGATTTTTGGGGGGTTTTCAGCCATTTATCGAGTAATTTTTGAACATTTAAGGGGCAGTTACTTGTGCTATTTTATTATTAGCATACCTTGAGAATCAAAAGAAATCTTTTAAAGTCGGTGAAACCACGTTTGATTCGCGAAATTCTTGATCAATTGTTGACTTTGAAAAAAACGTGTTTTTTACATAAAAAACGGCCGCGGGGTCTGGAAGTTCCATTTTAAAAAATTTCCGCGACGTAGAAATACTATACTATACGTAGGTATCCTCTGCAAGATCCACGATACCCATTTTGAAAATCTGACAAAAAAAAATTATTAGACACCCCTAATCTAGCTACCTCTGAACGATGAAAATTGTATTTATCCTATCTCTTGCTTACTTCCAGCAAATATTCTAATTTAATGGACGAAAATTTTAGTTACAAGCTCACAGTAAATACGTTTTAACGGAGACTGGAATATTTTGGAAATTGGAATATGCAGTTACCTAGTTCTTGCATTCAAGGGGCAATACATCTTTTGAAGTCCAGTTTCAGGTTTTAGTGATTTTTCACGTCTTTCTATATTCTTTAAAAAGAGAGCCACTGTGCGATGGACTTCGAAAACCATCCCTTTTTTTGGCCCTCTTTATAGTTATTCATTTTTTTTTTAAATCCTTTATTTTAAGAGTAAACTGATAATTAAAATGTAAATGTCCCTTTAAGAAGCAGGTAATTAACATATTCCCATTAAAATTAGTTATAACAGGTTTCGATAGTAATTTTCGGTTCTTAATCAACACCATCCGCAGCTTAAACCTTCTTTCAATCTAATAGAACCCCTTTAAAACTATGAAAAGACAATCATAAAATAATGACCATTAAACGTTGTTGATTTCAGTTTTTTTTTAAATTTATAAGAACCAAAAAAACGTTAATAATTGATGAGTTATATCTTAACGACATAATTAAAGACTCAATTCAGCTTTGCGGAACCCCACCGGATATGGTGATCTTAATCCTCTTTAATTTCAATGTTTGAATGCCGTGATGTTGTGATGGCAACACAGAGTGGACTATAGACCCCTAATGAAGTTGTTAAATTGCAATAAAAACAGAACCCGCCCATGAGATGTTGATCCAACGATAATGTTGTTATGCACCCATATTTAAAAAAGGAAAATGCATTAAAATACACATAACAATTTAATCCTTGTTAGGTAAAGTTGATTAAGCTGAACAAACAGGATCTTAAATTTTGTACTGGGAAAACATCATGGCGGGTAATTATTTTGTTCTCTCTTTTTCCTTAAACAATATTTGCAATATCCATAGTCTTGTTATAAAAAACATAAACATGGTTTGAGTCATTGAAGAACTCACATTTTTGCATGCAAGCTAACTGATATGCGATCAGAATGTAACACTTTTATGATCCATAAAATAAAACCACACATTGTCAGTAATTTACACAAAAGCAAAACAAAATAAATCAATAAACTGGCCATGAATGTGGAATTAAACCTCAGGCCAGCTTACTTACAAGACTGGAAATCCCGATCAATCCAAAGAGGTAAATATATTTGGACTCGCGCCCTTGAAAAGGATATGACTGGTCATCACGTTTCTGGAACTGACCAACTCTCTATAGCCATCATCAGCAAGCTCACACTCCAACAATGTGACTCGTTGACAGATAGTGATAAGTTGTACGCAGGAACGCAGGTTGGTATACCCGACCCGTACCCGTGCGAGCACCTCATAGCAAGTGCTACTATCGATGTACGCGGGTACAATTATTATTATTATTATCATTGTTTTCTTTATTCCATTGTTGTCGCTGGCCATTGGGTATTGGGAACACAATAAAATCACTGATGGTAGAGTCTTATCAAATCATCAGATCGCTAATAATTTCAATGAATTCACCAGAATAATCGCTCTGAGTTTGCCATATCAGATCGAACATGTCTCGAATAACTCATGCCTAAGTCGAGAATTTCAAATTCGAAAACGGGTAGAGGTAAAGGGTTTTGCTGCTGATTGAATTTTATGTTTTAATGCATTTTATTTCTGCAAATAAAGGAAATAAAAATAGTTTGTTGTCGTTGTATTGTCCATTGGGATTTGGGTATTATACTGTAGATAATTAATAAAGGGGATAAGGGGATCCATTATAAGTTGTCAGTAATTAAAACAAAATATTATCAAATTATTTTTGTCATTTTGTTGACCACCCTATTTATACACATCTTCTAAGTTATCAAAAGTACTAGTCGGGGAGCCCGCCGCCGGTCGGGGACCAAGGGCGTACGCAGAGGTAGGGCTGGCCACGAGACGAGACGAGACTGCCTTTTAAGCAACCGAGACCGAGACGAGACTGTATATTTGGAACGAAATTTACAGAGAGTCTCATAAATTAAAAAATCCAATTCCAGTTAAATATTTATTTTCTTCTGCACATATTCAAACTATAATCGACCATATTTCGTTCCAATAATCAACTGTTTGTCCGGAAATAGTACTTTTCGGAGATGAGACCGAGACGAGACTTAATTATACGAGACCGACACGAGACCGAGACGAGACTGAAAATTTTCGATTTTAACGAGACCGAGACAAGACTTACAAAAGTCTCGTAGGGTCTCGTCTTGTGGCCAGCCCTAGCAGGAGGAGCAGCAGGGGCAGCTGCCCCCCCCTAAATTTTTAAAATAGTTTAAAAAAAATATCGATCTTTTATTTAAATCCTTATATTTTTATCAAAATTCATGAGAGCAATTTAATTTAATTTAATAATTTGTGGGGAGCTTTCTATTGAAGGAAACTCTACAACGAAAACAACAGTTTTTCATCTGCCTTGTGCTATTACACAAACAACTTTTATAATATTATGTCTTGTCCTAATAGTGAAATATTCAGCTTATCTTGAGCCAGTTGTAAATCTTCTCCAATAAAAAAAGCTAGACCTCCCCACATGTACGAAACATGTGCAACAAATTATAGAACTTGCAAAAGATCATAGAGCAAATGTTGACTCAGAAATGGGAATAGATGAATATGGCTGATTCGAAATCTATTTCAGAGGAAATTGAATTAGAACTTCTAAGACCTCGGACATGAAACCGCCAGACACATCGCTCCAATCATCC
Source organism: Melangyna quadrimaculata (assembly GCA_949320155.1). Classification (NCBI taxonomy): domain Eukaryota; kingdom Metazoa; phylum Arthropoda; class Insecta; order Diptera; family Syrphidae; genus Melangyna; species Melangyna quadrimaculata. Next base: position 480,219,252 of record OX439483.1, read on the forward strand.
TTCCTTATATGGATTCTTTAATTGCAGCACTTGAACGTAGATTCCCAGACGAAAACTTACCAGCATATTCGTTATTTCTGTTATATCCAGCGAATATATAAAAAATGTGCATACATGATTTTTAAGAAAAATCAAAGATTTTTTCCGAGTTCTACAATTTCGAAAGCTTTATTGGAGAGGCCGAATTGTGGTATAATCTTTGAAATAACAAACAAATATCCACAGTAGAACTCCAAAAACTAGACATGCTAGATGTCCTACAAGAAGCAGACGATTTTTACACAACAAAACACATACTGCCCTGGCACTACCTTGCACCACAAGCTCCGTCGAAAGAACGTTTATTATACGTTTAGAAGAGTCAAAACGTTTCGGCTTTGTTCAACCATGGTCGGAAATCGTTTAAATGATAATTTAATCATCATAGGATATTGAATGTTTGAATTTACAGGGTTATGTAGGTATGCTCAGTGAAAACAAAATGAGATGGAAATTGTACAAGGTATATAGACCAAGAGCCCACAGCTAATTTAAGGGTGTGAAAGTGAACCAAAAAAAAAGTATTTTTGTCGAAAGGTGTGGTAATGCGTATGAAAGAAATGCAAGTCTGGCAGTCCCTGGAGGCGGCTTAAGATGCGTTATAGGAATTTGAAAACCTAAAAAAATCAACTTTGAGGATGATTGTTTGAACCAAAAAAAAATTGTATCCATCCCTAGGTATTGAGCCCCTGATTACCGATCAGTATGTCCAAGACCGATTGGAGGCGGCATTTACCCTGCCAGACCGTTTATACAACCCGAAAAAATTGAAAGAAATGGGTATACAAATTATTAAAAAACAACGGTAAGAACTAAAACGCCCTTTTATTTTTGTATGTAAAGTCAGAAGTCCCTTCCATCATTTTATTTTTAAATAAAGTTCTTTTAGTGAACACTTTTTGAAAAATTAATTTTCAAAATAAAAATTTTGAAAAAAAAAAAAAAAAAAAAAGGTTCAAAATACTTTTTTTCAAAGTTTCACGTGATAAGGTAATTTTTTTTTTAAATTTAATGCTCTTATCAAATCATAGTCAAATACTGAAAACCGGATGGTTCTAGGACTTTTACTTTTCAAGATATTACAAAATAATGAAGCCAACTTGCCAAGTTCTTTGTAAAAACAAGAAAAAACGAAGTTGATGATAATCAAGGTTGTTAAAATGATCATTTATCAGCATTCTTCTTAGTTTTATGAGAAAGTTTTTGTAATATCTGAAAAAGTTAACATCCTAGAATCATCCGGTTTTCAGTATTTGAATATGATTTGATAAAAGCAGTGAATTTAAAAAAAAAATGTACCTAATTACGTAAAATTTTGAAAAAATGTATTTTGAACATTCATTTATTTTTATTTTTTTTTCAAAATTTTGAATGGGTAAAAAATTTTTTGGTTCATAAAATCATCCTCAAAGTTGATTTTTACGGTTTTCCAACGGTCTGGCAGGGTAAATGCCGCCTCCAATCGGTCTACGGATCATGTAATCAGGGGCTCAGTAGGTACCTAGGGATGGATACATCCTCGAAGTTGATTTTTTTAGGTTTTCAAATTGCTATAACGCATCTTAAACCGCCTGCAGGGACTGCAATACTTGCATTTCTTTCATAAGCATTACTTTAACTTTCAAACCCTCTTAGACTAATAGGTACAAATAAGTCACATGAGTACATAAAAGTAGATTTTATTTTAACATGATGAAAATTAACTAATAGTTACTCATTTTTATTTTCCCATTTATTAATTTAAAAAAAATAAGTACTTAAACAAAATCATCTAGACTGTTTATTGAACGAGTTTGATCAAAATCCTGCGTACGCCCTTGTCGGGGACGCCCTACCCTCATATCTTTACCAGATGAGTGGCATACAGTTTTTTAGATAGTGTCCAAACAATCAATTTGCGCATGGGTTGCCTAGAAAAAAGTGGACATAACATTGCCACGCTTTAAGTCCATTTTTGCCTTTATTCAATTATCTGGTTGTGATATGTGGTATCTAGGGCCATAATTATATTAAAAAAATATAATATGAGAGGAAATTTAATTCAAAAATTTTCAAATAGGGACGTTTTTGAAATTTTAAATTTAAGTAGGGTTTAAGGTCAAAAACTAATTTACTACGCGTTAACTCATGGAGAAGTGATTTTTTTTTTGCAATCGATATATTTGATTAAATACATGAAAGTTATGGAATGACAAAAAAGAAATGTCAAAAATTTACAACTCGAGATATGAACGTTTGAAAGTAAAAAATAGCCAAATAGATGCAAATTTATTAAATTTAAAACGTCACACTGATTTACTTTGAACAGTTTGTGGTTTTAACTATTTTTTTTTTAACGATACGATACACACATACATTTCATTTTAAAGTAAATTGGAATGTAAACGTTCAGACTTTTGGATTTGGAAATAAAGAGAAGCAACGCAAGTACGGGTCTGCTAGTCCTTAAATAGAAGATCGTATAGTCTTGGTTTAAGATTTATGGGATTCAGTATTAAAAAGTAGCTCGAAATAATGTGCGATATGTTTGGATTGTGAAAAAAATATTTTTTCAACTTTAAGTTATTGCAACGCCCCCCCAACCTCCTCGGACGGTCCTTTGCCACAAATAGTTTTGTGCAACCTTCTGACTGTTCATTTAAATGGTTTAAAACAAACAAACAAACAAACGTTTTATGAGGGTAGGATTTTCTTTTTTATAAACGCTCTAATTTTCCCCTACGAGAGATGGGTACCACTTTGGCTTCCGCATTATCCACATTCTGATTCTGTGGGCTTTCTTGAATCAGATGTCAAACTGAGGTGCTCATATTTTGCACACTCAACACTCAACTCCATCCAGCTCGCGGTCTATTTGGCTACTGAGAATTATTACAAAAATAAAGTTTATTTCCGGCCCGCTGAAGTTGTCGGACAAAATCTAAAAGAAAAATATAAAAAAACATTTTGAAATATTGGCGCAAAATTTTAAACAACCCATTGTTAATGGATTAACATTTTACTAGTTAACAATTTCCTAAGTATTTAGCAATTTACTATATCTATTCCAAAATTTTAAACCTTTTGCTAACTAGTAAGTTGCATTTGTAGGGTTTGAATTTGATGAACACAATTATTGTTTTTATACGTTGTAAATTAATTTATTATGTTGATGTAAATCCTTCATGTGCTTGAAATAAGTATTCGATATTTATATTTTTATTATTTTAACTTCATTATTTACAAAAAAAAATGAAAAAAAGAAAAAAAAGTTGGGTACCAGCAGGACTCGAACCTGGAACATTCGGGTCTTCTCATATGGATTTAGTACGATACTAAAAAGATAAAATAGCCATTTGGTGATTTTAACTTTAGTAAAATGTTAGGGGGTAGTACGATGCTAAACTCGTTTAAAATTAGCAAAACACAAATTTTAACCTAGTCTCATACTAAAAATGATTTAACAGCATACTAAATCGTCTAAAATTTTGCACCATTGTCTTTTGCCAGGAAAAAATGCTTACTTTAACGTGTTTTTTAAATATTTATTTCCGCTGGAAAAAGAAAGCTTAAAATTGACTTCCTTAAATGTTAAAAAATAAAAAAAAAAAAATAGTTTGCCAAAGTTTTAAGCTGCTCTGGACTATTAGATTGATCAAGCATACCCAAATTTTGTAGCTCGCATGGATTTTTTTATCTCAAAAATTCCGCTAAAATACGACATCAACGGTCCGTATTTTCAATTTTTTTTAAATTTTTAAAAGAATTTGTAGCTATTGTGAAAAAAGAACAGTTTTCAAACTTTGAATTCAATAAAAAATACCAATGAACGCTAAAAACATAGTTTATGTGCAACAAACTAGCATTTAAAAAGCTACAATTTTGGACACCAAGAGAATTATTATTTTTGAATTTTCGTCCGGTAGCTTCAGACTTATTTTATCGGGAACTTCAATAACTTAAAAACTTATATACAAGCTACAAATGTTTGTTCTTCACAACAAATAAGCATTTAATTAGCTACAAGAACAGATAACAATTCTGTATGATTCCACAACAAAGTGTCCGCCAAAATAAGGGGCGTCTTTATTTTCTTGTCATTGTCAATTTTGAGCAAAGCTAAAATCTTAAGGTCTTGTTTCCTAACTTCAGCTTTAACAAACATACACTTTTTCTAAGGCTCTGCTGCAAAGCAAACAATAACTATTTAAGTTAGCTGTCTGGTATTTTGATACTCGAGGCATTTTCGAAACGTAACATGATCTTATGACCCCAGCTATATAGAATATGTAAACCAAACATATCCGTTCGCTCCTTTCCTTTCGCATTTAAATTAATGAATCCAAAAACATTTTAATCATGCACAGCAGCTCTATCATCATCAGCATCAACATCAGGGATCAAATATTATGAAGATGCCACAGCCCGCTGAGATGAGCCAAGCCATCATAAATGTCCCGAGGTGGAAATGATGGGTCTCTGGCTTCGACTTGTTGCGTTTGCGTGATGTACACCGGTCACCTCACCGAGCCACATCACAATAACACAAGAAGAGAGTGCGATGATTCCTGATGATTCGTTTGTTTTGTTTCGAGAATTTATTGTCCGACCATTAATTATCCACCAACGGCTGGACGCGGATGGATGCGTCTTTGGACAGCGGCAGCCGAATCAGCACTGGAAATCCAACTCCCTAGCACCAGTCGCAGTCGCGACTCGCGGGGCCCTACAGCCGGGCATCATTACGATTTGATGGATTTTGTTAATTTTGTTATGATAGGTCGTTTGGACAGATTCAAATTTGTTTTCTGTAACGAATCAATTTCGGCTCGACTGGGTTTTTGGATGGGGCCTGCATTTTTGGAGGAGCATCATGTGGTGAGTGAAAATTAGCTGCAGCTTCACTTGGAGGCGTCCGTTTATGCCGAACCTGACAAGTAATTATTTCTATCGGTATTAGCTTAGTGGCCGCCACTGCGGGCCCAATGGGTCAGCTGCGCGAGATGTTCGAGATGGATTCCTGTTTGTGACTGCTGACTATCATACACATATAGGCACGAGTATATTTGTCTGGGCCAGGTTGTGTGTGTTTAGGATGTGGTAATTGCCTCAACGACTTTTACTCTTCGGAACATCGCCTCGGGGTGATGAGGTGCCAGTGCGTTGACTCGCTTATGATGACTTAGCGTAGCCAGCATGGCTGCTTAATTTTATCAAATGACGCCATCAATCATAATGCAGCGATTCATTTGCATTTAAATTGCTTGCTAATGTCAAACTATCTATGGAATATCATCTGTCTCCACTCGACTGCAAATATTTCTGTGGGGATAAATTTTTGTTTTTGTCGGAAAGAAGGTGTGTACTTGATTGTGGTTTGTGGAGGGACGGCGATAAGTAAGCAAAATTTATATTAAAATATTCATGATGATAGGTTAATTTAAAGACTGCGATGTTTAGGGAATTCAGCAGAAGTGCGTACAAAACAAATAAGCGTTTATTAGCTTGTTTATGGCTTACATTTTTATTATACAAATTTAAATTACATTCTTTACTTTTTACAAACACAGTTAGGGAGGTAGTGTTGTTCAAGTACACCTACCCGGCTGATATTATTTTGCATCTATGAAAAGCGTGTTATTCACTATCATCAAAAAACAAAACCACTTACTCGAGAACTAGACTGTCTGAGAAGTTTTTATTTTAAACACTCAGAATTAAGACACTTCCCTAAAAAGCTTCTCATTACATACAAGTTGTTCGCAAATTAAATTTCAAAAATCCAAGCACAAAGCTGTTTCACTGAAAATCCATGCAATCGATATCGATAAATTCATCTGGTGTTGGATAAGAAAAATCCTTTTGGACCACTCAATACACCTTTTATTGGATGATGAGGATTTAATTCTGAAAATTACACTGAAAAGGTGTTGTGTGTCAAAGAGCTCCATGTTCTCATGGTCTCTTTGCCAAACCATATCAATAGTTTTATGTATGAAATTTATCAGGGCTTTTCTAGATTCAGATGGTTAATAACAAAAATTCTTTAAAAACTCCATCATTTTTTCTGTGTGAGTATCGATAATGTAAAATTTAGTTTTTTGCAATACTGTTTCAAATCTCAATTTTTTTTCAGTTGAAAAAAAGTAAATTGTCTTGCAGTTTTTTGTTAAATACAAACACAAAATGGAGAAATGTGGAATTGTTGTTGTATTTAACTAGACACATTTTTAAGCGCAGATGAAAATAAACTTTAGGCTTGTCGTTTTAAATGAACTATGCAAACTATTGATATAATTTTTATATTTAATTTTTTAATATTAAAATTTCTTTTTCTTTTTCTTTATGCAAACTATTTTATATTATTTAGTGCATTATGAAGTAGTGTAATTTTAAGAAAAGTATTTTAAAACTTAATTTATTATTTTCAGTCTTTTTGGGGCTACTGACTCTTGCGAGGAATGAATAAGTGGTTCTCGTCTAGCCGTTCGGATTCGTCATAAAATTGTAGGTCCCTTTCATTCATGTCGACACATGCACACAAGAATGGTTGCGAGTTGTTAGTCACTAGGCCCTTCTTCACGAGCCGTGGCGCAACTCAATTTATTTATTTATATTTGCCATAAAGTTCTAATAATCATAAGCTACATTCAAAATTTCAAGTCAAGCCATTGGTAATGTAAGGTTAAACTTCCTTACGAAATTTGTACCGAACAATTAGACATTTAGAAAAGCGAGTTAATACAAACCGTATATAATTTTCGACCAATCATTCCAAAAACAGAAATAAATAACGCGAAAAAAGTGTGTCCCGCAATTATTTGATTTTTAGGTTTTTATAGATTTGCTTACCTCCAAAAGTTAATCTCAAAAACTACCATTACGATTTTTATAAATAAAAATACATACTTGTAATAAAACAAGAAATCATCCACCCATTCTTAAAATATTTAGGCGTACGAACAAAACTATCACAACATAAAATTTATGGTTGTATTTGGATGGATATTTCCACCAATTTTTATGGAAATACTTTGTTTATCCATTTTTTTTAAGGCTTGAGAGTTGAGACTCTTCTAATTTTCATTTGAATGTCTCTGGAGTCTATCTTTACACAAAAAAATGTCATTAGCAGTTTAGTAAAAAAAATTAAATTAATGATTGTAGCGTGATATTAGTAGTCGGAAGAGCAAAATTGTAGGGTAACATCCAAAAATGAAAACTATAGACACCGGAGAATTTTTAACAAACTTATTTTACGAAACGAACGAAACAGGTAATACAAAATTATTTACAACTTTAACGGCCAATTTCTTCACAAAAATACTAAGCCAGTCTAGTACCTAGTCTAGCTGGACCAGGTACTATTTCTGATACTCGACCCTAACGAAAAGTTAGTACCTCAGCATTTCTTCACATGATTAGTACCGGATCTAAGTTCACAAAGGAATATTAGGACATAGTACGTCTTAAACTGGTATAATTGTGAATTTGGCACTGTTTTGGCGTTTAAATATTATTTCGAAATTAATTTAATATTTTACAGATATTTTTATTTCGTACGACCACCTCGAAGACAGAAGCTATGGAAGAAAAGCGACAAAATTGATTGCCATCGAGACAGAATTTGAAGGCCTGGATATTTTTGCTGGTTGTGCAGTACACCATCGAGGTAATACTGTAACAATTGGTCCTTGTAAAGGTGATGCAGAATTCGTTTGTCTGTCAGCACGTAGTGAGTAGTGGCAGAGCATCAACTGCTCAAAAATCAAATGCTTCATATCCAAATAGACATTTCGCATAACAATGCCATTGACTGTCTGAATAAAAATAAATACATTTATACGTCAGACCCCCGACAGACGCTGTCGAAAATAGTTTTTTGTTGGCGTCTCTATGCAACTACAAACTATTATATGTTTCTTAAGTTTCGTAAACCAATCATTTTTGGCTTTCGGGAAAAATGCATTTGATGCATCATAAAAGTGCACTTTTTCCTAAAGTTAAAATAATCCGCATAAGTAAAATTACATATATTGCTAATAATAATAAGGGCATTTAAAACATTCTCCAAGTTAGTGTTGATCCGCGTGCAACAACAATATTTGTTGAATTATTTAACATTGTAAATATTAAATGAACCACTTAATATTTGTTAAACCAATTATTTGGGCTATAAGAAAAAGTGCATTTTTAAGATGCATCGTAAAAATGCACCCTTTTTAAAAGAAATGGCTTATAACTTGAAACATATTTCACTGTTAATTTGCAATCATCTATGCACCGACTATGAAGTTGCAGCATCTTGAAGATGGATGGAGACTTGAAAATTGAAAATGTGTTGAACGCCCAATTATTAGTATACACATTTAAGTCCATAAATACATACATTATGTATTACCGAAAAATTTGGACTGCGGGAAAAAGTGCAGTTTTATAATGAACGTTTTCTTAAATCCCAAAACCCATAAATTAAAATTAAGCACTTTGATACCAAATGTGATGTAGTAGTGTTTTTAGGCCAAATGGATAACCTCTATATCGCGAAATACAAGAAGCAAAAAAAAATCATCTGAACCAGAAAAATTGAACAGTATCTATTGAAAAGATGTAAAAAATTAGTTTTGATTCGGGTATTAACGCTGTAGACTGTCGATTTCGAAGTACTAGCTGGGTCCTTACTGGTACTAGATACCAATTTGACAGAACTAAGGACTAGTACTGCTGTGAAGAAATCAGTTAATTTGAGTATTAATAACTGGTATAATAACCAAGTACTAGCTGATTTTGAGGAGCTAGTTAGTACCCAGTTATAACTAATACTCGGTACCAAATTGACAGGGCTAGGGCTTAGTACTTGTGTGAAGAAATGAGTTGATATCGATTTGAGTACTAACTTAAGGACTAGAACCGGTCCTAGCGCTAGTACTCTGTGAAGAAATTGGCTGTAAGACTTCTTCTTATAGCTCAGTCAATAATTACAAAAAAAGGACTAAAATCGCAAAGCGCGATGTTGTTCTGCATTTTTGATATGTTTGTGGGGCATATCTGTAGCTTAGTTTGCAACTTCAAAAACCTGGGTGTAAAAACGATTATTTTTGGTGAATAATCTTAAACAGCCAGTGGACAAACGAACGCACTTAGTCTCATCTTCCTTAGTCATATATTGGGGGCAGTAGATGATTTTTTTTGATTTTGGGGAGTTGCTATAAAAAAGAAAAGCTTAATAACTTTTTTCCTGAGGGTGGACAGACGATTTTTTTGGTTGGACAAACGTGGACAAACGATTCTGATAAACACCACCCAAAAATTTTAACTTTGGGGTTCCCGATGTCATTGTCATCACCATTTGCCTACAATTTATTAGTTAATATTAAACTATGCCTAAATTAATTTTTGACCTCAATCTTCTGAAGAGCCCCCTGGCTTAATACAGGTTTTATATTTCAAAAATTGCCTATTTTTCTGTACTTTTAAAAAAGGTATAAAACTTGCCAAAGCTATGTATAGACAGTTATAACCGTTTTAATCCAATCAATCAATCAGTTGTTCCACCATGCACCGGTGCAACTAATTAAGAATAACTGCAATAGTACGAGAAAAAGAAAAAAAAGCAACAAATTTACATGTGAAAAGTAATGCTTTAGAAGCACGGGTTAATGAATTGGATAATTTGATTAATTTTATTTGTTTATAAAAAATATTATTTTTATGAATGCAGACTCAATACAAAAGTGCGTATACGCCCGAGTATCTATGTTCTATCATTATAGATAGAAACAAATACGCGCATGTGTATAGCATAGTTTTGTGGTTTGTTCGTTAATTTAGGATACATTTTTTTATTGCTTAACTGCTTACCAACCAAACAATACAGTTATGTATTTTAAATACATATAAGTCATTTTGCACCATACATATGGAATTTGTTAATAACGCCAACGTTAACCACAACGCCAACTAAGTTTAGATTTTGTTATTTTCTTTCTAGACACAAAATCAATAGTTTATAATATATCAATAGTTATATTGTGAATGTTGTCCATGAAAATTGGTGTTTCGTCCGGGGGATCTCACTTGGACTCATTAAATTAACTATAGTGATGGCCTTGTCAACACACATTTTTGTTAAGTTCAGTCAACCATCAATTTTACACCGAAAATCCAACCTTTTTACATTTATTCGTAATCAAGTATTGTTGAAAATGTTGCTACCCGTGGTTTGGAATTGTTCAGAAAATAATATCGGCTTCCACTTTAATGGAAATATTTTTATTTCGCTGTGTCAACATAATTTAGTTCAACAAATCAAATTGATGAATGTCATCAAAATCTTCTAATCCAAATTTATGACACAACTTAATACTAAAATGTCAATTTCGTGTCACATTTGGATGCCGTTCAAAATAGAAAAACATCTGCCAACGCCAAGCTGTCCTATTACCGGGTTTCAAACACAACATTTGTTAGTGGTAGGTAATTTATTAATGATGCTCAGAGCGTTCTCTGAGATCATAATATGCTTTGCTATACTCAAGCAACTCCAAATCCGAACCCGAAACATCAAAGGCGGCACAATAATATACTTAGAGTCGCTTGATTTGTACAAACTAATTTGTAAATGGCAAATTAATGCGTGTTTTAGATGTTTTCATTTTCATAAACGCGTTCTGCCACCCTAGAGCGGCTACGGCTATCCGATCAGACTATACACACTCCACCCATAGGCTATTAAATTAAATGAATATAAAACAAACAGATACTGATGAATATTTCACGGTGTAATTACCAAATGACCAACGATAGATAAAGATGGAAGAGCATTGAATCTATTTTTGGGACTATTAATCTTGGAGGTACCAGGGCAGACACATCATAAGGTTCTAATCAAGGTGAGGCAGGTATTTGGATTTGGATATGAATTTGGAGATTTTTTATTTTTTTGTGGGTAGGTTAAGGTAATAAACACATCTGTTGGTATGACTGGCCAATCAGTCATTTAACCGCAATAATCAATCATTGACGATCAAAGCTTTGTGGTCGTGAGTATTTTATAACACACATATACCCAAAACAAACCAAAGAACATTGTGGTAATAACGATCCTAATTTGAGTTGCATTTTGAATTAAATTTTTTCAAGTCCATCAAGTGAAGAAACAAAAAATAAGAGGAATATCCTAAACACGGCGCCAGTCATGTCTGATGTCGATGTGCTTTGTAGATAGCTGTTAATTGCCAAACCGCTATGTAGACAAATTAATTCGATTTTAAATTAAGAACAGTGAACCTGAGGAAACCATAGTATTTTCAAACATTCGTTTAAATTAACTGTGGGAATAAATTTAATGATGTACGAGAGGAGAAAGTTTGTAATCAATACCGTAACATCAATCAAAAACACATTCAAGTTCTAGATTCAACGTTTGAGCGAAAGTAGTGAACAAGAACATCTGCGATTTAATTCTTGGCTAGGTGATAAGAGAAATTGGTACAATACAACTAGAATGCATTGCAATAAAAACGATTTCATGTAGACCAAAACCCTGTGCCTTAATTATTAAAATGACCTCGTGTACGGATTTCTCGATTTTATGTACATATATAAGCTCCAGAGCGATAACCGTTATTCTAATTGAAAAACTGCTAATGTAAAATATATAGATAATTGAAATTTCTACCAATTTTTTCTTTAGTGTCAAAGAAGAATGATATGAGGAATATAAAAAATCAACACCTACTCTCTTGAACAAAATGCACTTTAACTTTTAAACCATTTGAGATTAGCGAGCAAAGTTATGAAACATACTTTATAGATAATTAAATTTTCTTCAAGTTTGTCGTAATTTTTTTGTTTAGGATCAAAAATATGCGAGTTACACGCCCAAATCAAAGTGACCGTTAAATACAAAATGACGGAAAATAGGTACAGTTGGACAAAATATGGTTTTAACTCGTGTACCAATATTCTTTCGAATGTTTTAGTCAAATATCACCTCGGATTTATTTCCCAGAGCTCCATATAACGAAATCTAAAAGCCCCGTATACATTTGCGGGCGCTTCCTGAGTTGTGGTTATTCTCTAGATGCACGCCATTGTGTCCTTCACGTTCTATTCTTTAGGTAATTCAAAGATTTTGCAGGGTACAGGCATTGGTGTTTGTATATTCGCTGTCTAAATGTGTGATCAAAATTTAAACAAATTTTAGCTGAACTTGACATTTTGCACTAAGTATGCATCTAGCACATAAAAGTATTTATATTTCCGATATATTTATGCACTCATAACATTATGTACTTATTACATATATGGTATAATTTTTACTGACTAGATACATTAATAAGCACGCTTTAGTCGATAAATAATTCTATGGACCAACTACATAACGTTGTTGTGTCGGTTTTTCTTGGTTCCAACATTACTATACAATAGGTAGGTACAGTTACTATGTATTCGTAAGAAAAATATAAATTTCCTATGAATCAATCGGTTATCTTTTCCGTGCACGTCAGTCATCTGCGATCTTGAATAATTATGTCGTGTCTCATGAATAAAGTTAATATGCATGCATAAAATAAACATATTTATGATTATTATAACAGTTAACTAATAGTAAAATTACAAGTGACCTCAACTCCAGAAATAATTGTGTTTCGCCCAAGGTATAACAGTGGGCTCTTCAGTCAGTCTGTTATACCCAACTAAGCCACAAATTTTGGTCGATGTTTACCGACTCTTATAAAAATCAAAAATATAAGAGTAAGTTAACATCGACCAAAATTTGTGTCTTAGTAGGGTATAACAGACTGACTGAAGAGCCCACTGTTATACCTTGGGCGAAACACAATTATTTCTATGGAGTTGAGGTCACTTGTACTTTTTAATTGAATTTTATTCATTCACTCCACTTAAAACAGAAGTAATTTCAATATATTAATATTTAAATTTCTTCATCTTTTTATTATAAAAAACCTGACCACGGGTATTTATTTTCTGGGTGCACGAATTTAAACAAATTCCCCTAGAATAATAAAATTCACAGTATCTTTTTGCTGTGATTTTTATAACATAGATTCTTTACATACATTTAGTTATAAATTTTCAGTGGAATCATCACAAATATTTTTGGCAATCTTTGATTCTGATAACTAACTAACTAACCACATAAATATAAATGTTATAGGTATGTATTCATTACATTAAAACATGGGGGTAGTGTATGATGGGTATATGATTATGTAATAAGTACAGATTCTTAGCAGTATTCTTTCTACTCATTACTCATATGTAATCATAACATACAAAATTAAATATGTACTTATTACATAAATATATACTTATAACATTAATATGGAAAAAATGTATGTTTTAACTGGTTATGTTTTATCTAATGGGTATAGATTTATGTACTCACTACAATCTCTTTCTTAGCTGTGCTGTTTATGGCGCTGTTGTTGTATAGTGAGGCATTTAGGTCTCAACTTAGCTGATGGTCCCTATGATAGTAGATAAATGTATACAAATTTATTTGAGTTGAAAAAATGTTCAACTAACCTAGATTTGAACAGAGAACTGAGATCCTTCCCAGCACCATGCACCGACGAGCATGCACTATTGAATCAGTTGGAAGTATAACATTTTGGTTGAAAAAGTTGATGATTTCATAACTGATACAGTTTTTTATTTAAAGGCCAGTCGTATTACCCTCATGTTATCAGTTAATATTTTATAAAATAATTTATAATAGTTAAATACACGTGGCATATTTTCATTAGGGTAAAGTCGGGTAATATGGCACCACGGGGGATATGGCACCCTTTCAATATTTCCCTCTTAATGATTTTTTTTTAAACAATGACTTCAGAATATTTTTAAGTTTCACATGTAGTTTAAAGCCGATAAAACAAAAAAAATGTGATTTTTTTGTAAGACTATTTTTTTGTGTTTTTGTAAATTTAGTGTAGAAACGAAAGTATTTGGTGTTAGGTATTCGTGTTAACGGAAAAACAAAGAGTGAATCGTGTCTGTTTGTTTCTTTTTACCGCTATAACTGCACATACGTAAATGTTCTTTTCATTGCCAATAACACTGGCAATTTCCAAAGGGTGATATGGCACCCCCCCAAATTCAGTACATTTACACTGGTGCCATATCACCCCTTCCTAATTCTAATACATTTTTGGTTTTAATTTTAGAACAGTTTTTTAACTAACTTTCGAGTGCATGAAGTGCACAATTTGTCAAGTCCCATTGCATTTTACGTATATAAACAGCAACTGTGGCAAAAAATCACTTAAAAAGTAAAGTTCCATATCAGCGGGTGATATTTTCTCACTTGTCATTTTATTAATGTATTTTGTACTGCAATATTCGGTTTAAGCTGGTCAAAAAGTTATATGGTGAGTATTGAATACGCTGGTATTGAATACACTTAAGTAAATAATCAGCGCACGCCATCTATTGATACCTGTTACATAAATTGCTGTAATGAATACATTTGTTTTATTTGGTTACATATTCGATGTTCCTGGTCCATAGTTACAGGGTGATTCATCTGACGTAAGACAAAAAGCTACATCCTGTAGGTTGGGTTAAGACAAACCAAAATTGTATGACAGGGGTAGGGGGTATATTTTATAAAAATGTGACTTATAGCATAACAAAATTTGAAATAACAACGGCAACACTTACAGTGCCTTTTTATACCTATTTGTGAGGCTTCAAATCCCTTCTTTTATTTTATTTTTTAATAAAGTGCTTTTAATGAACAGTTTTTGAAAGATAAATTTTGAAACTAAAAATTTACGATTAACATAAAAGCCTCTGTAATGAGTGCATACATTTTTTTCCCCCAGTGTGGCTAGGTCCAAAATTATTTTATTTGTGTAGGGGTCAGTATGCGTTCAGCTATCATGTTCATGATTAGAGTTAGGTGCGTGAACAGTTTTCCGACCTATGTTGAGAACATGACGAAAGTCTCACAGAAAATTCAGCTTTTTTGATGAATTGAATTTTCTGCAATTTTGTTTAAATACCTTCCTAGTGTAAATTTGGGAATAAAAAATGCTATTTTCAAGAAAAATATCAACAAATTCATATAATCCACTGTGCTTTCATTATATTTTTTTTTAATGTTTGTCTATTTTTATTTATAACTTGTATAAATCGTTTTGATATGTGATGAAAAGGTGTTGGATGACGATTTCTTTTTTCTAAGATCAAATCTAATTTCAAATTAAGATTTTAGTTTTTGCTTTAAAAGCTATAACCTTGTCACCCGAAAAGGAATTGCATAGTTTTGATTTTTTGTTGAGTTTGCTTATGGTATTTATGCATAATGAATAATCCAAGTCTTCGACCTCGATTGCCGAGCGCAACCATTTGATGGAAAACATCTAAGAAACCGCGAACATTTTAAAATTCTGAGCCACTTAACAATAAAATCTATTATCCGCGAGCAACATGATTTTATTCAAGATAACTATTTGAAAATCTTTTATTCTTTTTTTTATCGTTGTTTTCAAAAGTAGCGTTTAACGATTTTTTTTATAGGTCTTTAAATAGTTTCCAATTCAATCGATATATACTTGGTCGACATAACCAATATACTTGTTGTGAGCATTAAACTCTGTTTTAAATTGGCCTGTACGAGAGTCTTTAAATGCAAGCCAATTATAACGGTAATTAATAGCTTAATAATAGCCAATAATTCTAATCACATCTTCACCAGATAAAAAGCCATTGCCATTGCGAATTCCTCAAAGAACCAAGATGGAAACTGCGACTAACGAATAACGAAATGATGTTGGTTTGGCTTAGTCATGTAAAACGCGCCAGGGCATGGTAAATGTATACAGGGTGACTCTAAGAATACAAGTCAGGCTTAGCATTTTTAATTTGAACAAATTTTTAATAAATTTACTGCATTATACATTGTTTTAATTTAATCCTTCAATATTCATGTATGACGGTGCGAAAGTCTTACAGGATTTTCATGCAGCCAAAACCCTATTGCACTAATTTTTTTTTTCGATATGAATGTCAATATGCTGACATGCCACTCGGTGCTTGGAAGGATCCCAAATCAAATGCAGGTACAAAATACTTAAAATTTCTAATACAAAAAATTTAAATACTTTTAGAATAAAGGGGAAACCATCAAACAGATAAGGAGCGAAGCCAATTTTTCAATGAACTTTCCATTCGACCTAAAAATATAAAAATACAATTTAAAATGATGACCTTTAATGAAAGTTATAATAATTGGTACTTTATAGTTACCGAATGTAATCTCTACAAAATATTACCCTTAATTTAAAAAAAAAAACTTGCAAACATTATTTTTGCATTACCCTGTGGGCTTGTGTGCCCGTTTCGCTTTGTCTTTTCTTCAGAGTTTATAGACTTTTTGACGAGCAATTTTGTTCACGTTCGGTAATAAACAAATGGCTTCATACTCGTTAAGCTAATAAGTGACTTGTTTGGGCTGAATTTCAATCAGGTTTGCACCCATTTGCGAGAGCGTGTAAATTGCCAGCTAAATGTTTTCGATTATCTTATATGGCCAACAAATAAAGTCTCATGCTGGTATTTATAATGTATATGTGATATTAAAAGTCGATGTTCAATAACTAAAGATACTGTGTGTATGCGGTCGTATACTTAACATACACTTGAAATCTTTTTTTTTTTTCCTTATTTGATCTCAGTATTTGATTTATTGCATGTTTTCGTTTTTTTAATTAAAAGTTTCTCGCATGGTTTAAACACAAATTTCCTTATTAAGTATATTATCTTAACATTCTATTATTAATAGAGAAACAGGTACTTACATTAGGTACGGACAAACATAAGAAAGTCAGTTATTTATATTGCATATTATTCACAAAGAAATTCCGATATGCAGTACGCTGTTAGAAGATCGAAATTGATGTAGAAGATTACAATCGGAGTGTCCAATCTTTCCAGAGTCTTCATTTCATTTTCTCAGATTTTTCTCAGCCATTATATACATAGTTCATCAAAAAACATGCTATAAAAACAAAAATATCAAATACAAACACAAAAGTACGTAGATAAGGAGCTTATTGCGAGAGTGTATTCAAAATTTGAATTGGCTTAATTTTAATCTTATCATAACTATTATATAAAGACGAAACAATTATTTTGTTCCTTCGCGCATAACTCATAAATTATTTAACTGATTTACGTGAAACTAATTTTATAATATTCTTTATGTCTATGAGATGGTTTTAGGCTATTTTTTTATTTCTTAATTTGTTTAAATTTTCAGAATATTATTGTCTTTTAATTTTTTGTCACCTTTTTTCTAAGAGTTTGTCCCAAATATTCACTCATACTCTCAAAATGGTTTGATATTTTAGATCTTCAAGATTGAGATCTTAAAATGACAGGAAAAATAAGTTACAGTCGTGTGTTTTAAAAGAAAGAGGAACAATTAATATTAAAGCAATTGAATATTTTAAAAGGGAAAATGTTATGAATAAATTCACATGAATTCACTCTTTAAAAACGCTTAATATATTACAAAATTAGCAAACGCATTCTGGATCCGGAAGCTTTAAAATAAAAAAAAAAAATATAGGTAGGTAGGAAGGTATAAAAATATAAACAAACTCCTTTAATATTAAGTACTTATAGCAAACAAAATATTATTTTTTTAAGTTTGCCAAGCAACGCGAGCACTGGGCGGCTATGTCTACTATAGACGGTGCTCACATTGTACTGACTCTACCGAATATTTCTGATCGACTTTTTTCGACTAGATATCTTCGGATTATACTTTCGCAATAAGGCCCTAAAAGTCAAGGTAGCGTTTTAATTTTTGTAAGTATTTTTGTGGTGTGGCGATTTTTTCAATCATAATATTTAATAACAACTTATAAAACACACTTATGTATGCATATGTACTTGTACATATATTTGAATTTTTTGATTTTTCTATGTGTATTATTGCTTAAACTACATATCTTAAAGTTAATTTAATTTTAAACAATTACCACAAATAACATATTTTTCTTTGCTTATATCAAAATCTCATGCGCAGTCATTTTTTGACAACCTACGCAGTGTATGTGTACGGTAGATAAGGTCGGTGTGCTTTTAGTTTATTTGTAATAAACAGTACCTTAAGTGGCCCGCTTCGCGGGTTCAAGGATTTTAACTCCCTTGTCGGGTCCTCTGTCCCGTTCACGCGACTCCGTCGCTCCACATAGGCTATGCTCTGTCATCAGGCAGGCGCCTATCTTGTCACACAAAAACTGACTCAGTCGCCAGGCTTAGGCCTATGTGCACACACCAACTTTAAAACCATTGAACCCGCGAAGCGGGCCTCCCAAGGTACTGTTTATTACAAACAAACTTAAAGCACACCAATTGAGAACATAGGCGCCTGCCTGGCGACTGATCATACCCTTAGCCTCAGAGGTGTTCAGAGTTTTTTTGGGCTATATTTCCTTGCCCCTTGTATAAGCCGTTGTATGCACTGGCCACATTCAAATATGGAAATAAGGCCGCAACAGAATTTTGGAAAATTTTATTTGAGAAAATCTTTTTTTTTTTTTTTTATTCAGACTTTCAAAAATTCAGTTTTCAAAATTCTGTTAGCAAAGCTCACGCGATTTTTTTGATTATTAACGGAGCATTGCTTATAGAAAACTGAATTTTTGAAAATCTAAATTTAAAAACAAAATTTCTAAAATTCAGTTTTTCAAAATTCTGTTAGCAAAGCCCTGTAAATAATCAAACCATCGCGCGATAAATAAAATAATAAAATTATGAACCAGTTTTTCGGAGCGAAATCCTCTAAGCTTGGGAGTCCAACTCAAGTTTACCCTTTTTGTGAATTAACTCGAGTTTCACTCTTATATCTTCGATGAAAAACTGGAGCTAACGGTTCGCGTTCAAAGCTATTTATAGATACATAACAGAAACTTTTGTCACAGAAAGATTGTGAGAGCCGTCAATTTTAAAAATGTCTATCCTTACACTCCGGTTCGGAGTTAAGGTTTAATATTTTTTTATAACTTTAAAAATGAGTTGACCGGAGTGCCAGGCTGTTGCTTTGTATTAAGCGACAATAAACCTTTCTGTGACAAAAGTTTTATATCTTACCATCTTCAATATATTCAGTAATAGGGTCTCCTTAAACCATACATTTTCAAATATTTGACTTTTCTTTCCATACTTGGTATTTCGTACCTTTGATTTTCGAAGTTTTTATCTTTCGAACTTTGTCTTTCGAACTTTGTCTTCCGGAATGCGGCCTTTTCAAACGTTTGCCTTTTGATACTGTGTCTGTTCGAAACTTTGTCCTTTTGTAAATTTGTTTTTCCAATCTTTGATCTTCGAAACTGTGCATTTCAAAACTATGTCTTTCGAAAGTGTGTTTTTTGAAACTCTATTGGACTACTCATTTCATCAAAGGATAGGATATAAAGGTTTTGATGTATTTGATCACTATTAAATGGATCAGTAGGCCCACCTGAATACTGATCCATACTAAGCACTTTGTTGACTAAGGCTCGTTTCACACACATTCGGTTTCATTCGGTTCGGTCTTTATTCGGTTTGAATTCGGCTGTGCCTGGATATGTGTGAAACGAAAAAACGGTGCTCTACGGTACTCTACGGTTTCTATTAGGTTTTTATTTTTGCCGTTTTATCGTTTCACACATACACTCCTCGTCAACTGAATACGCACAAACATTTTTGAATATATTTTATCCATTTTTTCCAAACAGTGATGGTTATTATGCCATCTGTTGATGGTAAAAATTTTCGTAACATATAAATAACAGAATTTCAAAGTTTTATCCAAAAACAACCGAGAGTTTTTCCTTCAACCACTTCCAAAGTGTAACTTATGCAAAGTAGAAGTTTTTTTTTGAGTCAACTGAATAGGTACAAAAATTAAAATTGGTATTGGAATGGAATGAAACAAGTTTTTGTTTAAGTTTAGTAGTGGGTACTTCCACCTTTATTTTTAATTACTTCGTAAATTCGATCCGGCATGGAATCGTATAGCATTTTAATGTAATTTAACGAAATTTCGCTCCACGCTAATTTGATTGCAGAAATTAAGGTTTCTTTGTCTTCGAACTGACGACCACCCTCATAAACTTTGCGTTCTAACCATCCCCAGACATTTTCTATGATGTTTAGATCAGGTGAGTACGGCGGCCATTGAAGCAACTGCACTTGTTGCTCCTCTATCCATGTTTTTATTATGCGCGCTGAGTGAATAGGCGCATTATCATGTTGGTAGGTCCAGTTTATGGGTCCAAAGATGTTAGAAAATTTAGGAAAATTTCTTTCCAAAATTACTTTATACCCAGCTGCTGTCATTCTTGATGTTACAACCTCGAGCTCAACTGTTCCATAATAACTGACTGCTCCCCATATCATGACACCTCCTTCACGACTATGATGGCGCTTTAAAAATCTTTTTTCTTTTCTTAAGTCGTGAAAATAGAAGTTGAACCCATCAGGGCCATCGAAATTAAACTTTTTTTCATCTGAAAAAACCACGTGATACCATTCTTTTTTCCAACTCATGTGAAGTCTTGAAAAATCTAATCGCAACATTTTCCGTCTCTCGTCAAGTGGTGGTTTTTTCTTAAGTTTCATTCGTTTAAGATGGCTTGAGTTGTTGATTAGTCTTAATACTGTTGAGCAACTTGCGTTTACGCCGACTTTTTGTTTTATTTTTGCCACAGAATCAGAAGAATTTGATGCACATCTTAAAATTCTTCGTCTCTCAGCTGCTGTTGTTGCTTTTTTCTTACCTCCCTTCATGTTTTTGCCGTATGCATCTTTATTTTTCAAGTAAGAATAAACTACATTAAAACTTCGGCCAACTTTATCAGCTATTGCACGTCCAGTTAGGCCTTGGTCTCTAAGTAAATCGATTTTAGCTTTTTCAACACTGTTAAGACACGTAGATCTACCCATTTTTCTTAAAATTTGAAATCAAGAATTAAATTTTACTGAAAACACTAAAATCGTTAATTTAAACTGTCAAGCACTCCAAAAAACTTATAAACAACGAAGAAAATGGCGTTGTACCTATTCAGTTGACTAAAAAAAAAACTCCTACTTTGCATATAAAACACTTTGCAAGTGGTTGAAGAAAATCTCACGGTTGTTTTTGGATAATTCTTTCGGAATTATCTGCTTAACATCTTAAGGGAATAGTTAGCATCAACAGATGGCATAATAACCATCACTGTTTGGAAAAAATGGATAAAGTATATTAAAAAATGTTTGTGCGTATTCAGTTGACGAGGTGTGTATCAGGCACAGCCGAATACAAACCGAATAGAGCCGAACCGAATGAAACCGAATGTGTGTGAAACAAGCAAAATGGTGAAGAAAAAACTGATCAAAGAGTGATTATCTGGGATCGAGCGACTGCACTGAGCACCATAAACATCTTTCAAAACCACTCGTCGACTAGTTCACGGCCTTAGAAATCAGGCGGAAGATACTGTCAAGTGGTTACCGACGTTAGTCCTAGAACCATTTCAAAGTTTCAAGTTCGGCAATCTCGTTAAAAAATGGTCTTCCAAATGATTGTCCTCTAATTTTGGCCAGAGTGAGGGATAGATCTAAATAGTATGGTAAAAAGCTGAGACATTGAAATAACTAATGGCTTTTTGAACTTGACTTACAAAAATT
This sequence comes from Melangyna quadrimaculata, assembly GCA_949320155.1. NCBI lineage: Eukaryota > Metazoa > Arthropoda > Insecta > Diptera > Syrphidae > Melangyna > Melangyna quadrimaculata. Next base: position 480,240,969 of record OX439483.1, read on the forward strand.
GTCATATCAATTCGCTAAAGGTCAAATATTTAGTATAGGTATAGGTTAGGTAATTTCGATACTGAAAGCCTGTGGATCAACTCCGTGAGCTGCAAACAAAAATAGAAAAAATATTAAGGTTATACCATTCTAGCAATCATTTTTATTTCAATGTTTAGACTCAACAGATCCTAAAGCATCGTCTAACCCGCACCCTGTGTATTTAACAGATCATAAATTTGGGCATTTAATTTGCCAAGACCTCAGCAAAATGATCCTCAGGGTATCCATTCAGTTAACTAAACAACCCATTCGATAGCACCATCAAATTATCGTTGCAGTTAAATTACGCAAAATTTATTTAACACCTTTTTTGGCCGCACTATCCCATGCCCATCTAGAATCGGCTGGAAAGATGCGCAGCAGCACCAGCCACAGCTATATTCAATATGTTAACACGGTCTTCCATGTTTTTTTTTATTTTATTTTATTTTATTTTGAATGTCCAATATTCTCATACCGCGTCGAATCCATTAAACGTCCTTAATCGTTTCTCCAATCCCGAATAAGAAAAACAATTATGAATCCATGCCACAGCTAGTATAGATGGACGATAAAAAATAACACGATGAAAGGGAAGGAATTGCCAGGAATCGCGTTCCTAAACGAGACTCTTATTTATGATTTGTTATGTTTCCGGCCACTTCGTCTTCTCTCGCTCTGGCTTCTCAACCCAGCCACTAGCTCAGTGCCAGACTTGGACTCCAAATCGATTTGTAAAGGCAGGCCAACACACAGCCAGCGATTTGCTTGGCAGCAATCATAAATTATTCCGCACACCGCATTTCCATTCGCAGTTAATTCCTTTCTGTTTGCAGTTACAACAGATGCATCCATTGAAAGGTGGCCCAGACGCAGGCCCTGGCTGCTATAGTGTGTCCAGTGCCTAATCCTCGGTGGTTCCTCCATCAACTGGGTCGATATGGACGGATGTGGACAGGATAGGAGCAAGAGCAGGAGCAGGGACACAAAAAAGCCGGACCGGAGCCGTTTGGCTAAAAATCAAATTAGCGAATGTGTTGAAAATTAAAAACAAATTCTGCCGAGAGTGCAGGACGAAATGCAGACGGATAGATGGATGGACATACGAATGGAATTATTATTTAAGACTTCCCCCCTTCGAAACTGATTTGGCAATGATGGGGATGGGTAGCTCTGTTGATGGTCGTTTCATGTATGCCCCGGGGATGTTGAACGTGCTCTGCCCGGTGTATAGTGATGTGTGCGTCTTCTGTGTTTAGGATGCGTTTTTAAAGGACTTTGGTCTAAGGACGAGCGCGGGTGGCTGCGGGATAAAGGCGTAGGTAGGGAATTAACACAACTTTTAGTCACGAAATGGATTCGTTGTTTGAGTCGATTCACTGCTCGGTGCTCGTATATCCCTGCCCAATTTTACTCCATTAATAAATCGCTGAATGAATTTATTCTGCTGCTGGCTTTTAAAGTGGCTCTGAGATGGGTCGTTGTGGCAACTGGCAAGGTATTAAAGGTGCTCTGGTGGTGAACAACAGAGCATACAGAGAACGCCTCCTCCTTTTTCGGGGCGAAATTATAATCCACGGGTGAATGATGGAGGAAGGCTCATTTTCAGATAGTTTTGCGAAGGGAATTGGCTTTTTAGGGATTCTGTGGGTTGGAAACTGTGGAAATTTTATGAGCCCGTCATTTAGCAAATGAATTTACAACCATGAAACGCCCAAATGTCTGGCGTTTAAAAGAGAGAAAAGACAACAACTCTGTGCAAATTATGCGGCAGCAGGAATTTTGGTGGGATTTCTTATGTTATTTCTTATGTTTTTTGTTATTGAGCTTGGTCCGTCATTCAAAGTTCATTGAAAGCTTAAACGTTACTGCCAAACTTTAACATGTTGACAACTTACGAAGCTTTTCCTGCAATAGATTTGAATATATACTATAACGGTTTTCTATATAACATACCTGATACTGGACTTCTCCAATAGCCAAATGCCATATAATTTCTAGTCATTAAGCAACGAGGACCCAGTTTTTCAAGAAAAACCAACCATGGTGGGAGGAAATAGAAGAAGTAATCACAGTCCATTTATTAATCTATTTTCTTCGAAGTGCCTGAGAGCGAACTTGAGGAAAAATGTCATAATGTTTCATATCGATAAGGGTGAACGCGTCTTAGTCCTTAAAAGCTTATTTATAAAAAAAAAAAACACACGAGTAGAGGCGGAGTAAGCTAAAACTGGTTAGTAGGCGATTTAAAGCTGGAGTAAAGCCTTTTTAGGCTTTACTTTACTAAGTCAAAATGTATAGTTATTTTGCATTTATAAAAGATTTAAGTTCTTTACATGCTTTAACTGTAGCAGCCCGTAGCGAAATGGTTAGTGCGATGGACTGTCACGCTGGAGGTATGGGTTCACTTCCCAGTCTCGTCCACCTTAATTCAACTTCTCTCTGTCCTGTCCCCTAATTCAACTAAGGGAAAAAATGAAGCCACATTGGTTGAACTCTGGGCTAAATCCGTTCAAGAAAGACTGTAGAAAACTTTTTAATCGTGCTAAATGCACTAGAGAAGTGTCGGACTGGGATTCATATAAAGAATCCCTGAAGAAATATGATAAAGAATTGAGGAAGTCTAAACGATCCTCTTGGAGAAATTTCTGTGGTTATATAGAGAAACCCTCGAAGCATCTAGATTGAGGAAAATCCTCTCAACAAATCCAATGCTGCCAAGCGGTCTAAAATTTGCAGATGGCTCCTGGGCCAACTCATACGGAGAATCGGTCAACCTGCTTCTAGAAACTCACTTTCCAGGTAGCTCACAAGTAGAAAATACCACAATCCTGCATAGGATTAACGGTAATATAACTTTTCCACAAGTTTTGATAACAAGAGAAAAATTGCAATGGGCGCTCAACAGCTTCAAACCATACCAGGCTTCAGGGCCAGACGTCATCATACCTGCTGAACTCCAAAAGAATGAAGATGTTATTTTGCCGATTTTGGAAGTCATATTTAATGGCTGCCTGAATCTGGTCCACATTCCGCGGATATGGAGAGAAGTCAAAGTAGTTTTCATACCAAAAGATCTCAGACCTATAAGCCTATCATCATTCCTTCTAAAAACTTTTGAACGACTGATTGATATCCACATAAGATCAAGCATTGATACGAGAATTCTATCTAAGGCTCAACATGCTTACTGCAAAGGGAGGTCAGTGGAAACGGCTCACCACACTTAAGTACGTACCATCGAATATTCCCTCCATCATAAAGAATACACATTGGTTGCTTTCTTAGATATAGAAGATGCTTTTAACAATGTCGACACATCTGCAATCACATCTGCGCTGTCATATCTGAAGATAGACAGTTCGCTTGGTGAACTGATAAATCAAATGCTTACTAGCAGGAGTATCAACTCGAAACTCCCTGGATTTTCTTCGAGAAGAGCGGTCAGGAGAGGTACCCCGCAAGGTGGTGTCTTATCCCCCCTTCTTTGGAATTTAGTAGTAAACGAGCTGCTAGTTTCTCTGGAAGCGGAGAGTTACAGAGTGATAGCATATGCGGACGACATTGCTATTGCCGTATCAGGAAAGCATCCTTTTGTCTTATTGAGGGAACTCTTACAGAATGCTTTGAACAAGCTAACAAACTGGGCAGAGCGGTGCGGATTGGGTGTTAACCCTCACAAAACCTAACTTTTCCTCTTTTCCAGGAAATATAAAATTCCCAATATAGATCCTCCCACTATTAAAGGTATTCCATTAACATTTTCTGACGAAGCAGTATATTCGGGTCTTATTTTAGATAGAAAGTTAAACTGGAAACCTAATATACAAGAAAGAGTCAAAAAGGCACAGTGGCCCTTTTCTCCTGTAAGAAAGCCATTGGGAATAAATGGGGTCTCCACCACGCATTACTCACTGGCTATACATATCGGTAATCAGACCAATTCTCACATATGGGGTGGCAGTATGGTAGACTGCTTTGGATAAAGCGATTAACTGCGATAAACTAAGTAAAGTCCAAAGATCAGCTTCTATGTGCATAAGTGGGGCACTTCGCTCTACTCTCTCCGCTGCACTGGATACTCTTCTCTATCTGACACCCCTCGATATATTCAGTATACAAACGGCAGCAAGTACGGCAATCCGTCTTTAAGCCTCTTGACAGTGGATCAATAATGAAATAGGCCACTCAGCTATTCTGAACTCATACGGTTCACGTCGAAGTATCATCGACTACACCATCACACAATTCCGTTTCGACAAAAACTTTCAAGTTGCCATACCTTCCAGATTCACATGGGAGGATGTGACATTCTTGGAAGACGAGTCGATTCATTTTTATACGGACGGTTTAAAAACCGAAGATGGGGTGGGTGGAGGTGTGTAACTCAGACTAAATTTAAGTCTCTCATTTCGTCTTCCTGACCATTGTATCGTGTTCCAGGCAGAACTTATGGCGATAAAGGAAGTTTTGTCTTGGCTCAAGGAAAACGCGATATCAACCTCGGATATCAGTAACTTCTCAGATAGCCAAGCTGCTTTTAAATCTCTGGACTCTTACTCAACTTACTCTAAAACAGCCTCAAACTGTCGCTCATCTCTTATAGGGATAGAAAAGCAGTTCAATATTCACCTTTGTTGGGTGCCGGGCCATAGGGGCATTCTGGGGATTTGTAAGGCTGACGAACTCTCCAAAAGTGGAACATCACTACCTATTCTACCAGACAAGGTAGATATCTATTGCTCCTTGCAAACTAAGGCTGAAGCAAGATGCTATAAGAAGAACAGACCTTAGGTGGAACACCATCACCACTTACCTGGCGACTTAAAAGATCTGGCCAATGCTGGACCTGAAGCGCTCTAAGTACTTGTTATTTTTATTTTCAATTCAATAAAAAAAAAAAATAAAATTGTGTCATTACCGAACACTGCCTCATAGGTAATCACGCTACGCGGCATCGAGACAAGAAAGGGCAAAAATAACTTCTTTTATTTTGTTTTTAAATAAAGTTATTTTTGTAAACAGTTTTTGAAAATTAAAATTGAAATTAAAACTGAAAATTTTGAAGAAAAAAAAAATTCAAACAATTTTTTTCTTCGAAATTTTATGTCAATTTTTAGTCAAAAACTGAAAATCGGATAGTTCTAGGGCTTTTACTTTTAAAGATATTAAAAAATAACAAAAGCAACATCTAAGTTAAAACAAGAAAAAAACGATGTTTATGTTAATCAACTGGTTCCCGAAATCATCATTTAGCCGGCTTTTCTTAGTTTTATGAGAAAGTTGGTTCATTTATTTTTTCATAATATTGAAAAGTAGAAACACCCAGAATTCATTGTTTGACTAAAAATTGATAAGAGCATTGAATTTTAATAGCAAAAATAAAACTTAAAGGCATAAAATTTAAAATAAAATATTGTTTTATATTTTTTCAAAATTTTTCTTTTCAAAATTTTGAGTTTGAAAATTATTTTTTCAAAAACTATTCATTAAAAAATCTTTATTTAAAAGGACAATAAAAGACAGAATTTCTGGGTTTGGAAAAAAGTAGAACAGGACATTGTAGGTATTGCTGTTGTTGTTTAATAATTTGTTGTCTTTTTCAAGTTAATTTTTAAAAAGATTTCCCTCCCGTATAAAAGAGGGGGAATAGACCCCACTTCCCATAAGATTTTTATCTTGCCTCGACCAAACCTACATGCTTAAGCTTTTTGTCACACCTTAGGTGAATCACCCTACTTTACAAAAAAGTGCAAATATTCCTTGCTATTTTTCATTCACTCAACTCAGAGGCTTCAATTGTTCATGAAAATATTGCTTAAATAGAGTCGGAAGAAATTTGCATGCCCAAAGTTGAGCTGGATAATAAAATATCTTAAAGGATGAGAATAGACGAAAAACGTATGCCTCTGATAGTAAGAAAATTGATGACTTAACTGTCGAACAAAAATGAATAGAAATTTGATAAAAACAACTTCCAAATTTACCATTTGCTACAAATTTACAAATGTTTAAATCAGAGTGATGAATCTTTTAAATTTGTAGGTGGGTTTATTCATCGAAATGTTACTGCCTGGCCATATATAGACAAGCACATGATTGGTTTTCGTTAACCAAAAAGTTCATGACCCCACTACCGATACTTAAACTTAACAAAAAATCAAAAACTAATTCCGGCAACAAGTCGTACACTATTCTCTCTAAAAACTATTTAATTGTAGTGCACTGAGGCGTATACGTATCTTTTTTATTGAATTAAGTTGGTTAAGTTGTTTATTTATTTGTTAATAAGTCTAAAAGTAGGTACTGTACAAAATTATGGATTAAAGTGAAAAAAGTTCATTGTGTGAGTTTTGAAATCGGTTAGGTATATAGTAAACTCGTATAGTAAGCCACTACCTACTCAAGTTTCGGAAAACCATGAGCTTTGCTTGTCTTCGCGACAGACAATAAAATAAGGAATGTGGTCTACCTACCTACAAATATTTTACTTTTATGTCCTCTTTGAAAACTGGTAAATAGACTTGCATAGAATTTGTATAGTAGACGAAGTGACTAAAAGAAATGGTGAAAAGTCTTCGACTCCCGTAAGAGAAAACTATGACTAAATGGCTCTGAGAGGGTGTACAATAAAAGTAATGTGAACCCATGTTATAAGTGTGTATCATCTGTGCAAGTATAATAAACATTTCATCGGAACACATTCGCTATGTTAAATTGTAGCGTATAGATCTTGTTCACTGAAAACACAAACAACCATCTATACCTACAACAATAAAGCATTAACTAATTTTATTATTTTTTTTGAAAAATTAAATTTGCGCACCTAGTTATCCTCGATATTTACGATCTCTCCATCCACTAATCGTTGCTTCATAAATGCTAATTCGTGAACTCAACAATAATTTCCCGCCATAAAAATTCAGCAGTTAAAAAAGCAAAGTTAACACAAGAAAAAAAGTGTTTTGGCAAAAAAAAAAAAAAAAAAAAACAACTCAACTTAAAAAAAAACCCAACCCGGACTTCTCGCATTCACGATGATCACTAAATGAACTATAATGACCGTAATATAGCGAAATGTATGCGTTGTCAAAACAGCCAGAGGCTGCATCTCGAGCTCGAAATCAACTCGATTCCAGGCCAAAGTAGGCACAATGTATGTAAGTATATCCAACCACATCATCATCCATGATGATATTCCATGCAATATGCATCCTCCAACAACGGATACGACGAAGACTCGAATCTGTTTAAGTTTTAGGCTTACTAAACTACCTCAGGTCTCCAGGACGGCACCGATCGGATCGTTTTCGGTGGAACATTGCTCAGCCATTATGGAGTTATTATGATCAATAAGACAGGTTAAATGGTGCAATTAAGTGTTTTTGCCTTGGTTTTTTGTATTTCTGCTGGCTGTCGATCAGAGGCCGCTTTCCCAGTCAAGTCAGATATATGTATGCACCAGTGTACACCGAGAGAGAGAGAGTCATTTTGATGCAAAAAGGGGGTTGCGTTGCACATAATTGCATTTAATTTGCAGACTCATTAAAATTTACGGCCAGACGATTGATTATAATCGGCCATATAGGAGTATGTAAGTGAGCCACCGAAATGTGGACACATCGACGATAAGAAGTTCCAATTTTGTGGCTCGCGTTACAGTTGATCGTAAAATTTTAAGTGGTCCTATAAGCGAGTAAAGTATAAATTTTCTATAAGATAATTTTGTTTAAATTTTCATTTAGATTCATCAGCTCAGTGCGCTGGGGTACGCACCCATCTCGTTTATATGCGGTGAATTAATAAATGCCTCTGAATTTACAAGTAGCTACAATATAGTGAATTGCTTAAAGTGCTAATAGAGGTGCCGGAACATTCTTATGGAGTACATTTTGTAAGTGACGTTTTAAGTACCATAGCAAAGTTGAATTGTCACTTAGAATGACAATTGACATGATTTCTCAGCTTTAAAATGTGTTTTATGTTTAACTTGTATTGAATTATTTGAGTTTTATTGAACTTACAATTTGAATATTTTGAAATAATACAAAAAAAGCCCAGTTTAAAAAACACCTTGGTCTGCGATCTGCGAATCAAAAATTTAATCCACTGCACTGATGTTTGTGGATTAGTTGAGGTTTATACTATCAGCATCAGGGAACAAGGTTCAAGAATTTCATAATAGTCAATTACATTCGTCAACCCTGATTTAAACTCATCTAATCTGCCGAAATCTCACCGATTTTCTGACCTTCGGATTAAATATTTTTACAGTTGTCCCTTAGTTACTTAAAAAACTATTTAATATACCGGAATATAAAAGCAAGAAAGGAAAAATTGCGTTTAAGGCCTTTTATTATTAAATATGTTCGTGTGGAACCTAAGTTTCGCCAAACGAAATTCACCCATGCATTCTTGAGAGAATGGTCACACTGGTAAATTTTCAATATTTTGGTAAAACTTGAAAACTAAGTCGAAGTTGGGAATTTAACTTAGGTTAGGTTAGGTTAGGTTAGTGGGCTGACAGTTGATCTTGTTATCGTCACACTTAATCAGTGTAGATCCATTGTGATACCCTGGGGATTAAACCCCATAAGAGAACCCTATGATAAATCCAATGACATAGTCCGTAGAGGGCGTCAATATAGTTCTTACAAGCTGAAGCTTGGAAAAGTCGTTTACAAATTGATTGAAGGAGTGTCAGTCGCTGCGTAAATACCGGGTTGAGGATAGGTTGACGCACCATTGTCTTTTAAGGGCAGGTCCCTTTCCTTTACCCTCACTGGATTGATCAACCCCACACCAGACCCGTAGGAGCAGTGGCTCCATGCAACGTCTGGCGCTGGGTTCGATAAATCAGTGGTTGGTGCCAGCGACTGCCCAGTTAGGTCAGATAAGGAGAGTCCGTCGACACAATCACCGGGCAAAGGAGAGGCCAGCTCACCATACTGTTTTTAGAGCGTGAACCTCTCCCTTACCCTAACAGGTAAATCATTCCTCCGACAGGCCCGTAGGAGCAGTGGCTCCATGCAACGTCTGGCGGGTAAGTTTGATAAATCAGTGGTTGGTGTATGTGGTAGCTTTGTTAAGTTGGTCCCATTAAGTTGTTCGAGAAGTGTTTGTTTGTGCATAATCACCGGGTTGTGGAGAGGTTAACGCACCGTTGTCTTTTAAGGGAGTGATCTTTACCTCTACCCCCTCTGAAAAGATCATCCACTCACCAGGCCCGTAGGAGCAGTGGCTCCATTCAACGTCTGGTGAGTGAGTTTGATAGATTAGTGGTTGGTGTTTGCGTCTACCCCGTTCTGTAATGTAAACCTACTTCGTCGGCACAATCACCGGGCTTAGGAGAGACCAACGTATCACTGTCCTTTAAGGGCGTGATCCCCCCTACCCCCACTGGTTAAATCATCCCCCCACCAGGCCCGTAGGAGCAGTGGCTCCGTGCAACGTCTGGTGGGTGAGTTTGAAAGATCAGTGGTTGGTGTATGTGTCTGCCTAGTTAACTCGGTGAAGCTATCCAGGTATTGAAGAATTGTCTGACGGCATATTAACACCGGGTTGAGGAGAGTTAAACGCACCATTGTCTTCTAAGGGCGTGATCCCCTCATTTACCCCCACCGGACTCCATGCAACGTCCGCTGGGTGAGCTTGATAGATCAGTGGTTGGTGCATGCGTCTGCCCCGTTCAGTCAGATTAGTCTTCAGGTTACTGAAGAAGTGTCCGTAAGCACAATCACCAGGTTGAGGAGAGGTCAACGTACCATCGTCTTTTCAAGGGCGTGGTCCCTTCTCTTTACCTCCACTGTTTAAATCATCCACACCACCAGGCTCGTAGGAGCAATGGCTCCATGCAACGTCTGGCGGTTGAGGGAATTTAACTTAAGAATCTACTGAGATTTAGATTTTATATCAAAAATGATGGTTTGTAAAATTTATAAACTAATTTTGGCAGAAAATGTAACAAAACCCGGACTAAAAAAATCGAAGAATTATTGATTTCAATTTTATTTGACTAGGCTGCTCATTAGGGCTGGCCACGAAAGACTTTTGTAAGTCTCGTCTCGGTCTCGCTAAAATCGAAAATTTTCAGTCTCGTCTCGGTCTCGTATAATTAAGTCACGGTCTCGTCTCCGAAAAATACGATTTCCCTACAACCTGTTGTTTATTGAAACGAAATATTTTCGATTATACTTTAAAAGTGTAGGAGAAAATAAATATTTAACTTAAATTTGATTTTTTAAATTATTAGACTCTGTAAATTTCGGTCCAAATATACAGTCTCGTCTCGGTCTTATCTCGGGTGCTTAAAAGGCAGTCTCATCTCCTCTCGTCTCGGTCTCGTCATGTGAGACCGAGATCTAGACCGAGACTTTTCTCGTCTCGTAACGTGGCCAGCCCTACTGCTCATTACTTTTTGTTCTGCAAAGATAGGTGCAAGACAACATAGAAGAATCAAAGAGGCAAGTCTTGCAAATGACAGATGGAAAAATATTCGTTGAATAAAATTGTTGAAAATATAACCATCCAAGCATAGTCAAAGTTTTAATTTTGTTCCAGTTTTTGCTATTAAACCTTTTTATTTTAAGAAGGTGATAATGTTTTCTTTTTTAAATACGGTTTTTTATAGTATAAAAGTAAAAAAGTCTTAGAGCTGGCAGCAGATTTTGGTCGTGAAAGGAAACCAAGCGATTTTAAAAGTATAGGTATTCCTGGTGATGGTGGTAACGAATACGTTCGTCTGCCAGCATGTAGTGGCCCCGTTACCATGCAAAGCCTAGTACTTACCTCTGTGTGAAATGAAAAATAAAAGCGGTTTGAAATTCACTTGTATAACCATTGTGAAACCATAATAAATTCTCCACGTGAATTTTCAGTCCTCAGTTTAAAAACTTTTGATGCTCACTTTGAATGAAAAAAATAACTTGAGTTTGAAAGAATCTTGAAATGCTTGAGAAGACTATTTTAATGCCATAGTTTAGTTTTTGGCTTGTCGGTAAGACTTAATACTCAAAAATAAACGATCATAAGATCTTAAATAATTCTATAAGCTTTTTTATTCAATTATTTACAGCTAAAAAATTTGCGGTGTAATCTCGTGTGAACTAGGCCTTACTGGAACTGCAGACGCCACCTTTGGTTCCATCTAGGGAGTTCTTCCGCTGCCTTTTCATTCCTGGATTCCTTTGGTAAAAATACATTTTAGTGTTGCTATTTTCTTCTGCTCACCGGCAACACTCGTGCTTATAAATTTAGCAAGCCAAGTCCGGATGGACGAGACTAGTACCCGATGGCTACCAGTTGGAGGTAAAATAAGCATAATTGGTGTGTAAACACGCGTTACGGCACTGGGCATCGCCAAGTTGATACCAGTCAGCGCTTTCGAACAGTACACAAGCAAGTGCGCAACTGGAAGCGGATATCTAGCGACAGAGCTGGCTGGAAGGGCCATCTAAAGTAAAGTAAAGTAGTTAGCTTTATAAAACAAAATCCAACAAGTACATTTAAAATTTATTTGGGTTCCTGGGTTGCCGACCGACTAGGTTATTGATAAGTAGACTAGAGATCATGTTTGCAAATCAGTTAAAAAACAGTAGAAAAATTGAACAACAAGTTCGAAATTGTCACAGTTAATTATCGACTAATTAGCAGCCAGTTAACGACTAATTAACGGTCAATCATCCATTTGACGCTTTTTGATACGGAACTGCCTTCCTTCACATGAGTAGTCATCAATTATATTTTTATAAGCCAACGTTTATTCAAAATATACGGGTGAGTGTTTAAATGTACCTAGCTATCTACATATTGCAGTAATTAAAAAGGTGAATATGAGGAATAGTGTGTTCCCACTTGAAAAAAAAACTTAACTTTTGGGCATCAGGAAGTGGAGCCTAGATATTAAACAACTTTTCGCCTTTTCATATTTATTTTGTCTGACAATGTCAATTTTTCAAAATCCAACCAAGTTGTGCATGTAAGTTTAATTAAACTAAATTGTACAATCAACTTATTTTCCATTTGAGGAAATCGGGTTATTTGTTGTCAAGAATGCACATTTACAATCCGTTACGGTCTATTAATACGTTTACACTCAGAACAGCAGCATTCGCATTAATCAGTTATAATAAATGTGTGCTTACAATGTCAAACTGTCATGTGACACAACCCCAAACACCGACCGGCTTGACACTTCGAGTAATGTTGTTTAAAAAAACATATGCGCTTATAACGTATAAACGTTCGTGCCTAAATACATACAACAAGAACAAATAAATCAAAAATGGCCAAAGCCAGTTTTGGTGTTTGTTGTTGTTGCACAAGTGTGCAATAATTGTCGCAACCAATATGGTCGGCTGTGACAGATATAATTTATTTACACTACGAACGACATCTATCGGTTTCTCCTGCTGCGTTGTCTAATGTGTATGTGAGGCTCGAAATGGTCAAATGTCACGTAAGTGTTTGGTGATTAAAAATAATTAACAAGCTTTCAATTGGTCCTGTACAAAGCAAGCACTATCGTCTAGTGTGTATAGATACATTTATATGCGTCACATTAGATGAATTATAAATTCTAATTGAGGGATTACTTTTTCTGTGACTGTCTCAGATCTAAAGTGAATGAGGAACCTTTTCAAACCAACATCAGCCTAAGAGGTGGAATATAACTATCAAAATTCTTATGTTCGACTGTCAGTTGAGTGATAAGAGTTCATCGTGAGTTCTCATCGGGAATTGGTAATGTAGGTATAAATGTTGCCACTGGAATTTTGTTTACGTGTGATTAATGGCCTTTTGAAGGGGCAAGGCGATTCCAAAGAACATGGTGTCCCCAAGTATTCCCATCAGCCATGGCATCTATATGGGATAAGCTAGAACTAGATGTGTAGCTACCTATGTATGTACTCTAATAAAAAGGGTTTGTTCAGTGTAGTTGCTTTGTGTATAGATCGATGAAGTCCGTCAAACGTAAATCGTGATTGTCAAACTACCTACCTACGTATAAAACTTATGCCGAAGACTAAAACGAATTTGCGTGAATCGATTCAATGATTCAACGAAATGGTGTACACTTGGCATTTGTTTGGATTTGATTGCTGTGTGTTGGAATTGATGAGGCAGATTATGGATTTATAGACTAACCTATGAGTTAGGGTGATATTGAGGTTGATTTTGTAGGTTTTTAAGATTTGTCAAATGGAAATGGTTGGTGATGTAACTCGAACTTGTTTTCCTATATATTAGCCTTTTATTTATGTACCTACGACTTAAAGATTGGCGCCAAAGATATTTTTGGTTAAGAAATTCCTGCGTTGATTATTTGGAGCACGTATTAGGCCTTGAAAAAATACTATAAGGAACAATTACCTACGAACTTTTTTTTTATCTCGAACATAAATGTATAAAGGCTTTCAATTGACGTTACCTCATGCATAAAATTAAAAATAGAAAAATACAAAATGGAGACCAGATTGCGGTATAAAAGAATTTGATTTTTTTTTTTCAAACTATACGAAAATTAAGAAAATAAGTGTTTTTCTTTTAAACTTTTTGTAAAAAAAATGCACTAAGAATACAATTCTTGTGCCTTACAATTCAGCATAATATTGTTAAAAGTTAAACTAATATGTTAATCTACCAATGAACGTATATATTTAATTTAAAATATGAATCTATTCATGGTGTGTACAAAATTTGTTGAACATTTTTCCTCTCTTTTTTTTTTGTTTCGGAGACGAGACCGAGAGCGAGACTGAAAATTTTCGATTTTAACGAGACCGAGACGAGACTTAAAAAGTCTTGCAGAGTCTCGTCTCGTGGCCAGCCCTACCAAAAATGATAGATACTCATATTTTCTGGAAAGTTCAGGGTAATAACTTTAAATGTGTCTGGGGAGGTTATTCAGCCCTTAGGATTGGTCTGGCAACTTACAAAAAGTATTGAACTAGTGCCCTAAACATCATATATACAAATAAAGTCTCAATAATAAAAGATTGACATGTGGCTTCGGTAGCTCGATGGGTAGGCCGTCGGCTTCCGAATTCCAGTCACATTTGATGTCTTAAGCTCAATCCATATGACGGGCAAAGCCTTTCAAATTAAAATTAACATATTAAGACTCAGCACCACACAAAGAAGTCTGATGATCGGGTTGGCACTCGTTAAATAGCTACACTGAGGGAAAAATTGAGATCAAAAATTAAATATTTATTTTAAACGAAGTGGAGCATTTTCATTTTAACGTTGTAACAATGTTAATTTGAATATAAGATGTAATTTTAAGAGATTCAACCTAGTTTCAAAGTAAAACGTGATTATTTATACATTGGAATCAAGTTTTGTACATTTACATTCCGTTAAACGTTGTTTTAAAGTGAAACGTTATCATTTTTACATTCAGATCCACATTTAAAGTGCGCTCAACCTTGTTTCAAAGTGAAACGTATTAATTTTTACATTAAAATGCACATTTTACATTGCGATACAATTTTATGGCATTTTAAGTGTCATTATCGTAGTTTCAGAGTGTTGCATAGTCAAGTAAACCTCAATTTGTTTGTATTTGTAAGCTTAATCGAGAGTGCGTTGTTGTTTTTCGAAGTAGCTCCCTTAAATTTGTGAACAAATTAAACTCGCACTCAAAATTCACTTTCATATAATTGAAAAACAATATTTAATTACTTTTCCTATGTTTATTACTATGAAATTTTCAGAGCATTGAAAGTCGTCACAAATAAATGATTCACCACAAAAATGAAATGCATCCAGCATGAATATACATTTGTCTTTATCTTACATAAATTTAAACAAAGAAGCGTGGCGTGGGTAGCCATTTTGAATCAATACCTAACCAAGCGAAGTTTAATCTACGTTGATTCGAATTAGATATATGTTGTTTTAAAAGATGGATGAATTTGATTTAACTTTGATTCCACTTTAAATCAACATGTAAACGTAGTAAAATCTAGTTCGTTTTTAAGTATGGAAACACTTTGAAATAAAGTCGCTCAACTTTGATTTAAGAATTTTCGGCGTTGGCGCCAAATTGTTCCGAAAAATATTAGAATCAACGTGTTTTGCTTTGATTTTACGTTGTTTTTTTCTCTGTGTATAACTTCAACCGAATAACTTGGAGAACACTTTAGTTGTTGTTGTTCCATTCAAAATGTTCAATAAAAGGTTATGTTTCTATTTTGTTTGGTCTTTATAAAGCGTCTATGGCATTTAAAACCACCCACCGGATGTGTCTGGCATTGTTATTTCAAAGTTTTTAACAATATTCTTTACAACATAACCTAATGTGCAAACCCAGGCGAGACATAGCAAGGATTGTTGTAACATGCACTGGCCAATAGGAGAACATGCGGCGAAGCTTGGCATCCCCTACAATACTCACTGTCGTAGTTGTGGGGACCAGCAGGAAAAGGAAACAGTCTTTCATTTCCTCTGTAAATGTCCCGCTTTGGCCAGAATGAGGCAACAATCTTTTGGGAAGCCCTTTTTTGACGACCTTCACGAACTCTCCGGAACGAAGATCAAAGATATGACTTCTTTCCTGAACGCGACGAAATGGGTCTGGGATTTACTTCGGTTTCCTCTTCACCATCTTTTTCCCCAAACTCCTATGACTGCGAGCTAGCAGACTAATGGTTTTTGAAAGTGGCTCATGGTGCACGAGGAACAGACGATCACACAATTAGGCCGATCTCCGCTTCAATACCAGCCAACAAGCGCCTAGGTGGCACAGTGTAGATGGGTCTTAGTTGCAGACTTCGACCCTTTTGAGTGTTTTCCTATTTTCAAGTTCAAGAATGTTTCAATGGATCTAGAATTAACTTCAATTTTCTTTTGCATCATTTTCTTCCCCAAACTCCTATGACTGTGAGCTAGCAGACTACTGGTTTTTGAAGGTGGCTCATGGTGCATGAGGACCGGAGGATTACACGGTTGTGCCAACCTTCGCTTCAATACCAGTCAACAAGTTGCCTAGTTGGCACAGTGTAGATGGTTTTTAGTTGCGAACTTTGGTCCTATCGGGTGTTTTTCCTATGTCCAAATCCTTAATAAGTTTCATCACATGTCTAAGTCCAATAAAAGCGTCTGGTCATACAGGCGGGTGGTACTTTCTCTGGTAACCACAAGTCATGTTGTGCAAACAGACGGAGGTGTACAGAGATTACCATATCCGAGTGTGCGACTAGATGATCACCCTAAGGGATCAGGTCGTATGCGTCCTGGCAAATCAGCAAATTGCTTAGCGTAGCATACTGCAGTCGAGCTCGGGCGTAGGCGATGATCCGTTGGGAGATCTATCATCAAATTCCCTCATTATCTTAAAAAATGTCGCATTACAGCGTTAATTGGGTCATCGAGCGAGGATGCTTGTGACCGCCATCTCTACCTACCTACCTTTACAACATATGTAAAAACCAAATCTCTGACTAGTTATAGTTAGGCCTATTTTAACGTACCTTTAGCACCTGATACCTGAGAATTGGCCCACGGCCCAGGATAAAAAATATATGTATATATTCGTTAATTATACGTACTTACACAACTCTATCATACACATTTTGTCCATGAGAAAATAAGTAAGGTCTGGCGGCCATGGGATCTTGCTCTATTGTAAACAGTGGTCTATAGTGAAATAGCCTGTCGCTTTACTCCACTAAAAAAATAAACCGTTATACACACACGTTTAAACCAATAGCCACCAGGTTACTCTCATCTTGATCTTGGACAAGTACCTGCAGAGATTCTTTTTTAAGCTGAACTGCTCCAGTGTTGAATGGTTTATCTAGTTATACTTTTCCTTTCCATTATTATCCCTAGTAACTCCTTATAAATACCTTCCTATGTTCTAGGACTGTTTTAATAATCTTAAGGGTTATTCATAACTCTTGATTGTGTGTATCATAAACCTTTATTATACAAAAAACAAAAAGATTTCTCAGATTTCACATTCGCAGCTGAATTATCTCCGAAATATTCCAAATGCTTCCAAAAGTTTAAGGTTAGGTAGGTTAAGGTAGGTATCACCTAATCTATTTTATTTAATACCTTTGAATCCAGCTCCCTTATAATTTAATCGCAACCTTTTGGGATTAAGTCATTATAATCCTTCAAATGCCTTTAAAGAGCCATTTCAAACAATCATCTGATGCAGTGATGGAAAGAACGAACAAAATTCCTTTAAAATTACCCCCGAAAAACCGTCAAACAAATTCAATTTAAATTATATTCCACGCAAAAACATTCCGCGCATAATCATTTCCGAGAAACACCAAAATGCCATGCACCAGCGCAGCACAGCGACCGAGAGATAATCCACGACGATGTCCAATCACACAAAAGCCTCAGCTCTCGCAAAAGGACCATTAACATTCACTCTCAATGTCACCTTAGTATCATAGCAATCAACGATTCACCATCCATCCCAGAAATGAAGCTAATCCATCTTCGAGCCATATCTCCTTTGACTGGACCCTGGACTGACAGACGCATAGCATTGGATCATTGGAGGGCTCCTATCGATGCCCAGCAAGGGCCGATGCTCCCTGATGATGTCCGATCTCCGATCCGATCAGAGGTAGCCAGCCAAGTCAGCCAACCTATTTGAGGCAACCTGAATTTCTTGATCAGAGATATCGTAACATGGGCATCACAATGCCTAAAGTTGGATGGCTTTTTGCTAGCGGGCTTCTCTCTTTACACTAAACGGACACAAATTGATGAAAAAATTTGTAAGCTAACTGTAAAGTGATTTTATTTCGGCGATTGTGCCCCAAAAGTGCCCAACTAAAGGTTCACGCGAATCGGAGACCCAAAAAAAAAAAAGAAACAGCAACGTAGCCGGCCGGCCGACGCGACTGTGAGTCTGCCATGGATAGAAACATATACGAAGCCAAAGGTTGATGCGCAGAGTAACATGGATTCACAAAATAAAACAAAAGAGATGGACATTGTCGGACATCCTATTGTCCTCGCAAGCCTAATTGATTCAGTGAGGCCGTAAATTTCATCGGTGATTTCCAATAGGCTTCAGACATCCGCCGAAAAGTTTCGAACAGCACCGAGGAAGACCATCAGAATCAGATCCAGGTAAAGCCACGTCAGCGTCGTCGTGGAGCAGGATCAGTGCGAGCTGCGAGCGCATAGTAAGTGATGCCGGACAAAGCGTTAGGGAAGCCAATGCCACCTAAATGGCTAAATGCCTGGGTAATTCTTTGATCGGCGCGTTAGTCCGGACCGGGGACAAAAAACACGTGTAAACAACACAAAGCGGACAAGGCGACATCATGATTTGAAATCGCCTGCGCATTCTTTGACTTCTTTTTGTCCGTTCATTGTTTTTGTGGCTTTTTCGGAGAGCTGACTGTTTTTTGTTGAGGCATCGCATCAGATACATGTTTGGGACCGACTTGGAGTTGCGCAGTGGTGTTCTGCATTTTAAAGCATTTTAAAGTGTTCAGTTTTTTGTAGCTGTTTCATATTCATTTATTTTTTTTTTTTTATTGTTTAGTAGCAAACCAAATTTGTTTATGTTCAATATTGCGATAGGTATTTGCTTTATTGTTTACGATTTATTGAAGAGGGGTTCTCCTATACTGAAAACTGCTATAGATATTATGAAGGAAGGTAGGATTCTCTTTAAATCAGAGAAAACTTTTTATTAAGCCCGAAAAATGTTTAAAGAAATGACCGGAACTGTCAAGAGTTAAGTACCTTAAGTAAAGTAATGATGGCGTCTTGTGGCGCAATTGCATGTAGTCTTTATTAGTGAATTAGAAAAAAAAATGTCCTGCTTAAATTGATTAATTTGAGTATTTTAGATTTTTCTAGCATAATTTGTCAGATTTTGTAATAAGAGGTTACATGCTTACAAATAATATTGGTTTACTTTGTCTTTGTGTTTCTAAGCTAGTACTTGTGAGGAGAAATGAGTGGAAGTTACCGTTAGGTTGTTGAGGTCCTTTATTAATTTTGTTTTAGTAGCTGAAGTCATGGATCCGTGAACGGTAAGACACCGCGCTTACGACAGTTAATGGTCAAATGAAGAATCGATGACAGCATTTCAGCATGATCATCATCAATACTTCAATATTCAAAAATATCGAGCCCCGAACTGTTACAGTGTATTTTTCTGTACTGTACTAGTACTGATAAAAAGGTGGAGGAGAACATTCGCGTGAAGATCACACATATGGACAACTTCCCAGCGGGCCTTCAACAAGGTCAAGGTGTCATCAAAGATATACCAGAGACCACATGGAGTTGTAGTTTGTGGTTTCTATGTTTCAAAAATGCTGTTTACCCTTATGCCTGAGCCAGTACTAAAATGGACCTAAACCTTAGCAAATTGCTTGTCAATTGGCTTGACTTTTTCGAACACAATAGTTGTAGAAGACAAGTGCAAGTGCACCCGTTTAGGTTTGTTTGTAAAGCGACCTCTATAGGCTTCCGGTCGATATTTTGTTTAAATGAAATATTCTTTATAATTCTTATAGTATCACTTTTTAGGGGGAGGTCGAATGAAAATTAAACATTTCCAATACAAGCAACTGTCATATTCGATTTAAGGCTACGATGATGATGGATTCAAAAACCTCTTTCTTCTGCGTTGAAAGGGTGACCCGGTCAACGAAAATAATAAACGCGTTGACGACCTTCAAATTCGTTTCACCGCTAAAGTCTACGCATCCGTCTATGCATTGACAGTATTCTGAGTTGACGATCACTCGACTTGGAAGATATTGAGACAGAATTCACTTATTGCGTTGAAAAAAATAAACAATCGTCCTCGACGCCACTTTATTATATCTCACAAATCTAGACATTAGAGCTCGATCGGTCTCGATCTCGGTCTCGCACGACGAGGCCGAGATGAGACCAGACCAGACTGCCTTTTAGGCAACCGAGACGAGACCAAGACGAGACTTACAAAGGTCTTGCAGAGTCTCGTCTCGTGGTCAGCCTTAATTATTGCACAATAACAAAAGAGGAAATAAATTCAATTTTATTGCCGAGGTTTGCCCTAAGCGCCCAGCAGTTATCTTTATATGTTTCTGTCACTTAAATTTTGTCAATAAATTAAGTTTCTACAAGTCACTTGCAAATGATTCTATATTATGAACCTTCATACCGGCACCCCAACATGCAAGAAACATCGTCAAATGGATATTTTTCATCATCTATGTATTTCTTGAATTTCTTTTTCGTTTCTGGTTTTATTGGCTGAACAGATTTAAACTCACAATCAAAATCATTTGGGTAGTCTGCCCGCAATTTAATAGCCAGTTTATAATTGCGATAAAGCAACAAACTTCCCCAGTCCTTTGCAGAAATGTTTTGACGTTGATACAATAAAAAACCTCTCAAAACTATGAGAATTTTGACTTTGTATTTTCAGTCTAGAAAAATTTTTTTAGGGTGATATTTGGAATGTGATATTTTAAGAATCTTATAATATACTTCTTTAATTTTTCAAGCCATTATCTGTTGAATGCCATGTGATATAAAAGGTGATGAAGAAATGCTTCCAAACATCAAAAAAAAAATTAAATATACTCGTTAGGTAAACATTTAGTGTAGCTTTAAATTGAAAATTTGCTTGCGGTCTTCAATGGTAGAAAACAACCCTACAATAGCCCTCTAAGTGGTTGTCTACCATTCCTGCATATGTACACAAAGCTGTGTCAGTAGACGCCGAGGAATGTATTGACGGATTCCCAAAACCAAAAAGATCTCGTACTTTAACTGGAGATTGAATGCTTAAAAGTAATTTTTTCAGTGTGACCCCTCCCTGGCCGAAAGTCCGGATCCACCGTTGTAGCTTTCAACATTAAAACAGTGATCCTAGAGATAATATTACTAACTTACCTACATACTTACTTAAGCTCTTACTTATAATACATTGTCCATCATATTCCTGAAAAACGATCCCTGTCAACCAGCTGATTCTCATGTTTCCTATCCAAAAGATCTGGTATCCGTGATGAGTTTGCTTAACCTGAGATGCAGTTTTTCATGTTGTATCGAATCTGGAGGTTTGGGTCCGCAGACTACCTAAGCTGGAACATTGCTGGCCATTCACTCGATATGGTCGTTCGAACTTAGTTAAAGAGTTTTGACTTTTGAAGTACATTTCCATTTTTAAAAAGCCCATGATTATACAAATTATAAAAATAAAAAAAAAAATCTTATTTATAAAAACTAGCGGACCCGTGCTCGCGTTGCTTCGCAGTTTTAAGAATGAAAATTAGTTTACTGTTGGGATACAAACTTGGGCTCAATAAGACTATCTCATCGACAAAGTTTTTAAAAATAGATTTTCCGATGTTTTTTTTAAAGCTTCCGAAAACACAACGTTGTTAATTGGGTGCCTATTTTGACATCACTTATAATACGCATGAATTAAGCTTGCGAATTTGTTTTTTCAATATTGAAAATATTTAATTAACAGATTTTTCTAGCAGCTGTTCTTCTAGCTGACCCGGCGAACTTCGTTCCGCCTTAATTCATTTATGTAAAGAAAATAATAATTCCGAGCATGATATGCAATGATGTTTCATGTAATTCGGTCAATTAAAATTCTTTATTCTACAGTTTTATTAAATACAATAAAATAATTAACAATGTCGATGTGTTTCAATGAAACCAAAATGATTGGCGTGTTCAACGTGCCAACCTTCCGCTTCTTTACTGAAGAGCTTTAATGGTAAAAAACATTTTTCGTTTTATATATTCAGGCGCGTATACGTACAAAGCGGTAGGTGTGCCGATACGTGAGCACGCTACATACAACTGACCATGCAAGAAAAATGGGAATTCAAGATTGATGCAACAAACATCCAGCGATTGTCCTTACGACTTATTGATGTCAATTGTCATAGCAAAAGCGAGACGCACTGGAAATTGAAGACGCTTAAATACGAATGGCAAATCGTTCGGAATAAGCGGAATCCGTGGAATGAGAACATCTTCGCCTTTGAGTTTTTCCCTCTAAATCGTGGCTTGAATATAAAATTTGATTTGATGCACTCCACAATCAAACGCGTTCCGTTACAAAGTTTTGGTGCATTGAGGTTACGCAGCAAAATTATAACTTAGTCGACTTTCAATTTTAAATTGTGTGGTGAAAAGCCCGGAACATCTAAAGAATTCAAAAACTCCGTAGGATAGTTGGTGGCTTCGTTTTCATGAATGATCGACATTTTTGTTTTTCGCAACCAAAACTGCGCGTGAATTCAGCCAATAATTTTTAACATAATTTTGAGTGAAATTTGGAAAAAAATTGGCGATAAGCTCTTCCGGCGTTGTTGTAAGGTAGCAAAAATTCAATAAGACCGGTGACTAAGTCCACTGGTATCACGCCATTGCCCATCGCCAATAAATTCCCTGGAGAAATCTGCAGCGAACTGGTCATTTCGTATAAAGTTTGTTTTCAAATGCAATTTCGACACGTATTGCAATAAAGCCGATGCTTTCAGGCCATTCCTGGGGCCAATACAAATTTATCAAGCCCTAAATCGTAAAAATCGAAGTAACCGTTCTCGAGTTATGCCCTTAAAACTGGATTTTCCCTGTTTTTCAATTTTCCTGGAAATTTTCCGGGATTTTCCTCCAGTGTCCTATTTTTTTTTTTGCACTAATACGAATCCATCAAGCCCTTAATCGTGAAAATCGAAGACACTGTTCTTGAGATATGCATTAAAAAAAGGATGATCCCTGATTTCCAATTTTCCTGAAAATTTTTCGGGATTTTCCTACAGTGTCCTATGTCCTTCCTTGGGGCAATACGAATTCATCAAGCTCAAAATCGTGAAAATCCGAAACTCCCCAACCAATTGAACTCAATTTTTTAGGATATCTTTGATGTATCTTCCGAGTGTGTTCCTTTGAAGTTATGTTGAAATAGGTTTGGCAATTTGTTAACCAGGAGCAAAAATGCATTCCGGAAGGGGTAACTTGAACAAAATCCAATGATATCAAATACAAAAATGTGTTTGAGAAGTCATATTCAGGTTCTTCGATGACAAGATCGTCGCCTGATAAAATTATTATCGTATGTGAAAAAATGCGATTTTCGGGTTTTGATGCAATTTTGACAGAAAAAAAATAATCTTTCAAATACTGTTTTCCTGAGAAAGATTTTCTGTGCTGTATACGTCCATACTGTAAAAAACAGGCCAGCAGTCTTGGCACTTAGTGAAACCCAAGTAGGTGAAAATTCGGATTACTCCGAATTCAGCCTACATGGTTATAGCTTAGTGCCACTATTTTTTCCACATTATGGTCTCGCCGTGTATGTTCGCAGTGCTGTAGCTTATCAGCTTCAACCACAATATGGTTCATGTTTGAATACGAACTTTAATTTCATGTGGTTTAAATTCACCATCCATAAGCGCATCATCCATACTCGTTTTATTTATCGTAGTCCTAGTTTGGATAGTAATTCGACTTCCAACGAATTCGATGCACTATCCAACTCCATCCAGAGAATTATTTCCCATTTTCCGCACAGTGAAATCGTTGTTACGGGCGAATTCAATGTACATTATTCTTCGAGGCTACGCTATTCGGGTCAGACAACACCCGAAGGAAGGTATGTCGAGATTTTTGCTGAGATAAACAACCTAACTCAGCTGGTCGACGAGCCTACTCGGATTCCTGACGTTGCAGGTCAATCCGCCAACACTCTAGATTTGTTTCTTACCTCTGACCCTGATAAATACACTATAAGTGTATTATCGCCTCTAGGCACATCAGACCATTGTGTCATATCTGCGAATTTCTCGTGCCACCAAAACACAGTTAAAGAAAAAACCCCCAAGAGAACCGTTTGGCAGTACGGGAAAGCCAACTGGGACGGTCTCAATGTTTTCTCAGGAACTTTAACTGGTCACTATGCTTCCTCGATAGTGACGTAGATTCCAGTGCAGATATGATTACAAACTTAATTCTTTCTGGAATGAGAAATTTTATCCCGAATAGGGTGAAATCTATCAAACCCAAAGAAAACTCATGGTTTGATTCGAGCTGTAAAGAGGTTATTAGGGTTAGAGAAGTAAGCTTCCGAAGTTATAAATCCAACCCTACTAAGGAAAACCGGAAAAAAATTCAACAAGCTAGAAAGACCTGTAACGTTCATATTTGACGAACCAAACTTTAGCATGATCAAAAATTACGGCAAAAAATTCTACAATGTCCCAAAGGTAGTAAAAATGTTTGGTCATTTGTAAAAAACATACGAAACACCACCTCGTCCTCGGTTCCAACGCTCGTCTTCTACGATACTCCTTTTGTCAGCTCAATCGATAAAGCCAATTTGCTTGCAGCACAGTTTGCTGTTAATTCGTCGCTGCCTGAAAGTGGTATGACTCCTCCTGTACTTGAGAGCGCAAATGATTCTATGGGACAAATCTTCTTCCGCACTCGTGCAGTTGCCAGAGTTCTGAAAGATCTCGATATACACAAATCCGCTGGCCCGGATAGTATCCCTCCCATTGTTCTGAAGAGGTGTTCTTCAACGCTGGCAAAACCACTGCGTAAGCTTTTCCATCTGTCCTACTCTACTGGTCTCTTTCCGAGTGGATGGAAAACAGCATTTGTCCAGCCTGTCCCTAAAAAAGGCGTGTCTTCTTCCCCCTCCAACTATCGGCCAATTGCGCTTACGTCCCTTCTTTCCAAGGTCATCGAAACGCTGATTAATTTCCAGCTCAAGAAATATCTCGAGGAACGAAAGCTTCTTATTGACTGGCAGTACGGCTTTCGTAGCAATAGGTCCACTGGTGATCTGATGGTATATCTCACCGAACAATGGAACAAATCTTTACATCGTTTTGGAGAAAGTAAATTATTGCACTTGATATTTCTAAAGCGTTTGATAGAGTTTGGCATCAAGCTTCTTTATCGAAAATGCGCGCATTTGGTATTGATGAATCTCTTCTTCTGTTCACGTCAAATGTAATAGATTTAACTATTTTAGTATTATGTTTATAGCCTAAAGAATTAACTAAATATTATTTGTAATTCGACTATCAGAGGTCGTTGTTTGCCTTTTTTTAAACAGAAGTACCCACTTAGCCATTTTATATAAAATTGTATCTTCCTTCTGGAACTAACCATCGTCGAGGTAAGACGCATCGAAATAAAGAATATTACGATTTAAACGAGTATCCTTCTTTTATAAATTTGGACGAGTGAACCAGCAAGGGTTAGACCCCAACATTTGGTCCATACGAACCGGATAAACGAAACCATTTAAATCATCCAAGATCTCTACTTATCTTAAAATCAAAAATTGCATCGCCAATCAATACCTACCGAAGAAGCATGATAGCAAAGTCTTCTGCTTAAGATTGTCAACATCTATTCACTACCGTCATACCATTCCGAAAAAAGCAAGACACCAGAGAATTGTTGTTAAGATTATCGGCGCTTGCAGATGTAACAGCAAGCAAGGTCCACAAATCTTGGACATAACCAACAATTGCAAACCAACCGCAAGAAAGTAGTTCCAGGAATCTATCGTGGTATCATCAGACACACCTCGATTACACACCTTATTGAATCCCTGCGTCAAGACCTAGTCAACAAGGTCTTATTCCTCGACACACCAAATCAACTCGAGCACACCAATACACTCATCAAACCCACCAGCAGAATCGAAAGCATATAATTATCACCAACACCATTATGTGCTAGTCGAAATCGTCACCCATCAAGCATCCGTCAACCGTCAACAGATACATCAGCATCCAAACATCCATCAAGCTTTGTCATCAATTTGCATTTCATCCTGTCCGCTATATCGAAACAAAAAATAAAAAGTAGCAGAGGAGAGACTAGTTTGCAAAATCAGCTAACAAAAGACGTCACCCTCACCATCAGCAGAAACAACGTGTGCTCTATCTCATTAAATTCCGAATCCGTTAAACAAGTCATCAGCATCATCATCATCACCATCATCATCATCATCATCATCATCATCATCATCATCATCATCATCATCATCATCATCATCATCATCATCATCATCATCATCATCATCATCATCATCATCATCATCATCATCATCATCATCATCATCATCATCATCATCATCATCATCATCATCATCATCATCATCATCATCATCATCATCATCATCATCATCATCATCATCATCTTCGTCATCATAGACAGTTAATCCTCCATCTCATCGAACTCTCTTATCACCGCAATCACAACGGAAGAAAAGCAGACCAAAGACATTAAAAACAACAGTTACCCCATAAACGAGTCATTTCGTCAGTCTTAATTATAATTCAGGTGCGTACATAGCTCTTAAGATCGGTGCGATTTGTCATTAATTTAAGCAAGTACCTACTGTACTTTATTATAGTACATGTAAAAAAAAAAAAAAAGTATTTCTCCACGGTTTAGATTTCAATATTCATACAGTGTTAATTTGAGCTTATGGTGAATAACGAGAATTAGAAAAAAAAGCATTATCTAATTAAGTTCATTTGAAGCCTCTTCAATCAAAAAAAACACGCGGTTAAAGTGCAAAGGCATATATGCAAAGTGAATTTATATTTTCTTGAAAATTCATTCCGCAACCGGGTTAAGGATACGGTTAAGAAAAAGAAAAGAAAATCTACATTATATGTATGTACTTCATACATCCATCACAAGTGTTTCTTGTTGGTGAGTTTTCTTTAGAGATCACTTAAATACCTTTAAACTAATTGTTGAATCAACTGATCATTTTAAATCCATTTTCATATACAAAAATCAATTCTGAAAGCTAGGTTTTCATTCAGTTAAATACTCATTATGTCAAAGTTCACAGATTTTGTTTTGGTGGCTGATCAGCTCGTTAATTTTAATGCCACGTTTGATGAAACTCCTATTGTAGACAAATCTGTAAGTTCTCTAAGGGAAAACAAAAAGGAATTACAGGATCTCTGGGATATAACTAAGCTGCAATATTCAAATTGCATGATAGATGAAGCATCCTTAGAACAGGGTGAAATTGACTCATGCAAAGCTAAATATAGATCTTTTGCGGATACTTATATTAATTGTCTTACAAAAATTATTAATTCATCTAGGAAACTCAATCTTATTGAATCAGATAAAGATCAAATTGATTCAACTGAACCTAAGATTGCAGATTTAACGCAGCCTGGTCAAATCCCTCAAACCTCGCAATTCATAAAGGTTCCACCATGTGATACCGAGTTATTCTATGGGGATTACTTAACATGGCCTTCGTTCCGAGACATGTTCACTGCCGTCTATATTAAGCATTCTAAGCTCTGTTCAGTACAGAAACTCTTCCATCTCCGCGCGAAAACTAAAGGCGATGCAAATAATATCGTTTCTAAGTTTCCCTTAACCGAAAATAATTTTGAGCTAGCTTGGAAAGCTTTATCAGATGAATATGAAAACAAAAGGATTTTAGTTAATAACCAGCTTAAAAAGCTTTTCAATTTATCTACGGTTTCATATGAATCTGGTAAAGGGATTAAGGACTTACAACGTGACATTAATGATTGTCTATCTATTCTTAAAGCACATGATGTTTCAACTAGCGCTTGGGATCCTATTCTTATCTATTTGTGTTCGAATCGTTTACCCGAAACTACTCTCTCGTTATGGGAGCAATCGATATCAAACCCTCGCGATCTTCCCTTGTGGGCGGAAATGGATCAGTTTTTGACGAACAGATACCGTATTCTTGAAACAGTAAGTGATATAAAATTCATTTCGAAACCTAAAGCTCAATCATTTAAACCACAAAACTCTCAACCAACATTTAGAAGACAAGTTTCAGAAACCAAGTCTCAGAACCATAAAGCTTTTCATTCAAAACCAAATTCAATCTCTTGTAAATTGTGTAAGAACTCGCACCCCCTTCGATTATGCCCAAAGTTTCTTCAATTATCCATTCAAGATAGAATCGCAAAAATTGAATCGTTGAAATACTGTTCTAACTGTTTAGCTCATACACATTTAATCAATGATTGCAAAAGCATTTATACATGTAGCCTTTGCAAACAAAAGCATCACTCCCTATTACATTTATCCTCCTCCGAGCAGACTCATCTTCAGACTTCATCTAATGATCAAGTAAATCAATTTCACTCACCTGCCACATCTCAATTTCCAACCATACAGTCCACTAATGAATTAAATCAAGTCAATGTTCAATCCTACTTTTCTAGCAACAACAAACGCATTATCTTAGCCACTGCTCTTATTGATATCTACCACGGTGGAGATACATTTACTCTGCGTGCATTTTTAGATACAGGGTCAGAAGTTACTCTAATTTCAGAAGATGCTCAACGAAGATTACGGCTTCCTGTTAAACCAATCAATGCACAGATATCTGGAATGAATTCAGTTGTAACCGGAACAGCATCCAAGTTGTGCACATTGTGCATTGGATCAAAACATGTTCCGGCATTCACTCTAAGTGCAAATGCAATAGTTTTAAAACGACTCACCGGTGATTTACCTTCCTGTTCGATACTTCGCGAGGAAGTTTCGGAACCGATCGGCTTAACGCTTGCTGATCCTTATTTCTTCGAAAGCTCCAAGATCGATTTGGTCATTGGTATGGATGTATATAAAACACCATTTTCGGCTGGGTGATTTCAGGACCTCTACCACAACAAACAATTAGGAGTTTTTCGACAAGTGTGTCATCCTTCGATGATATTTCATTGGATCAACAAATGGCTAAATTTTGGGAAGTTGAAAATGTTCCTATGTCAAATCAAATATCTGAAGACGACTTGTATTGTGAGCAACTCTTCAATGCTACAACAACAAGAGATCCAAATGGGCGATTTATAGTTCGTCTACCATTTAAATCTTTTCCTCCTATACTTGGGAGGTCGAGAGATATTGCTTTAAAACAATATACCCGACTTGAAAAATCTTTAGAGAGGAAACCTGATCTTCGCGAAACTTACGATCGGGTTTTAGAGGAATATTCAACTCTTGGTCATATGAAATTAGTCCAACCAATCGAAACAAATCAACTCAACCAAATAATTTCATACTACCTACCTCACCATGCAGTTGTCAAACCAAGTAGTACTACTACGAAAGTAAGAGTAGTTTTCAACCAATCGAGTAATGGCATTAGTCTTAATGATGTCTTATATACAGGTCCAGCCCTTCAAGCTGACCTCACAATCTTAATTTTAAGATGGCGTTTTTTCAAATTTGTCTTCAATTCTGATATTGAAAAGATGTACAGACAAATTTTAGTGCATCCAGAAAATACACCTTACCAGCGAATCATATTTCAAAATCAGGATCATGAATTACTCACAGTTACCTTTGGAGTCAACTGTGCTCCATATCTGGCTAATCGTTCGCTCATAGAACTAGCTGAAACCGTTAAAACGAATCACGCTCTTGCATATGAATGTCTTTTGGATGAAAGATACGTTGACGACTTTTTCTGTGGTGCTCACGATTTAGAAACCGCTTTACGTAAACAGGCTGAGTTAATTAATGTGTTAGACTCAGCAAAGTTTTCTCTAAGAAAATGGACTTCAAATTCTTTAGATTTGCTTAAAAACATCCCATTACAACATCTTTACGATGAAGATTTTTTAAAACTCGAAGACAAAAGTGTGTCCAAGACCTTAGGCATTCGTTGGAATGCTAAACTAGATACTTATCAATTTCGTTTCGAAACCCTAGCCGACGATCATAAACTGACAAAGAGAGCTGTTCTTTCAGTAATCGCAAGATTATTCGATCCTGCAGGTTGGCTGGCGCCAATTATTATCGACGCAAAGACGATAATGCAACAAATCTGGCGCGATGGGACGTTGTGGGACTGTCCTTTAAAGCCCCTGACGTGTCACCGCTGGCAATCATTTTTTTCCACTCTCTAAGATATTCACAAAATTGAGATCCCTCGTTGGATTGAGTACTCGCCCACAGCTTCGTTCCAACTTCACGGTTTCTGCGACGCTTCTGAGCAGGCATATGCTGCTTGCTTTTATCTTCGTATACAAGTCGACAAAGATAACTGGACCTCTCACCTTTTGTGTGCAAAAAGTAAAGTTGCTCCTGTAAAGCTAATTTCCTTACCCCGATTGGAACTCTGCGGGGCTGTTTTGCTTGCAAAAATGTTTCAACAGATCATTACAAAGCTCAGATGTTCGACTAGTGACACATACCTTTGGACTGATAGTTCAATTGTACTAGCCTGGTTAAGTAAACCTTCATATTCTTGGAAAACATTTGTAGGTAATCGAGTCTCTGAAATACAAGGTTGTGTTCCTGGCTTGTCATGGAGACATGTCAAATCAGCTGACAACCCAGCTGATTTAGCTACGAGAGGTCTAACTCCGAATGATCTCAGAGAAAACCGTTTATGGTGGTCTGGCCCCTCGTGGCTTCAACAATGTGAACTCTCATGGCCTCAGTCTATAATTCAAAACCCTGATGAATC
The DNA here is from genome assembly GCA_949320155.1 of Melangyna quadrimaculata. Taxonomy (NCBI): domain Eukaryota; kingdom Metazoa; phylum Arthropoda; class Insecta; order Diptera; family Syrphidae; genus Melangyna; species Melangyna quadrimaculata. Next base: position 480,271,465 of record OX439483.1, read on the forward strand.
AATATTAGAAATAAAACCTATAAGAGTATATCATACTCAACTTACGTCCAATATCGAGACATTAATTAATAAATATTCCACTCTGACAAAAATGTTAAATGTAGTCTCCTACCTTTTGAGATTTTTGCACGGATGGAAACGTCACTATGAAGGCAAATTCAGGTATTCTTCTAGAGCATTAACTCAAGAAGAAGTAAGAAACACTAAAAGGATAGTTATTAAAATGACTCAACAACTTTATTATCCGCGTGAATATTCAGATCTTTTGAATAAAAAACCCATTTCAAGCAAAAGTTCATTATTGTGTCTAAACCCTTTTCTAGATTCCGAGGGCGTTATGCGTTCCAATGGAAGACTTGCACTATCGAATATTCCCTACAGTGAGAAATACCCAATAATCCTACCTTACGGGTCATATCTATCTTATCTTCTCGTCAAGTATGCTCATGAACTTACGATGCATGGAGGAAATCTTTTAGTACTTCGCGTTCTCCGATGTGAATTTTGTATACCCAAGGTCAAAACTTTAGTTAAAAAATATATAGGCAAAGAATGCAAAACATGCGTTATTAACAAAGGGAAAACTCAAGAGCAAATCATGGCAGCCCTACCTATCGAAAGAACCACAATTTCTCTACCCTTTACAAATACGGGAGTGGACTTTGCGGGTCCCTTCGAAATTAAGAACTTCCTAGGGCGAAATTGTCGTATTTCAAAGGGATATGTTTGTCTTTTCATCTGTTTCGCAACTCGAGCAATTCATCTCGAAGCAACCAGTGATTTGTCATCACAATCTTTTTTGGCTGCCTTGAGCAGATTTATTGCCAGGCGAGGTATGCCCAAAACTATATTTTCCGATAACGGACCCAACTTCGTCGGAGCTAATAAAATTTTAAATCGGAACTTTAAACAATTTATAAATGAATTTTCGACAAATGTATCTGAAAGATATAAAGTTCAAAACTTAGAATGGAAATTTATTCCGCCAGGGGCTCCTCATATGGGTGGAATTTGGGAGGCTGGTGTGAAAAGCTTTAAACTTCACTTCAGGAAGGTAGCTGGTTCCAATAAATTTACTTATGAAGAATTTTCGACTTTACTAGCCAAAATTGAAGCATGCCTTAACTCCCGGCCTATTTCACCTATGAACGATAACTCCTTTGATATTCCTCCATTAACTCCGGGTCATTTCCTTCGAGGAGGTCCATTATTGGCCCCACCCGAACAAGCTCCTGTTGAGGCATCTCTGGCATATGCGAATCGGTGGGAAAAGATAAAAATATTACACCATCAGTTTTGCTTACGCTGGAAAGAGGACTACCTTAGAGAACTAAACAAACGCTACAAATGGAAAGGAGAATGGGCAAAGTGGTCTACCCACTCAACAGTAATGTGTTGTATGTCGTTGAAAAGGTAATTTTACTGACTTCATTTCATTGTATGACCATTAAGCTCTAAACTATGGGGTTCGTGAGATATTCGGAATCAAAGCACCAAAAAAGACAGTAATGCATTTCGTCATTGGTAGTGTGTCCTCATACCTACATTAATCTGTGATACATCGTTGAAAAGATAATTTTGTGTACTTTATTTTTGTATATAGCCGTGAAGACGTAGATCATAGGGTGCAAGAGATATGTGGGCATACAAATCGGCAAATATAACAACAATGCAATTCTTCATTTGGTACTGGTCTACCGACTCAACAGTAATGATACGTCGTTGTAAAGGTTATGGCATTTGCTTCATTTCATTATGTGGCAGTTAAGCTCTAAACCATGGGGTTCGTAAGATATTCAGCTCTTAAGCACAAACAGCAATAATGCAATTCTGCATTGGTAACTTATCAACCAAGTCAACAACTATGAGTCATGTGTCGTTGAAAAGGCTGTTGCGTGTACTTCTTTTTATTATATGACCGTTAAAGTGTAAATAATGGGATTCGAGAGATATGTGCCAACAACGCTGAAAAGTGCAGTAATGCAATTCCGCACTGGTAGCTGGTCTTTCAACTCAACAGAAATCTCTCTTAAATCTTTGAAAACGCTACTGCATGTACTTCATTTTGCAATATGCCGTTTAGCTGTAGACCGTGGGGTTCAAGAGGTATTTGGCCATCAAAATAGGTAAATATAACAAAACTGCACATCTTCATTGGGTACTGGTCTACCAACTCAACAGTGATGAGTCATACGTCGTTGAAAAGCTTATAGCATCTGCTTCATTTCATTATATGGCAGTTAAGCTCGAATACAATCGCGTCATAGTAGAGCCAAGAAATACTACACATATATACTTATAAATAGAGGTAGGGAAGGACGAGAGGCTTTTAAACACTTTTATTGTTCATGTTTGACGGGGCGCCGAACTTTCGGTACATGTGCACATAATGTATCAATTTTGTGGTATATGTGCATAGCCCGCCATCAAAATGGGTTTACACCACCTGCGGACCGCCTTAGTAATGTCATACTGGACGAAAGTATGATATAAATGTAAAAAAAAATTCAAATAAAATATTATAAGTGTGTTTTTTTTATTTATGTTTATATTTTGTATCCAAATACCTCTTAAACCCCACGGTCTACAGCTAAACGGCATATTGCAAAATGAAGTACATGCAATAGCGTTTTCAAAGATATAAGAGAGATTTCTGTTGAGTTGAAAGACCAGCTACCAGTGCGGAATTGCATTACTGCACTTTTCAGCGTTTTTGGCACATATCTCTCGAATCCCATTATTTACACTTTAACGGTCATATACTAAAAAGAAGTACACGCAACAGCCTTTTCAACGACACATGACTCATAGTTGTTGACTTGGTTGATAAGTTACCAATGCAGGATTGCATTATTGCTGTTTTTTGTGCTTAAGAGCCGAATATCTTAAGAACCCCATGGTTTAGAGCTTAACTGCCACATAATCAAATGAAGCAAATGCCATAACCTTTACAACGACGTATGACTCATTACTGTTGAGTCGGTAGACCAGTACCAAATGAAGAATTGCATTGTTGTTATATTTGCCGATTTGTATGCCCACATATCTCTTGCACCCTATGACCTACGTCTTCACGGCTATATACAAAAATAAAGTACACAAAATTATCTTTTCAACGATGTATCACAGATTAATGTAGGTATGAGGACACACTACCAATGACGAAATGCATTATTGTCTTTTTCGGTACTTTGATTCCGAATATCTCACGAACCCCATAGTTTAGAGCTTAATGGTCATACAATGAAATGAAGTAAGTAAAATTACCTTTTCAACGACATATAACACATTGCTGTTGAGTGGGTAGACCAGCTCCCATACATTTTTGCCCATTCTCCTTTCCTTAAAGAAATATGGCTGTTAATGATTTGGTTGTCATAAGAGAAGAAAACCTAGCTCCAAATGAATGGCGTCTTGGCAGAATCATTAAGGTGTATCCAGGGCTTGATCAACGAGTCCGTGTAGCTGAAATTAGAACTCAAAACGGTGTTATAAAACGACCAATTACGAAACTTTGTATATTGCCTAGCTCTTTGCCAAACAATTAAATTTACTTGTTCTATGTACATAGATTATGTACTATCTGTACGAATGCTTGTCAGTTCTCCTTTTTTATCTAAGAATTCAATTAAAAATCCACGTATACATTTATGTATTCGTACAACTTACAGTTAAAAAAAAAAAAAAAAAAAAAAAAATCGCACAGATCTATAAGCTATGTTCAACTTGAAATTCGAAATTTTTGTTTGTAAGATCTGTAAATTTGAATTTAAACCAGCTGAGTGGTGCTTCTGAATTATATTTGACTCTATCATAAGGAAGAAATTTGAAATTTTTCAGCCAATGCTGCAAGGCGGCCCGCAATGTTCACGTCAAATGTAATAGATTTAACTATTTTAGTATTATGTTTATAGCCTAAAGAATTAACTAAATATTATTTGTAATTCGACTATCAGAGGTCGTTGTTTGCATTTTTTAAACAGAAGTACCCACTTAGCCATTTTATATAAAATTGTATCTTCCTTCTGGAACTAACCATCGTCGAGGTAAGACGCATCGAAATAAAGAATATAACGATTTAAACGAGTATCCTTCTTTCATAAATTTGGACGAGTGAACCAGCAAGGGTTAGACCCCAACATCTTCGTTGGATAAGAAATTACCTTATGAACCGTTCAATACAAGTTGTATTGGACGGTTTCAAGTCCGAAACTCACAAAATAAATGCTGGTGTGCCCCAGGGCTCCCATTTGTCTCCGACTCTCTTCCTTATATTTATAAATGATCTTTTATCTGAAACTTCCATTAAACTGTTTCGCTGACGACAGTTCCCTCAGCTTCTCATAATCGTTTAAAGATTCACATCCATGTCCTTCGGATGTGGAACTTGAACGGCAGCGTATTATAAGCTCATTAAATTCTGATCTCGACAGCATTGTCCAATGGGGAATCAAAAACCGCGTAGAATTTATGCTTCAAAAACTCAATGCTGTCTCCTGTCGTTAAAATGAAACCCACCCCCAATGCCGCTATCCATGGACGGCACTTGCATCGAGGAAGCTCAACACCTCTCAGTTCTCGGTATGTGTGTCACAGACCACCTTTTGTGGAATGACCACATGTTTGACGTCGCCAAAAACGTTTGCTAAGTGATAACTCCGTAGATGCAACAAATTTGTCTCCCCTTCTGATATGTTGTGATCTACAAAGCTTATATTCGTCCAAAACTTGTGTAGAATTCTTATGTATGGGCAGAAGCTCCAAAAACTCACTTGAGTTAATTTGACAGAATACAAAAGAGAGCTTTAAAAATGATAGGTGAAAGATCTTTAACGGAAACAATTACATCTCTCGAACACCGCCGTAATGTTTCATGTCTTTCTCTATTTTACCGCTATTTTTATAATCAGTGTTCTAGTGAAATAGCCAATTGCATTTCTCCCCTTAAACAATTCAACCGTAATACTCGCGCTTCTAGGAATGCCCATCAGTTTACCCTCGAGCCCAACTTCGTAGGTACTGTTAAGTACAGAGATTCTTTCACCAGTCGCACCACACGAATGTGGAATGCTTTACCCGGCCCGACTTTCCCCTCCCATTCCGATATGCAAACATTCAAAACCAATGTGCATCGGTATCTCCTTCTTAATCGTCTTCTACATACCTAATCGCTCGTACTGTGTTAAAACATTTTATGGGTAATCATAACCAATTTTGTGCGCGCGGAATATAAAAAAAAAAAAACATACGTTTGTGTATAATTTAATTTTTTTTTTTAACCAAAATGAATTTGTTAATTATTTCTTAAGCTATATTTCTTTATGTTATATTTGTTAATTTTTGTTTAATTGCAAGGAAAACACTGAACTTGTGTTTCATGTAAAAAAAAAATAAATTAAACTAATTTTGTTTCAAATCAATTTAAATTGTTTGTTTGTCCATTTTATAACGTTATGAAATTTTAGTATTTTGTTAAAAGTTTGTCGAATGTGCATATATTTTGTCGTATGTGTATGTAAGACAAACGACTTTGGTAAAAATGTAACATACGACAAAATGATATTTTCATAAATTGAATTTAATTTTCGTTATAATGAATGCACAATAGACATATGGTTTAGGTTTTAAAAAATTCTACCGATCCGTTTCAAAGTTATGATTTTTTAAACTTTGATTGCGATTTCCCAAACTTTAAAAAATGCAACATACGACGGTAATTTTCTCAGGCGACGAGGTCAAATATTTTTTTCGCAACTAGGAGTAGCAGTTTTAGTTGAAATTGCAGTTGCATTTAACAAAAATTCATTCTTATAATTAATAATAATAATAAAGAACTTATGTACATACATAGGCTTAACACAAATTGGGCGGAACTTGAAATTATAGTAATTGCAGTTAAAGATGCAGTTTAAGATGGAAGACATTAAATTGATTTAAAATAAAGTGTTCTTAATGAATTTTCAGATTGAGTACCAACCTTAGCACATGTCAATAAGTAATTGCAGTAAGATTTTCAGCTGCATGTGCAGTAATGGCTAATTAAAAGTTAACTTATTGTGAAAAATGTAAAAAAAACACTAGGTACAAATTACATCTGAGCAACTGCATAGAATGACATGCATTTGACAATAATTCATAATAGTAGGTAAATAATAAAGGGTCCGCCATCTAACGTTTTTTTTTCAACTAGTACTTATTTCGTGAATGGTAACACTTAGCTCATGTCTGATTTGACAGATAATTAGTTGTATTCTTCCGCTGAACGAATATGGTTGTGTTAACGCTTGCACAACGCTGGGAAATATTGCGACATTACTTTGCCGATTTTGCCAAGAAAATCATCTTTTCAGATAAAGCTCATTTTGGTCTTGGCGGGTATGTAAACAAGCAATATTGTCGCATTTTTTTATTATTATTATTATTATTGTTGTTTATTTATCTACGATTATACATCCACAGATATTTATATAACTATCTTAACCTTAGTATATGTACATACATACAAGAATTACAGAGAACTCAAGGAGATAATTAATTTACATTTGAAAGCATCCTCAGACATAATTAAATCAAAATTATCATCAAAAATTAAATAAAATATTTTAATGCAACAAGTTATTGGATCACGTGAACCATAGGAGGTGCTATGAGTAGGTTCCCACAAAAAGGGTCTTGATCCTAATGACCTCTGAGGTGCATAAATATTAAAATGAAGCAATAAATTCCCACAATCAATGGTAGAACAAAAAACGTCACGAACAAACATGACACAACACATTTTACGTCTGATTTCTAAAGATTGCAAGCCTAGCAATAAACATTTCGAAGCATATGATTGCCGGTCATTACGATAATTTTCATAGAAACGACGAAGAGCAAAACTCAAAAAATTTTTCTGAATTTTTTCAATTCTATTGATGTTTTTGGCAGTTAAAGGATTCCAAACAATACAACAATATTCAAGTATAGGGCGAACTAAGGAACAAAACAAAGCTTTCAAAGTGTATGGATCCTTATACTCTAAAGAATTTCTTTTCAAAAAGCCAAGTGTTGAGCTGGCTTTCGATACTAACCGGTTTATATGAAGATCAAAAGTCAATTTACCATCAAAAAGCACACCCAAATCGTTGAATTCGTTAACGATTATTATTGACTTATTTGAAAGAGTATACGAAGGAACTATATGAAAAAGAGTTCTGTTATAGAGCATACATGCACACTTATCTATTTTAAGATGCAGATCATTTAAAGCACACTATTTCGAATAATTATTGAGATCGTTTTGAAAAAAAGAACAGTCTTGTATGTTAGATACTACAGCATAGAACTTTATATCATCAGCAAACATCAAGCAACGACAAAAGCGAAGTATATTAGGCAAGTCATTTACAAGGAGTAAGAATAGGATAGGACCCAAATGGCTTCCTTCAGGAACACCTGAGCTTACCACAATTGATTTTGAAAATACGTCACCAATAACCACGATCTGCTTCCTATCGTAAAGATAAGAAGTCAACCACTTAAAAATACAACAAAAAAAACCGAAAGAACTAAGTTTCTTGAGTAAAACCTCAATATTGACTCTGCTTAACACATTGACGAATTCAGTGTAAACTACATGAATCTGTTTATGATGTTCAAGAGAGTTAATGCAAAAGTTAGTAAATTCTACCAAATTGGTGCAAGTCGATCTTCCTTTCAGGAAACCATGTTGGAAATCATTAATTTTATAGCTTGTTTCTTTTGTAAGTTTATCTTTAACTAATTCATCTTAAATCTTAGGTATAGTTGAAAGCTTGGAAATTGGTCTATAATTTGAAACGTTATCTTTTTTGCCATTCTTGAAAATAGGGTTAATACATGAAACCTTCCACTCTTCAAGAAATATTCCATTAGACAGCGAATTGTTGAACAAAATAAGAAGTGGCTCAGAAAGTGATGAAGCACAATATTTTAACACATTGGGATAAAACCCTAAAATGTCAGGTTTTACTGAAGGTGCTATGTTAGCCAAGGAATAAAGCACTTCATCAAAATTCAACTGGACCATACTACAATTTGTTAAAGTATCTAATGAGTCAAAGTAATCGTCATTTGCAGCACAATTATTTGATGAATTATAGATACCTTGAAAATAATCTGCCAACATATCCGCAATTTGGGGCACAGAAAACCCGCACGCATACATTGAAAAGCCGATACACCCAAAACGAGTCACTGTTTATTGCGGATTTTGGTCCAGAGGCATAATTGGGCCATTTTTCTTCAACTGAGCAAGGAGTGGCCGTTAAAGTCAATGGCGATCGGTATCGGGCCATGTTGAACGAATTTTTGTTCAAAAAATTGAAGAGGAGGATATTGGCAACACTTGATTTCAACAGGACAGCGCTACGTGCCACACAGCCGAAGCTACACTCGATGTTGATGATGCATTTTCAAAAAAAAAAAGGTAATTTGGCGGACCCTTTAGTAACTAAAGTGGGAAACAATTCGCAGAATGAACATGGAACACGGATATCCACAAATGAAGTTACACATTTGCGTTTCAAAACAAAGGATTTTGGTCTATTCATTTCTTTTTTTTCCAAAAACTGAAGCAAGATTCGCAGGGTATAGGTTGTACGCGACTATCGAAAATTGCAGTTGCTATTAGTTAAAACTGCAAAAAATCTAAATGAAAATATGTTTATAGCCTCCTTACATATTTACCTCAACATTTGTTTAATTATTCTTTAAGGGCCTGGAAAAATGGTTGGGTTAAAAAAAAATGTGATCATCGGGAAGAAAACCCATAAGCAAAAAGGATAAATGTCTAAGGGGGTAACAGAAACAACCCAACAATGGGAAGATCGCTTCACATCAATTCATGTACCTTATACAGAAATAAGAAAAGCTGAAACACCCGACTAACACGAATCATGAATTTGACAAGCTCGAGTTCAAACGCACCTGGAACAACAGCGGCGCAAACGGTTAGGCAACGTAAATCATGCCTTTATCCGCTCAAAAAAAAATTATGATATGGAAAGAATCAATTTTTATCTGGAAGCATTTAAATTCTATTGAGGATTAAAAAAATAAATAAATCGGGTGGCACAACGGCTCGCGAAGAACCAGGGCCTAGTGACTTACAACTCGCAATCATTCCTGTGTCCGCGTGTCGACAGGAAAGGAAGGGACCTACAATTTTATGCCGAATCCGAACGGCTAGACGAGAAGCACTTATTCGTGACAAGTGATACTCTTGAAGGATTTGTCAATTCCTTGCCCTGAAAAAAAACTTTATATTTTTTTCTATTGAGGAATAGGAAAAGTTAAATTGTCACTACTGTTGCCGACACCTCTGGAGCCGCCACCAGAACAACTTTGTATGTTTTGTATGTTTCTGGCATGACTTTGACTTTAGACTCAAAACATTTTCTGTCCAACACATGTTGCCAAATGACTTCGTTAAGAGCAACGAAATTGACAACCGCAATTCATGTTTCACGCCACTATCAAAGTGCATGTCTACCACAATATCGGTTCGTTGCTTCCTCTATCCGATGAAGACGCCAATTTTTTGCATTTTGAGTAAAGACGATACAACGTTCGCCGGGCACCGCTAGTACTATATATTTTTAGAGAAATTCCTCAGACGCTCACATAATACGTTGGGTAGCGTGGGCAAATTAAGATGGGAGTTCAATTATCGGGCATGATTCCTTTCTCGTATACTTGATTGATGAATATGAAGATTATTAATTTTTGTTTTGACACTTATTTGCTGGAGCAGGATAACAACATGTCCTCGTAAGAATATTCGGTTGGTAAAACCCCGTTAGATTTCATCTCAAAGGGAAAGCAATTACCCATCAGCTTTTATTATCCTTCTAATCTGTATAATATTTGTGACCTTTTATCGATAAAGATATATGCGACTTATAGTGTGTTATAGCCCACTAAAAGTAACATACATATTATCCTTCTGGAAATCACGTCATCTGGTCATCATTTTTACCCTCTGTCGTTTTTATCGAATCATATTAAAAATAATTGCTACTTAAAAATATCAGACCCATGTGTTTAAACCCTCGTTTTGATAATTCTAACTCGTAATTAAAAAAGACTTAACAAATTCACATTAATTAATGACAACGATAAAATAATAAATTTTAAAATACAATTCATTTTATTTCCAAAAATTAATTAAAATCTTGTATATTTACACATTCTACCTACTTAAAATGCAAATTCTACTGCGGAAACCCCCAATTAAGACAAATGTCAAGATGTCACCATCACAACTAGTGACGTTAAAGTCGTACAGGTATACGTTCTAACGAATATCAAAATATCAAAGTGATATTAATTAACCGATTAAGTAAAAAGAAAAATTAATAAATAAATTATTCACATCTGAGAGCAAGTATGTTTGTGTATAACTCGCTTGTCCTCAGGTGATAGTGATTGTTGTGATGGTGACGATGGTGGTGGTTGGCTGATTTAATGAAGAAAACAGAAAAATCATCATCAGCTCAGTAGTCACATATCGGTATAAACAGCAACAACAACTCTTTCCAGGAACTCCGCTCGCCAGCTGAATTTTAAAATCATCATCCAGCCCGCACTCTCGCTGTCTTGGCCGCTGACGCTGTCGCAGTCGCTGTGTCTTATTTTCATAATGACTTTTAATGAATAAATCACTCAAGATACGATCTCTTAATAATGTCCATTAAAACCATTCAAACCGCGAACCGTGGTCGAGATACTCAGATATACTCATACAGAGGGCTCCAGCACTACCACCACCATCAGCAGCACCAAACGCAGTTCCACCATCACGCATGCGCGCGCGCTTATTGTAATTACGCGCTAACAGCGATAGACCATGCGCACGCAACGAGTATTATTCGACGCGTTTGTTTTCTTTTTGTGGGGCACAGAGGGCGGGTAGGAGAAATTCATATGCTATCGCTGATGTCTCCATTGGGGGAGCGCTTAAAATTCACCTCACAGCATTCAAAGTGATTGCACATAATGGCCATCAATTAAAGCTCATGTTGTTCATGTCCACCGTCCAAGCCAGTGATGTACTCTGACCCCCTTGCCCCCCTCCCCCTGGTTCGCAGAGTCTCTGAATTCTGGAGAAGATAAGACGCATTGGGCCTATGGTAAAATCACTGTCAGGCCATCTACAATTAATAACTCACTCGAAAGCTGGACAACAAATTAAATGATTTTAATGCCAGCTAGTAATATATATTTGACCAGTGAAACTGAAACTTAAGGTTGACAATCTGGGAAAATACTTAGCTCTTTCTCAGCCAGCGTGGCTGCATTTGGCATCGTGACGACAACGGGATTGAATTGCGTTTATGCTTGCCTTTCGCATTTGCACATTGAGAGTCTGCTCAGGGCGGTCCAAGGCATATCCCTATGCCCAGTGTGCGGAATTATAAGAAGTTGGTAGAATTTACATATTGAAACGATTAATTGCACCGATACGATGTGGAAGCGGATGGGACAAGACAATAACGTGCCGTATTGGTAAAAATGTAAATTATCCCTTTGCACATGGGAAACTCATGAACCTTTTGAAGGTCGATCGATATGATGGCAACAGTTTGTAGTTTTGAATAAGTTTGAACCTAAACTGAGGGTAACAAAATAATATTGAAAATAAACTTCATTCGCATATGGTGGTAGTAAAAAGCTAAAGCCTACAGGTTGGGTCGAGACTCGAGTGATGACAAAAAATTATTGAAGGAGTGTCTATTTCCTACGATTTCGACAAGTCAAAAAATGCTCACGGGCAAAAACTGCACAGATATAGAAAAATGTATTTATTAAAAGGATACATTATTTTCGGCGAATTTCACTAGTTTGGGCAAGGCCCTAGTAAGTATTCAGTAGGGAAAATCTAGACAAGGAAAACTTGTCAGATACTTGGGAAGCCCTTGCTGGATTTCAGTACCAACAATTTACACGAGGCAAACTTTTCAAATACTCGTGAGGCCATCCCTAGTAAAAACTTGTTGAACATGTATCGGTACCCCATCAGGAATGTCTATTGTACACCAAAAACACAAATTTATAAGCACCATGCAATTTCAGCATCAGACACTTTTTTCTCTCTTTCCCTTGTCTTCTTTTTCGTATCACACATTTTACTACGGGTGTGCGACATCTGTATAGGATAGTTCAATGAGGAATAACCTGTTGTTCTAAGTTGTTCTGCCTAAAAAGCAATTATGTACATTAAATCCGGTTCTATATTCTGTATGTATTTGTTATGCAATATGGAATGAAACTTAATCACTTTCGACATTCAATTTTTGTATAGCGAGTTGGCCCAGTGGGTAGTGCATTGGACTGACAGTCAGAAGATTGCGGGATCAAGTTCGACATAAGCCAGCTTTTTTTTTTTTTTTTGCCTGACGAGGCAAGAGGATTCATAATCATCAAAGCCCGTGTTCTTCTAAATCTTGCTAGTGGCTTGCCAGAATCTATGTAAAACTCTCTAGTGCCTTGTGGCTACTTTCTCCCATCTGTTAGCAGATGAGGAGGCCTTTGCCTCCAACTAAGAACAAAAATGATACGACGTGGGATCAGTACCAGGGTAGCCTAAGTAAACGTACACCATGCTAAGGTGGCATCAGCCGTTATAGCAAGGAAGTTTACGGTGGAAAACCTAGGGATAGTATACTGATTCAAGAACCCTGGATTTACGGGGGTCAAGGAAGAGGCCTAACAAGTAAGGACTCTACACTTATCTGGGACATGAGACAAGACTCACGCAGAACATGCATAAAAATAAGAAATAATATAAAATTTATTTGTCTTTCAGAATTTATGACGCAGGATCTAGTTCCGATCCAGGCTCAGATCGACATCGAGGGCAGCCCCTGCACAATGGTTATGGCATCAGCCTACTTCCCAGGTGATGAAGACAACATTCCACCGCTGGAGGTGCAAAGGCTCGTGGACTACTGCAACACTAAGAAACTACCGTTGTTGGTGGGGTGCGATGCAAACGCCCATCATACAACATGGGGTAGTACCGATATCAACCGAAGGGGTGAGTACCTTTTAGAATTTATTATCGGAAAAAATCTAGATATATTTAACGTGGGGAATACTCCCACCTTTGTAACTAGAATCAGAGAAGAAGTATTAGACTTAACGCTCGGTAACCCGAAAGTAAGCAGCTTAGTAAGGGATTGGAGAGTCTCCAATGAACCATCAATGTCTGATCACAGAATAATTTTGTTTACCTTAGAAGGCCTTTTCACAGAGGATTCCTCTGGAAGGAACCCTAAGAAAACAAACTGGGATCTTTACAAAAACATTCTCAAGACTAACCTTGAGCAAATAGGTCCAGTTAGAACAACAAACAGTACCTTGAATTAGAACAGATAGTTAATGAGTTTAGTGGGGCAACCAATGAGGCATATGAACTCAGTTGCCCCCTTAAAATCATTAAGAAACAGAAAGATGCTCCATGGTGGAACAACAACCTATCGAAACTGAGATCCAAGGTAAGAAAACTCTTCAATGAGGCAAAAAGAACTGGAGAGTGGCTTAAGTACTCTTCAGAGTTGACCAAATGTAATGGGGAAATAAGAAAGGCTAAAAGGAAAAGTTTTGGAATTTTCTGTGAGGGAATTTCATCTACCCCTGTAGCGGCAAGACTGCATAAAGTTTTAGCGAAAGAAAAATCTATAACTTCCTTAGCACTTCGTAACCCTGATGGTAGCTTCACCGAAAATGAGGAGCAACGGTCTTTCCTTTTGCTAAACACTCACTTTCCAGGAAGTCTACCAATGGTAGGGGATATAATAGAGAGGATACCGTTCAAACCCAACCGGGAAGCCTGGAAGATAGCTAAAACTATCTGCTCAGGCAAAAGGCTTGAATGGGCGTTAAGCACCTTTCAACCCCTTAAGTCACCGGGGGTGGATGGTATCTTTCCAGCTCTTTTACAAAAAGGTAAAGAGGAACTTATGCCCCAATTAATTAGCATACTTCGTAGTAGCATAGCACTTGGGTATATACCAAGCCTATGGAGAAGGGCTAAGGTAATCTTTATTCCTAAAATGGGGAAAAAAGATACAACCCATCCAAAGTCGTTCAGGCCGATAAGTCTTACATCTTTTCTACTGAAGACTTTGGAGAAAATAGTTGACAACTTCATAAGATCAGAAGTACTAAATATAATGCCTCTCAGTAATCGACAGCATGCATATAGAGTAGGCAGATCCACAGAAACTGCTCTGTACGAGCTCAATAACACACTACAAATTTCTTTAAAGAATAAAGAAACTGCACTATGTGCCTTCCTAGACATTGAAGGTGCTTTCGATAACACCTCTCATGATGCAGTAAATAAAGCCCTAGTAAGGAATCATCACAACAAGAGACTGTCCGCAGGGAGGGGTACTGTCACCCTTGCTGTGGAGTCTTGTAGTGGATGAGCTATTAGAAAGTCTTACTTCTCAGGGCATACGATGCAAAGACTTTGCCGATGACATCGTAATAACAGCCCTAGGAAAGTTCGAAGAAACTCTCTGTGAAATATTACAAAGAGGACTGAAAATCACAAGTAAATGGTGTCAATCTGTAGGACTAAATATTAACCCTGCAAAACCGACTATCGTACCATTTACCAACAAAAGGCTTCTGCCACGAATGAAACCTATTAGTTTAGCTGGTAAAGTCATTGAAACAAAGAAGGAGGTAAAATACCTAGGTGTCACACTAGATAGCAAACTTCTTTGGAATAAACACTTAGAAATAACTGTCGGGAAAGCCACAAAGGCCCTTATGATATGTAAGAGACTTGCGGGCAAATCATGGGGTTGCAAACCAAATAGCCTAAGATGGATGTACACCATGATGGTAAGGCCCATCATTACCTATGGTGCAGTTGCATGGCACAAAAGAACCGAACTTCATACAACTTGGAATGCCCTAGAAAAAATCCTACGGCTCGCATGCATATGCATAACTGGAGCAATGAGAACTTGTCCCACAGCAGCAATGGAGGTTATCCTTCACCTAACACCACTATACGTGGTCATAGACAGTACTGCTCAGGGAGCAATCATGAGATTTGCCAAGGAGGGAACTGGGACCGGAAAATGCATAGGTAACAGAGAAAGGCAATGCATCTCCAGGTCGACAGTAACAAACCTTCTTGACATTCCAAGGGATGCCATGATTAAAAAACATAACTTCAAAAAAAATTTCCAAACGGAGTTATGTAGCAAGGTAGAGTGGGTAGGCGAAACAACGAACTAAAATCTTAAAGCAAACGCCATCAAATGTTATACTGATGGATCAAGAACGTCTGAAGGGACTAGGGCGGGTATATTCAGGCCAAGAACCAAACTATCTGTACCGATGGGACAGTCCACAAGCATTTTCCAGGCGGAAGTAAACGCCATAGGTAAATGTGCAGAACGTAACCTTGAAAGGAACAACCGAAATCGGAACATTGCCATCATGTCAGATAGCCAAGCCGCGCTTAAAGCTTTAATCTCCTATGGCATTAGCTCAAAATTGGTATGGGAATGCTTGAGGAGGTTAAATGAACTGGGCAAAAACAACAATGTCTCACTATATTGGGTACCGGGCCACGTGGGTATCGATGGTAATGAGGAGACAACCCCCCTAATAGGGCCTGAGCCCTATTGCGGATTAGGTGAAAATATGATCAAAAACAAGATCAAATCAGAAGAGGTGGCAAAAAGATCCAAAATTTGGAAAGAACTCCCAAAACTGAGGCAAGCCAAATTACTACTTGGGAACTACAACCAAGAACGCTACAAAGCCTGCATAAATCTCAGCAGGAACAGCCTAAGAATAATAACGGGTTTACTCACTGGACACTGCAAACTAAAAAGACATCTCTGTATTCTCGGCTTAGTGAGCAGTGCAACTTGTAGATTCTGCAACATTCAGGAGGAAACACCTGACCACATATTAGGCAAATGCAATGCACTTGTGCATCAAAGGCACAGATATCTGGGAAATTACCAGATAGAGGAGAGGGACCTACCCTCACTGAAAATACTCCAAATACTTAAGTTTATAAAAGAACTAAAATTGGAGGATGAGCTTTAAGTGAGCAATCTCATTGAGCTCTAGATGGGGGCACAATAGATCAAAGGTCGCAGTGCATCAAACCCCGAATTGATTCATTCATTCATTCTCGCTTCCTCATATGTCTTGGGCAAACTATTGCTCCAAATGGAAGTTATGACCAATTTGTTACTTTAATTTCCTTATAAAGTTTTTAAAACCACTATCATTAATAGAAAATCTAATTTTCTACAATACGTGTCAGAAGTTAGATTTTAAGTTCGGCTTAGTTTTTGAGTTATACCAAAAATATTCAAAAATTACCTCTCAGAAATGCATAGGTGTATTTAATCAGTTATTTGTTTTAAGTATGCTTAAGATTTACAAAAACATAGTCAATAATAAAAACCCGTGAACGCAATTGTTCCTTACCTTCAATAGTCTATAAGTACCTACTTTATTTTTTTTTTTTTTTCAAAATTCAATGCTCTTAAGATTTTAAGTCAAACACTGAAAACCGGATGGTTCCAGCACTTTTATTATTCAAGTTATAACATTATAATATACCTGAAAATGAAAGAATGTTAGGAATAATTGCGTTATCGGGTTATTTCCAACTTAAGCCCGAATTAATTCTGAGAGAATCGTCATGCCGTTAATTTTGCATTATTTTTAATGTATCTAGAAAGCTAAGCCGAATTTGAGAATTTTAGTTAAACGGGTTTTTGTTGCAAATAAGATTTTCTATTAAAATGGGTGGTTTAAAAATAATTGAAAATTTAAGCGGACAGAAATAATAAAAACCAACTTAAAAAAAGTCAAAAAATCATTGATTTTAAATTTGTTTACTAAGCTGCTCATAACTTTTTTCATGTTAAGATAGACGCAAGATAATTCAAATGAAAAGCTCAAACCGTTGATAAGATAGATCAAAACAGATGTGTCCATACAAATTGGCGGAGATATACTCACTCGTGCAAAAACAACCATACTTTTTTATTTTTTTGAAAGTTTTGCTGGTAAGGTATAAATTTTTTTTTAATGATATCATAATATTTTGGAACCAATACCTATGTACTTGTACATCATCAATTTTTAGCTACTTTAAAGTTGTTAGCTACGAGAGCAAGTTTGTGCGATCCAGTCGTGTCCATTTTTTTGTATGGACATCAGTGTTGTTGAGTACTATTTTTAATATAAAAAAAAAATTGGTATGTAGTGCTAACTTGATATCAATTTGGCACTACACTTTCTAAAATTCTAAAAACTAAGAACGCAGTTGATTCAAGCTATTTAGTAATAAATTGGTTGTGGAAAAAAAAAAATTCCAAAAATTGTTTTTTTTTTTAAATAAGGGTAGGTAGTGCTCACTTGACACTGGTGAACTCAGCCATTAAAAAAGGAAACTCGAAAATGTCAACGTGCCATTATTTGTAGCTTTTTAGTAGTAAATTAGTTGTGGGGAGAAAAAAATTCCAAACAATTTTTTGGAATTTTTTTATCTCCACAAATAATTTACTACTAAAAACCTACAAATATGGCCACGTTTACATTTTTGAATTTCCTTTTTTAATGGCTGAGTTCACCAGTGTCAAGTAAGGCAAAAACTTGTTTGGAATTTTTTCTCTCCACAACTAACGGTCGACTCAAAACGTTTTTTGTTATAAAATTTTGTGGTGTTGAAATCCCTAAGAAACTCTAGCAAAATAATGAGATACTTTATGGGTTAACATAGCTCGTTTTCAAGCTAATGAATATGAATAAGAGTTGTAGATATTATGTCGGTACTTGATTTAACTTATCAATATTCTAAAGAAAGCTATAATTCCATCACTGCTATAGTTTCTAGTAAAAAAAAATATAAAAAAAATTAATTTTAGCTTTTGAGGTTGCACAGATAATAATTTGTTTATAGCTTAAGTGACTGAAAACATTTATAATTAATCGGATTTTTATCGTCTTTTTGAACCATCATCAAAAAATTCAAAAGTAGCTTTGTCTACAAATTGAAATGTTCTCCCACTCAAACCTTACAAAATATATATAATAAAAATATGCTCGTAAATTCTATTAATCGTAGTTTTCGTGGGTGAAGTATTTTTTAAATTTACGAGAGCTCGGCTTAAGCCATTAAGCCACTTGTCTAAGAAGTCATGATCAAACGCATACTGCTTTATAGCTCACAATAATAATAATAAAAAAAAAAAACAAACAATCAAACATACCGAATAAGGTAGAAATTATTATGTTAAATGACGATTGCTTGAATCATTAAATTTGTTATGACGGACGGCATCAATAAAATGTTTTAAGATTTTCTCTTTAATTGAGCAATTAAGTGGCTCTATTGAGTTTCGATTGCGGGATTTATGGCATCACCCTTTGAAACAAGTGTATAGTGTACCTACCTACTTCTATAAAACATTTCTTCTTCTTAAACTAATCAGTGCTGTGTTAAAAAGTGTTGTGTTATATTATGACTTGGATCGTGGGTGAACTAACTCTAAAAACTTCCAATTGTGGGACTGCATGCCGCGATATGAAATAAGAGAAACTAATTGGTATCAATGTCGTCGAAAGAAAGAACTTAAATTTCGAGTTATGTATATTCTTCTTAATCATAAAGATGAATATTAATTTAAGAGATTTTGGAAATTTATAACATTGCTTTATTGTACTTTTGAATAGATTTTAAACTATGCGTTATGGTACTTAACAGAGCCATAAGCGGAGCCATAAACGTTGTCACGAACAAAAATATTTCATTTTGATGCCATTGAACATATTGATGGAAATTTGTTGTAAATGTGCCCAAAGAGCACATACATGAGTATGTGAAGTTGGCAGGGCAACTTTCACCTATAGAGTTATGGGACCAACGCAATAATTTGCAGTTTTGTTTGCATTTATTTTGCATTTCTATTCTCGATTTTGCCCACAAATTCTAGGTCTAAATTTTGAAGTGTTCAATTTGAAAAAAAAATCATACTGCCCTGCTAACTTCACAGTGAAGTTAACAGGTCATATAGTGTATCGTGAGAACTTAGCATGCTAGGAATTTGCAGTAAGACTCCAAATAAGCATTTTGTTTTGTATTTAAAGAAATTTTTGGTCAAAATTTTGAAGTGCTCAATTTGACAACAATCGTGTACCTAAAGTATTTATTTTCAGTGCATATTTAAGCTCAGATCATGATGCAAATTAATTGGAAAACAGTTGACTATATCGCAAATGGCGTGCGAAGGTCAAGATATTAGTGTACATTGTCATTTCAACTTATGAAACTCATAGACCAACGCAATCCGAAGAAACCTACCTGCAATCTTTCAATCGCTGGTTAATACAAGAAAATATGCAGAATACTGGAAGATAGACCCAGTACAAACAGCTGGTCATCGTGTCAAACAAAAATGTTTCAGAGCAGATTAAGCTCGTCAGATCAGAAATCACAATGATCAATATCGGTATCATTTTCGGAAAAATTTTTTTGGAGTGTTGCGTTTAATTTTAATTTTTTGAGCTCCAATGGATAGGCATCA
Source organism: Melangyna quadrimaculata (assembly GCA_949320155.1). Classification (NCBI taxonomy): domain Eukaryota; kingdom Metazoa; phylum Arthropoda; class Insecta; order Diptera; family Syrphidae; genus Melangyna; species Melangyna quadrimaculata. Next base: position 480,291,069 of record OX439483.1, read on the forward strand.
CGGTTCCATTTTCATGGTAAAGTGTAGGGCCTATTGTAAAAATAGAGCAGAGAATGAATGATGCCCTAGCAGCAGTATAAGTGCATTTTAGTCTTATGAAACATGTGACATTATAGTCAGCATGCTAATTATCCTAAGCATACTTCCCGGCTAGTGAAGAAGTGCAATAGTTAACGCCAAATTAATCATTTGTGCCTTGAACTGTGCAGAGTTCTGACCTAAGTCCACAGTAGACAATCTATGGAACGATGTAGAGTACCAGGTTGGATTAAGGAAACCAAGTAATTTGCCAGAACTTAATGAAGTAATTAAAGAATTTTGATGGAACAGCATTTATTTTCATTGATGCCAAAGCCTAGTGAAGTGTATTCTTCCTTCTTGGCAAGATTTTAATCTTTGCAAAGGATGGTATTCAAAATTTCAAAATTACACTAAAATTTGAAGTTGATATCTTATTTTAACTAATATTATAAAAGTCTTTTTTTGTTTTATTGTCACTTTGGCTGTATGGGTGTCCAAACTAACAACAAAACAATGAAAATACTAAAATTTTTTTTATGGCATCAACAATGTCTATCCGATAGATAGCTTCTAAAAAAAAAAATAAATTTAAATTTTTTTAGAAATCTTTAACAATAAAAAAAAAATGTTGCCTATATGAAATTTGATTTTTTATTAATATCTTTTTAATTAACAGTCGTAGAGGTTTGCAATGTACTAATGAATTATAGCTATATGTCTTAGGAACTTATGTTCCTATTGTACCGTTGAGCTGAGAAATTCACAATATAATATTGTTCACGCATATAACTTAATAACATGTGGGTGTGTGCATGGATTGATTAAGTTTTTTCTTATGTTTAATCTCAATAGAATAATAGCCATTAATTTGATACCTCATTTTTAAATCTACCTCCTATATTACCGTCACAATTGATTTTTTAAAATTCATAAGAAATCGAATTAAATCCATAGAAATGCTCCACTTTGTTCATTGTCAACAATCGTCTACCAGTGGAGAGCACCGTTAAACAGATAAAATAGCATTATTTTGACTAAATAGTGAATATTGTTACTTTTTATTTAACCGATTATCAAAATCTAAATTTTGTAATAATTGATACGAACCAACAATTGTTTTGGTATATAAAACATATTTCTACGATAACCTAAAGCTTTAATATGGATTTTTAAACATAACTGAAAGAAAAATTTTGCAAAAATCCAGTCTATTGGTCGACAAAATTGTTTCTTTTTGGAAAAATATACTTAAAATACCTGTAAATAGCCATAACTTGGGCAATACTTTTTTGATATTTATAAATTAGGTATCCAATGAAAGGTTATAAGACATAAAAAATTATAAAAATAAAAATTATTTAATTGGTATGACAAAATAAATTGGTAAAATAAAAAGAATTTTCCATAAAGCGAAAAATTCATAGCTTTTGAATATATTTACTTAGAAAATTGCTAAAAGTTAATGAAAAAATTATAAATTTTGAAAAACTGATGATGCACATTTATAGGTGTCAACTTCTTCTACAAATACTTGTGCAATATTGTATTTGTTAATCTAACGGGAAAAAAATTAGGGGCAATTTAATAAAATAAATCACAAAAATGCTCAATTTAGCCAAATTAAGAGATTTTAAACTTCAGTAATACTTATAATTTCATAACAAATGGTACATGAAATTGAGGTAGAAATTTATAGTCTTAATTTCTGTGTTAAAATTTTTGCAAAATCTTAAAAAATATAAACTAAAAATCTGATTTACTGAAATATCAATTTGATTTTTGGCACTTTAAATGCAAAAGTTAATAAAAAATTGATACATTTTAAAAAACAAACCCAACACACCAATTGCTCTAATCCTCTGTAACAATATTGTTTTAAATGTTAAGTGATTATTTCAACAAAAGCCACTCTAAAATTAGTTTTATTGAGTTTTTTACCAACAAAAATGCAAAATCGATCATGCTTTTTCTATGAATTTTATTTTTATATTTTCACCACGCGCATAAAATATTTTCAAATTTAAAAATGATAAACTTTGAAAGTCTAATAATCATTTTAATATATAAAACATAATTGTGCGTTGCTCACAAGCTTCACAAAACAATTTTAAATATTAAAATTTTACATTAGAAATATTTTTTACAGATAAAATCCAGAACAAATTTTTAAAATTGTCAATTTGTCTGCATAAAATTGGATATAAATCGGAAAGTACTTATCCGAATTTCAAAATTTAGATGTCGATGGAAAGGTCATTGTCTCATTATTTAAATACATACAAAACATTAATTGACGTCCATACAATTTTAAAGACTAATACGCTTAAACAGATAAAATAGCATTATTTTGACTAAGCAGTGAATATTGTTACTTTTTATTTAACCGATTATCAAAATTTAAATTTTGTAATAATTCATACGAATTAACAATTTTTTTGGTATATAAAACATATTTCTACGATAACCTAAAGCTTTAATATAGATTTTTAAACATAACTGAAAGAAAATTTTTGCAAAAATCCAGATAAAATTTTTTCTTTTTGCTAAAATATACATAAAATACCTGTAAATGGCCATAACATGGGTCATACTTTTTAGGTATTTATAAACGAGGTATCAAATGAAAGGTTATAAGACATAAAAATTATAAAAATAAAAAATAATTCACTTTCATGACAAAATAAATTGTTAAAAGAGAAAGAATTTGCCATAATGCGAAGAATTCATACCTTTTGAGTGTAGTTACTTAGAAAATTTTTAAAAGTTAATGAAAAATTTATAAATTTTGAAAAACTAATAACACACAATTATAGGTGTTACATTCTTCTACAAATATGTTAGTTTTTTATATTTGTAAATCTGAAGGAAACAAATTAGGGGCAATTTAATTAATAAATCACAATAAAGCTCCATTTAGCCAAATTTAGAGGCTTCAAACTTTAGTAATGCTTGATAGTTCATAACAAATGATAACAAATGATATAGACTTTTAAAGCAAAAGTTAATACAAAATTGATAAATTTTGAAAAACAAAACGAACACACCAATTGCTCTAATTCTCTTCTAAAATATTGCTAATAAATATTAAGTGACCATTTCAACAAAAGCCACTCCAGAATTAGCTTTATTGATTTATTTACCAAAAAAAATGCAAAATGGATCATGGATACAAAACATAACTGTGCGTTGCTCACAAGCTTCACAAAATAATTTCAAATATTAAAATTTTACATTAGAAATATTTTTTACAGATTAAATCTAGAAAAAAAAAATCAAAATTGTCTATTTATCTGCATAAAATGGGATATAAATCGGAAAGTACTTATTCGAATTTCAAAATTTAGATGTCCTTGGAAAGGTCGTTGTCTCACTATTTAAATATATACAAAATATTAACAGACAACCATACAATTTTAAAGACTGATTCGATTAAACAGATGGCAGTATTATGAACATGTCCAGAAAAAATCCAATGGAGCCAAATAAATCTATGTCCACATGCAGCGACCGACATGGCGAAAAATAAAATTTTTTGAACAAGACATGAGCGTTGTACAAAGTTTAGCTATGAGATTTGACGTTTCAAGTGCGTATGAGTTTTTTGCCTGGTTTTTGTTGAATGTGTAAGTGAATGTTAGAATGTCGGAAAATAATAAGTAGTGATGAAAGGCTAATGAATGTCATGATATAATTCTCTAGTAAGTAAAAATGCGCTGGTTGTTGGTTGGATTGTGGTGGAAGGTAAAACCTTAACCAAACATGTTTGATTTACATGGTCGGTGAAAATTTAGTTATGTTGAAATCAACACGGCGAATACTTTCACAATCTCACAAATCAGTGAGAAACATTCGCTCCGTAGAGTAAATCATTCACAATGATAACAAAAATGGTAACAGCAATGCTATAAGAGCAAAAACTGTTCCTTTCTTGTGTGCGTTTTGCAGGTCGTGTTTCGAAATGTCAAAATCTAAGGGCACCAATCGATTAAGGAGGGTGTTATTACCTAATGTCTCGGCCAGCACTTTAGCACCAACAGAAAATAAGAAATTTCACTTTTCAATTTGACAGGTGTCGAAATGTCAAGATCTGAGAGCGCCAATCGATTAAGGAGTTGGATTTTGCACTCTAAGTCCAGTGGAAATCAAAAAAATCGCACTTGACAGTTGACAGTGATGGTGGTGAAATGTCAAAAATCCGAAAAATCACACCTTTTGCTTTGACAGTTGATATAGTTGGGGGCGGGATAGCAAACCATACAAATTTTTCAAAAATTTTCTTACAAGTAGGTGTCTTTAGCATAGATATTTAGAAGTACGTCAATATATAGTTAAGCTTTTATATTAATAATAATTAATACTTGCACAATATTTCTATCCTTTGAAAGTTGAGAACATGAATGATGTTGAAAATTTTTTGATGTCGGGAATAAGTTTTCCTGGGGAATGGGGCGGTCAATTCATCGAATTTATTTCAGAGATATTCACGATAGCAGAAATATTTTAAGGAAAACTATTTTCCACGGAAAATTTTGTTTTCAAGATTTGTTAACAAACTATCCTTTAACAAAAGGGACCCGGGAAGCGCCGGGTGTTTCCGCTAGTCGCTTATATATATTATTATTTGATATACATAGTTGCTTGTTCTCAAGATATTCGAGTTGAAAAAGATTTTTAAAAATTTTGAATAGTTTTTTTTCAGTGTTTTTTCGCTAAAAAAAAACAGTCTATTTTTTTTTGAAAAAAAAAAAAAAAAAAAAACAGTTGTGTGGAAAAATATACAATGGGACTGGGTTCGGATTTCGGAATATTATTTGTTCTTAAAATAATATTTCAAATATTATTTGGGACGAAAATTATTTTTCAACTGTTTTTCTTAGTTTAAAAAATTATTTATTTGTATTTAAGTAATTAAACAAAAGATCTTCTTATTCTCGTACAAAGTTAATTTTTATTAAGTAAACATTTTCTAGAATATTCATTCTCATCATCAGAAGCTAAACTGAAAATTATTTATGAAATAATTTGTCACATAAAGAATATTAAATTACTAAATTGTTTAAAAAAATTGTTTAAAGTAAGTATGTATGTAAATATAAGTACTAATTCAGGCGCGAACGCAGGAAAAAATTTCGGGGGAGGGGGTTTTAAACTGAAAACTCAAAAATTAAGAGTGAAATTGTATGGGGAGGAAGTTAAATTCATACATTTGGGGGGGGGGGGGGGGGAGTTGTACCACCACCACCCCCCCCTGAGTTCGCGCCTGTACTAAGTTATTAGAGGAAAATGTATTTAGTATTTAATTTTAAATATGTATTTAGTTGAAAGCGGTTCCAAGAATTGGTGTAATAAAGATTGTTCGAAGATTTTATTTTTGCTCATGTTATTTGTTCGAAATATGAAAATTTCCTCATACGCATTTAATAATTTTGGATTGTTTATTTGTTTTAATAATCGAAAGCCAGCCAAAAAATGGTTATTATTTATCATATGGTCTACAGGAGCAGTTTCATTTATAGTTTTACTAGCTGACCCGGCGAACTTCTTTCCGTCTAAATTCATTTATGCAAAGAAAATAATAATTCCGAGCATAATTCACAACGATGTTTCATGCAATTCGGTCAATTAAAATTCTTTAATCTAAAGTTTTATTAAATACAATAAAAATAACTAAATTAACAATGTCAATGAAGAAGAGCTTTATGGTAAACACCATTTTTCGTTTCATTTTCAGGAGTGTACACGTACAAAGCGGTAGGTTTGCCACATACAATTGAACATGTAAAAAACATGCGAATTCAAGATTGATGCAACAAACATCCAGCGATTGTCCTTGCGACTTATTGATTGTCAATTGTCATAGAAAAAGCGAGACGCAATGGGAATTGAAGTCGCTTAAATACGAATGGCAAATCGTTCGGAATAAGCGGAATCTGTGGAATGAGAACATCTTTGCCTTTGAATTTTCCCCTCAAAATCGTTATATACATATAAGATTAGATTTGATGCACTTCACAATCAAATGCATTCCCTTAAAAAGTTTTGGTGCATTGAGGAACATCCAAAGAATTCAAAAATTCCGTGGGATAGTTGGTGGTTTCGTTTTCATCCATACCGGAGTCCACGGAATAAATGTAAGTCACCGGTGGCGATTTGATTTTGAATGACGAAATTCAAATGATCAACATTCTTGTTTTTCGCAACCAAAATCGCTCGTGAACTCAGCCAATTATGGTTAACATAATTTTGAGTGAATTTCGGAAAAACATTCGCGATGAGCTCTTCCGGCGTTTTATTAAAGTGGCAAAAATTCTGTGGAAATTCAATAAGGCCGGTGACTAAGTCCACTGGTATCACGCCATTGCCCATCGCCAATAAATTGCCTGGATAAATTTTCCTGGAAATTTTCCGGGATTTTCCTCCAGTGGCCTATGTCCTTTCTTGAGCCAATACGAATCCATCAAGCCCTTAATCTTAATAAATGCATTAAAAAGATGATGATCCTTAATTTCCTATTTTCCTAAACATTTTTCGGGATTTTCCTACAGTGTCCTAGGTCCTTCCTTGGGTCAATACAAATTCATCAAGCCCAAAATCGTGAAAATCGAACGATCCGTTCTCGAGTTATGCGCGCACACACGGACGACATTTCTCTTTTATATATATCTATAGAAGATTAAATATTGACTTATAATGTTCAGACCATCTTGTTTTAAAAGCTCTTCTCGTTTGACCAATATAGACCTTATCACAATTTTGACAAACAACCGAATATATTCCGGATTTGTCAAGCGCTTCTGTGTTATCTTTTATAGTTCCAATTAAGTTTTTTATTTTATTTGCAGAGCTGTTTGGTGATGATTTTATTGAATAGTTTCTGAAAATTTGAATTAAAGAATAAGTCAATCCCTCAACAAATGAACTGCTCATATACGTAACAATTTTGTTATCTTTCGATGAAATTAATGCTGTTAAACTTAATAAATCTTTTCTATTCTTATGTGTTTTTAATAAGGAATTTACAATTCTCTTATTGTAGCCATTAACTTCGGCTATTCGATAAATATTCGTTATTTCTTTTATATAATTTTGTTCACTATGAGGAATGTGAATAGTACGATGGCAAAAAGAATTTAGAGCTGCGAATTTTGTTTGTTTTGGATGGTAAGAATTTGACGTAATGCAACTGTCAGTATTTGTTGGCTTACGATAACTATCAAACTCAATACGGTTCTCGATCCTTTTTACCAGAAGATCCAAAAATGGTAAGCAATAATCAACTTCTTTTTCCAAGGTAAATTTAATAATACCTGGCCTTATATTATTTAAGAAATCAAGAAACATATTGAGTTCGTCTTTTTGTATTATTATGTAAGTATCATATACATAAATTACCCAAAATAATGGAGAGTCAGGATAATTTTGTTTAGCTGTAGTTTCACAATTTGCCATGAAACAATTTGCAGCATTAGCAGCTAGAGGATTACCCATTGCCAAACCATTAATTTGTTCATATACTTTATTGTCAAATTGTACATAATTCTTAGAAAAGCATAAATGAACTAGATGCATAATGCATGTATTCACTTACCTTTAAGCTATTTAGAGTTTTTTTTTATTTTTAACCAATTTTCAATAGACTTTTCAGCTTCTGTGACTAAATAAAAATTAACTTTGTACGAGAATAAGAAGTTCTTTTGTGAATGTTTGGGCCCAAACTTGATATCAGCATAGATAACTGTCTGATTTGGTTTTTTTATGTCTATTTATTGTAATGGTGGGTGAATTTAGGGTTGACTACAGCAACATTCTGGAACTGAGGCAGAATTTTTGTGCTGCATATGTCCATACTGTGAAAAACAGGCCAGCTGTTTTGGCACTAAGTGAAACCCAGGTAAGGGAAAATACCGATCACTCGGAATTCAGCCTACATGGTTATAGCTTAGTGCCTCTATTTTTTCTACATCATTGTCTCGCCGTGTATGTTCGAAATGATGTTGCTTATCAGCTTCAACCACAATATGGTTCATGTTTGAATACGAACTTTAATTTCATGTGGTTTAAATTCACCATCCATAAGCGCATCATCCATACTTGTTTGATTTATCGTAGTCCTAGTTTGAATAGTAATTCGACTTCCAACGAATTCGATGAACTATCCGACTCCATCCAGAGAATTATTTCCCATTTTCCGCACAGTGAAATCGTTGTTACGGGCGATTTCCATGTACATAATTCTTCGTGGCTACGCTACTATAAGTGTATAATCGCCTCTAGGCACATCAGACCATTTTGTCATATCTGCGAATTTCTCGTGCCACCAAAACACAGTTAAAGAAAAAACTCCCAAGAGAACCGTTTGGCAGTACGAGAAAGCCAACTGGGACAATCTCAATGTTTTCTTCAGGAATTTTAACTGGTCCCTATGCTTCCTCGATAGTGACGTAGATTCCAGTGCAGATATGATTACAAACTTAATTCTTTGTGGAATGAGAAATTTTATCCCGAATAGGGTGAAATCTATCAAACCCAAAGAAAACTCATGGTTTGATTCGAGCTGTAAAGAGGTTATTAGGGTTAGAGAACTAAGCTTCCGAAGTTATAAAGCCAACCCTACTAAGGAAAACCGGAAAAAAATTCAACAAGCTAGAAAGACCTGTAACGTTCATATTCGACGAACCAAATTTGTACATGATCAAAAATTACGGCAAAAAATTCTACAATGTCCCAAAGGTAGTAAAAATTTTTGGTCATTTGTATAAAACATACGAAACACCACCTCGTCCTCGGTTCCAACACTCGTCTTCAACGATTCTCCTTTTGTCAGCTCAATCGATAAAACCAATTTTCTTGCAGCACAGTTTGCTGTTAATTCGTCGCTGCCTGAAAGTGTTATGTCTCCTCCTGTACTTGAGATCATAAATGATTCTATGGGACAAATCTTCTTCCGCACTCGTGCAGTTGCCAGAGTTCTGAAAGATCTCGATATTCACAAATCCGCTGGCCCGGATAGTATTCCTCCCATTGTTCTGTAGAGGTGTTCTTGAACGCTGGCAAAACCACTGCGTAAGCTTTTCCATCTGTCCTACTCTACTGGTCTCTTTCCGAGTGGATGAAAAACAGCATTTGTCTAGCCTGTCCCTAAAAAAGGCGTACTTTCTTCACCCTCAAACTATCGACCAATTGCACTAATACGTCCTTTCTTTCCAAGGTCATGGAAACGCTGATTAATTTCTTCTTATTGACTGGCAGTACGGCTTTCGTAGCAATAGGTCCACAGGTGATCTGATGGTATATGTCACCGAACAGTGGAAACAATCTTTACATCGTTTTGGAGAAAGTAAGATTATTGCGCCTGATATTTCTAAAGCATTTGATAGAGTTTGGCATCAAGCTCTCTTATCGAAAATGCGTGCATTTGGTATCGATGAATCTCTTCTTCGTTGGATTAGAAACTACCTTTCGGACCGTTTAATACAAGTTGTATTGGATGGTTTCAAGTCTGAAATTCACAAAATAAATGCTGGTGTGCCCCAGGGCTCCGTTCTGTCTCCGACTCTCTTCCTTATATTCATAAACGATCTTTTATCTGAAACTTCTAATCCACTAAATTGTTTTGCTGACGACAGTACCCTCAGCTTTTCATATTCGATATTAGATTCACATCCATGTCCTTCGGATGTGGAATTTGAATGATAAGCTCATTAAATTCTGATCTCAACAGCATTGTCCAATGGGGAATCAAAAATCGTGTAGAATTTAATGCTTCAAAAACGTGACCACATATTCGACATTGCCAAAAATGCTGCTAAGTGTTAAGGTTTTCTCCGTCGATGCAAGAAATTTTTCTCCCCTTCTGATCTGGCTGTGATCTACAAAGCCTTTATTCGTCCAAAACTTGAGTACAACTCCCACATTTGGGCAGGTGCTCCAATAACCCACTTGAGTTTATTTGATAGAATTGAAAAGAGAGCTCTTAAAATGATAGGTGAAAGAACTATAACGGAAACATTCTCATCTCTTGAGCATCGTCGAAATGTTTCATGCCTTTCGTTATTTTACCGTTATTTCCATAAACAATGCTCTAGTGAAATAGCCAGTTGCATTCCTCCCCTTAAACAATTTAACCGTAATACTCGCGCTTCTAGGACTGCCCATCAGTTTACCCTTGAGCCCAATTTCGGACGTACTGTTAAGTACAGAGATTCTTTATTTAGTCGCACTACTCGAATGTGGAATGCTCTACCCAGCTCAATTTTCCCCTCCCATTATGATCTACAGACGATCAAAATCAATGTGCATCGGTATCTCCTTTTAAATCCCCCCCAATCTACCTAATCGCTCGTGCTGTGCATATCATCTTAAGGGTAGTCATAACCCCTTTTGCACGCGCTAAATATAAAAACAATTCCACAACGTATTTTTGTACGTGTCTACAATTTATTTATTTGAATTTGTTAGACAACCTTTTTAGCACATTATGACGTTATAATCTGTAAAACAAAAGTCATCTGAAGTCGATATCCATATTCTTTCTCGAGATATGGTGGACGAAAAAAGTCCCTCGAGCGAATGCACATACACACTTACAGACATCTTTCTAAAAACGACGGAAGTTAAAAATACATATGAACTGTAGAGATTATTTGTTTACTTGGGAACGAAATCTCGCGCGTTTGGAAGACTTAAAACCGCAAAGCATAAATTATGTTCGATATCTAAGCAATCGGAATCTTACACCCTTGATATGTATATGTATCTCTTACCTATTATTCAAGGTTCAACAAATTTCAGATTTATGTTGAACACAATTCCGGGTCATGGGAATAAGACAAAAACTATACATATTTTCCTATCGCTATCAGTATGTATGTAGGTTTATAAAAATCATCCCAAAGGAATAATTTTTTTAAGAACTGATTAATTTTGAAAGAAACACACAATTAATTACAATCCAATTATACTAACATCTAATATTAGACAGTTGTTAATTGATTACGTAATACTAATCCAAAAACCTACTATCTTGAGTCAACACATAAATTAGTTTACCTATACCCCCAAAGCACCATTTCAATCTATATACAAAACATAACTAGAGGCTAATTTATATTGCCCCATCCCATATCATTTTTGTCTCCTTATTTCTTGTACTTCTAGAGTATAATCACTTCACGAATCGTAGGACTCAGTTGACAGCTAAGTCATACGGTCACATGAATTAAGATAAATCGAAAAGAACATGCAAAGAAGACATGATGCAAGTAGTCGCACACATACAGATCCCTGAGCCATAAGAGGTCCTCTGAGGATTGCAGTGGCAATTTGACTCCACCAAAATGTAAATAAATCAAACACTCGTTCAGAGGATACCAACCAGGCCTTGTATAGTATATATAAAGTTCCACTGCTGCTTCACACATCATGGATGAAATATAACCAGATAAAACATTTTAAAATGTCATGTCATTTAGTTCGGCCTGAAAGGCTAAGCCCGTGAGACTTTGCATCGTAAAGTACTCATTTTGACACGAACTGTTATTGGTTTTTTAAATTTATTATCAATTTTTGTTGCAAACGATTTTAGGACTGAATCATTTATGCGACTGATGGGTCACACTTTTATCGTTTAAGAATATCTAGACGCTTGAAGTTCTTTAACTTTATTTTTTTAACAGAAGGGGTTTTAATTAGCACCATGGAATATGGAACACCTTCAAGTTATTAAAAGAGATGTTTGACAAGAGGATTTGTCTCTACCTCGAAAGTTAGTGGAACGCGCTGGGTACGCACCCAGCCATCTGACTTAAAACTCCAGCGCACTTATTTTAGGACAAGGGTTTTTTTACGGCATGTCTCTCAACTAGTGGGTAAATCAGTTCGGCTACCTTAGCGTTATCAATTAGACTTTGAATAGACAATCTAAGAAAAACGTACAGAAATACTTTGAGACCCCCGCACGGGGCATCTGCTTCTTAACAGTCTTTGAAGTTCCTAAAGCAATTACTTCAGAAAACCTTCAACGATTGTTTGATTTATCAATTGAATTGTGTTCTCACGACAATCAACAGAAGGTACCAAACCGCAACTCAAACAAATTCCTCCATGCCACAAGCAAATTGCGTGAAACATGCAGATTTGTATCATTAGCACCGCGTCTTCAACCAACTTTGGCCAGAATGAGGAAATGAGCCTTTAAACTTAATACAAAAACAGACCAGCACTTCACCTTTTATACAGTTTATTTTTTGTTTCTCTTTTAACTTCTATATACTTGCTTTGTATTATGATCCTTAATCCTTCTTCAAATTAGATTAACAGAAAAGCAAAAAAAAAAAATTAAATTGTTTGTTAATGAATGCCAGGCCATAACCAAATAACTTCCCACCACCACACCAGATACTTCACCATCCCAAGCCGCACATCGTTTCGTTGTTGAGGATATATTTTTAACAATGCAACAATAAACTCAAACTGGCTGCAAAAGAAGCCCGTAGCCCTTCATATCTGATGTGAGACATAATTTAGTGTTCTTGGTGTTTTTTATTTAATTTGTTTTTTTTTTCACTTTTTTGGCCGAAAGGAAAAAAATGTGTAGGACGGCTGTTGTTCACTACCATTTTGCATTTCGGGTAGGAAGGAGAGCACAACAGGGATGCGCGAAATTAAGAGCCAATTTGCACGAAGATAAATGACCCAACATTACACATGCTGACCAGTTGTCAGCAGGTTGCATCATGCCAGAGTAATATATAGAAGGGAAATGCATTAGGAATTCAGGATTATTCCTTGTGAGAAAGGGATGGAGAATTTTAAATGGCAGTTGTTGTTTTTGATCAACAAATTTGTATTAAAAAAAAAAACAAATGTTTGTATGGTTAAGTTGCATGTTCTATGGCGTAAATGTTAAGGTAGAATGTATTAATTACTAATACAATTTATATATACCTTACACAGTAAAACCCGCTTAAGAGAAAAACCCGCTTATTTGAAACACTTTTTTCATCCCCAAGTATTTGTCGAACAATTACCTTTAAAACACTCCACTTAAGCGAAACTCACTTAAGTGAAAAACCCGGATACCTGAAATATATTTTCAGTTGAATTTTATATTTTTCATCGGAAAAGACTCTTTTAAGTGAAAAAATAATTCAAGTGAACTAGATTTTATAAAATCGTTGTTGGTTATTGAAACTTTCATTTAAATTTTCGCCAGGCAAGTACAAAAGATAAATACAATTGTTTCTAGCTAAAAATCTCCGATTTGTGGTATTTTTAAATCCACTTAAGTGAAATATTTTTTCACTTATCCGGACTCCACTTAAATGAATTTTTTTCACTTAAGCGGGGTTCGTTTAAGTGAAAAACATGCTTAAGTGAAAGAAAGACTGTGACATTTTGCCGTTTCTCTTGAGCGGGGTTTACTGTATTTGGAAAGAAAAGCTTTTAAGTCAATTGTTTCAATCTTAAACTACGTGTGGAAATCGTCTCTTTTACAAAGATGAAATAGTGGGCAATGCACTGGAAAATACGAGGCATACGAGGGTTTCAATTTCAACAGCTCATTCTCTCAGTTACAGTTTCTCTCCAAACATCTCATTAGACAAAGGTTCTCTCTAGAACCTTAAATTTCGACCGTTTATTCCTTTGAATAACTTTTCAAGCCGTTCATTGGACAAGGTTATAATACGATAGTTTCGACCGCTGTATTCCCTTAGTTGCGCGCTAGGGGCACAAAACATCCCACAAGGATTTCTGACCCCGTTTACTTCCTTCCTATTCCTTTTCAAGGAAAAAGCGCCCCTAATAGGGTTCCGATTGCTGTTCCCAGGTTGCGTGCTTGGGACATTGTATTAAATGCCTTGTTAGAACTTATATGACTGTTAATTATTGTAAAAAATTGGACGTTGTAAAATACGATTTATATGAAATACTACATAGGTCCGACCATTATTTTGCGCACAATAACCTGTAATCAGTAAAATTTTGGAGTGCCAGGATGAAATATTTTCAAAAACATCAAAACTGTGCAAAAATACGGGAGCGTAAATTCACACAAATTCCGTTTACTTTTACTTTTCACTTTTCCACAAAATCCACAAAATATGGATTTCATATACATCCATTTTATGTACTTCTGATTCCAAATATACTTATCTATTTTATTTTGCATATATAAATACTTTTGTTTTTTTTGCCTATTTTACAAAATTAAGTTCAAATTATTACTTCTTCGTGACCTTTTTTAAACAATGTTCAAATTCTGAGTTTAAATAATATTCTTATATCTAAGTTTGAATAATATTCAAACTTTTGATTTATGAAAACGTCTTTTTTAAGATATTTAATAACATTAAAAGAATAACAATTCAATTAAAAAACCAAAATACAACTAAAGAGGATTAAACCTTACCTAATATTATTTTTATAGGAATAAAATTAAGACCTAAGAAAAACGTAACCACGTTTGAAACGTGTCGTCTGATTTAGATATTTAGATATTAGAAGACCTAAAGCCCACTTTTAAACAAAATTAATTTCCTACTCGCTACTTGTATTAAATTTTTTCTTTTGTAAAGATCACAAAAATGAAAATAATAATAATTAATAAAAAGTTCCATTCTCTTACAACTAGGGTATTTTGAAGAATCGCATACTCCAGTATTATTCTCGGTAGCCTCTACTCCTCCATAAGTAACCCTCTCACTACATAGTCTGCATTCAGTTTAAGGGTTGAAATAAACAGTGACGGTAGACCAGTTTCCAAATAGTACATATATTTTAGCGTGTTTATCGGCAAAAAGAATATTTTTCTTAAAAAAAAGCGCAATAGTTTTTGATATAATCCGGAAATTGTGATTCCGATCGGTTATTTATAGTTTATCCTCAATAAAGGATTTTTTTTGTATAAAAACAAAAGGATAAAGTATTTTTTTTTTTCAACTATCGAGGAGGCCGTAAAGATTCTTTATAAAAAAATTCGACCTCCTATCTCTTCAACTTTGGCCGCCATCTTGAAT